>CM023824.1:26679180-26807504 GCA_013266295.2 Branchiostoma floridae x Branchiostoma japonicum | reverse complement strand
CATTACCATACCAATACACCTTCCCAGCAAGTGTAAGACTTTATCCGACTCAAACACACGACCTCTTCCGCATGTACGGCTAGCCGGGTCAATCGTTCGGCCAACGATCTGTCCCAATCCTATGTAAAGAGACTGCCAACCCGCCGCCAGCACTATGCTGAGTTCACATTTCCAAGCCAGGACCCGGTCGGGCAGTAGTATGGAACGAAAAGAATGATATAAATACAACAAAGCACAAGAAAAGTTGAAAAAATTAATAATGGGAACTATTTGCGTATATCCTTGATTTAAATTGTTGATTTGTCGTTAATCGAAACAGCCCGGCCGGGCCCCGGTTTGGAAATGTGACCTCAGCATAAGGCTACGGTGGCCGGGCCTGCTTCAATGTACATTTTATGAAGTATGGGGATTTTGTGTCCGGCTCCGATGTGTAGTACAATGTATTTCGTATCGGCGCCGGGCGGTACCGTCTGCCCTGCCACAAGGACGCGGGCAAGCGGGCCCGGCTGGGCGTCGTGCTTCCTTGGTAGACAGCCCGCTACACTATGGAATGCTAATTTATAATAGATGTAATTCCCCCCCGGCCGCCCTGGAACTTTTTAGGATTTTGAGAGCCACTCCGATGTGCAGTGTATTACGTATGGGGATTTAGTGTCCCGCTCTTATGTGCAGTACAATTTATCAAATGGACGCCGGACGTTCCCGTCTGCCATTCCTCAAGGAAGCAGGTAAACGTTTCCTGCTCGATGCCGGGCATTTTGGGGGCCGCCACCCGCACGACAGTTAAGTATGTGACTTTCCCCGTCCCCGGACTTTTAGATTTATTTCCGGTGTCTGACGAAGGTGTAGGTGTGTCGTCTATCTTGACAGTGGTCTTTTTTTTTACTACCTCGGGCTCAGACGTATGCAGGGGCCCTCGCTTGTGGTAAAAGATAGCTAACGAGTGCGGGAGGGTGCGTGAGGGCCAGCCAAGCACCGGCAAGACCCGGGCTTGGAGAAAACACGAGCTTGATCGGTGATTTTGCCCCTCTTTCACCAGTTTAAGGGCCGAGCACCGGGCGGTGGGAGAGGTGCCGGCGGGGAGGGTGACCGCCATTCCCCACAAAATTTTGACAGTGATGGAGGAAGCCGTGGCTTTGCCAGCCGGCTGAGTGGAATGCATGCAGCATGCAGGACACAGTGTAAAGAGTGTCAGCCCGCCACTACCCCTCAGCTTACGGTGGCTGGGCCCAGTGATGTAATTTGGAAGCAGGGGTGGATTACATTGTACCTGTCCCTTGCCGATGTACAGTGTATTAAGGCATGGTGGTCCCGATCTGATGTATGGTAATGCAGCATGTAACGGGCGGGGACCAGCCGTGGTTGGTGTGCCCGGCGAAGTCAGGTGTCTTTGACCACCGATGATTACCCCGTTGTCTTGTTTCGTTGGATGTGAGGAAAGTGGACTCTACAGGTGTCTGACCATGTCTTAGGTTGCTCAACTTACTTTCAAGAGAGTGGTCGTTCTTTGATTATCTCGGGAAATGACGGCGAGCAATCGCGCACTCTCTCGCCAGTCGTTATGCTACCCCGCCGACAAGGCTGCCACTTCCCGCGAGGGCAGCCAGAGGTCGACAACTGGCTTGGAAGGCGGCCGTTCCTTTGCTCCTGCGGAGGCAGCGCCCGGGTCCCCTCGACCCTACGGCGACGGTCCGCCTCTTTTGTTTGCATGCGAGTACTGGCGGGACTATCGGGCGGACGCGCCGGTCTTGAGAGCGCGCGGAACCGTTCAGGGCGGGACGGTTTGGGCGTTCAAGGGAAGCAATGGTCAGGTGTGCTGCAATATATGGTCGGTCCGGTGTATGGTCAGGCTCCACGGAACTCCCAAACGTAGTACAGTGCCGACTCATTAATGTCACAAAAGGCCAGTATTTGCCGGCTTGTCAAAAGTTGCCATGTACTACCGCAACTTCATAATACCAGCTTTGTATCCATGTGGTTTAGCAACATTTTGTTGGGGGCTGGTTTTGATTTTTATTCGCCCGCGCGCAATAGTAGTAGTAGTAGTAGTAGTAAGCCTTTATTCAAACTCGAAAGCTTGTTCGGTACAACATAAGACCGCTTTTCAACAAGGTCGAGGGTGAGGGCGGGGTCACGGATTACAAACAAACAAAATGTTATAATCAAATAAATAGTAAATCATCAGTCCATTTTCAGTCCAAGTGCCTTATCACATTCCTAAAAGTTCCCAATGACTGGGCCGATCGAACTTGTGGTGGTAAGGAGTTCCACACAGTCGCCCCCGAGTACCTCAGTGACCGCCTATACACCTCCAGTTGGGGCCTCGGTATGATAAGGTTGTCCGATGTGCTCTGCCTGGTGGATCTGGTGGCTTCATCTCTGTACCGGATGAAAACCCCTCGCATATGTGGAGGTAAAGAGTTGTCCAAGCCCCTATACACCAGCGTGGCTTTGTGTTGCCGATGTATGGTTTTCACAGACTTCCACCCAAGAAGAGAAAGGACATCCTGTGATGGTGTTCTATACGGGGCTTTTAAGATCAATTTGCCCACTCGGTTCTGCATTCTTTGCATCTTATCATGTTGTACAGAAATGGCACCATCCCAGACAGTACAGGCATAGGTTAAATGCGGTAAAAATATGGTGTTATATAAGGTGACCAGTGCAGATTGTGTAACAAAAGGTTGTACCTGACGCATTGTTCCAAGCGCGCGCTTCAGCTTAGACAAAACATGAATGACATGAAAATCCCATTTCAGTTCGCTATCTATAATGACTCCAAGGTATTTAAAAACGGGGACTACTTCAAGGGGGTTTCCATTCATTAATACTTGTAACTGGTCTTTTCCCCTAAGCCGATGCCTTGTGCCAATAAGCATGGCTTTACACTTCTTGGCATTGACAGAGAGATAATTAGCCACAAACCAGTGATGAAGACGGTCCATATCAGACTGAAGTACTTTCAATCATCCAAAGAAGCACCGCACGTTTCTTGTCTCCGTCCGAAAAAGGACCGCAACTCTCTTTATCTATAAACTAATTGCACCACTCTTAATCCAAGAAAGCAACGCACTTATCTTTATCCCGAAAAGCACCGCCCTTTTCTTTTCCCCGTCCAAGAAAGCAACGAACTTTCTTCATCCTAACAAACAAACAAACAAACAAACAAACAAACAAACAAACAAACAAACAAACAAACGATGCATTCGATCACTATCTCCTTCATGATCAATCCATCCTAGAAAGTGCCGTTCAGACAATTAACTCCACTACGTGTGTAAGACTAATTTTGGATTGTTTGTCACGGCATTACGGAAGAAAAGCACGGCACTTCTCGTCTGCTGATACAAAAAGCACCACATTTTTCTTCTCTTTGTCCAAAAAAGCACCATAGCATTCATAAAATCATTGCACCACCCCTTAATCCAAGAAAGCAACGCACACTTCTTCAAACACCAAAAAAGCACTGCAGCCCTCTTTGTAAAAAAGCGCACTTTTAGTCCCCGTCCAAGAACGCAACGCAAGATAAAAGATAACTGCACTCACCTTCCCTTCGAATCAATCCAAGAAAACACCGTTCAGCTGCAGACAATCTACTCCACCATGTATGTAAGACTAATATTGGATTTTTTTCTCAAGGCATTACGGAAAAAAGAGGACACTTCTCTTCTGCTGATCCAGAAAACCACCGCACCTTTCTTATGTTTCGTCCGAAAAAGCACCACGACTCTCTTTATTCATAAAAGCATTGCACCACCTCATAATCAAAGAAAGCAAAGCACACCTCTTCATAAAAAAGCACCGCCGCCCTCTTTCTAAAAAAACAACAACAACGCACTTTTAGTCTCCATCCTAGAAAGCAACACCCTTCCCTTCATCCAAAAGATCACAGAACTCACCTTCGCTTTGAATCAATCCAAGAAAACGACGTTCAGACAATTAACTTCACCACGTGTATAAGACTAATCTTGGATCGTTCGTCACACGGCATTACGGATCAGCTACCGAAGAAGGACACACCCTACAAGAACAACGGCAGCAACCTGTTCCAGAAGCATTCTACGCGAGTTTCTACCCAGAAAGTGCCAACTGAAGCTATTTTGGCTGTTTAAAAAGGTATGTTTCTGCCAGTAAAGCTAAGTCTGTTGTGTAGAAGGTTTGTTAAGTTTGTTAACTCAAGTTTCAACACTTTACCGGTCAGAAAACGAACAGCAAAGTTACTACTCTGAGGCAAAAACAAGTGCATTACCATTCCACCTTCCCAGCAGGTGTGAGACTTTACCCTACACACACACAGACACACACACACACACACGCACGCACGCACGCGCGCGCGCGCGACCTCTTCCGCATGTGCGCCTAGCCGGGCCAATTTCGTCCCAATCCGATGTAGAGTGCCAGCCCGTCGCCAGCACTAAGGCTACGGTGGCCGGGCTAGCTCCAATGTAAAGAGACCGCAGGTCCACCGCTAGCATTAAGGCTACAGTAGGCGGTCCTAATCCGATGTAAAGAGTGTGCCAGTCCGCCACCAGCACAACAAAGTTATTACTCTGGGGCAAAAACAAGTGCATTACCATACCAATACACCTTCCCAGCAGGTGTAAGACTTCACCCAACTTAAACACACGATCTCTTCCGCATGCACGGCTTGACGGGGCAATCGTTCGACCAATGGCAGGTCCCAATCCGATGTAAAGAGAGTGCCGGCCCGCCGCCAACACTAAGGCTACGGTGGCCGGGCCCGCTTCAATGTACATTTTATTAAGTGGCCCGCCCCGATGTGTAGTACAATGTACATGATTGTATTATCGGCGCCGGGCGGTACCGTCTGCCTTGCCTAAACGACGCGGGCGAGCGGGCCCGGCTGGACGTCGTGCTTCCTTGGCCCGCTAGCTACACTACAAATTCATAATAGATATAATTTCCCCCCGGCCGCCTTGGGACTTTTTAGGATTTTGAGAGCCACTCCGATGTACAGTGTATTACGTATGGGGATTTTGTGTCCCGCTCCTATGTGCAGTACAATTTATCCAGATCCGTGCGTGGGCTTGGTGGATATAAGCACAGTGTTGTTTCCGATTCCAGTACTGTGCTTGGGTCAATCTAATTGACTACCGTCTACGTGTTGCGTTGTATCAAGAACTGTATTCGCAATATAATATCTAGCCGTCTCCATGTCTCCATATAACCATACATAGAATCTTGGGCGTGAATGATTATGCTATGGTCCCGCCAAGCGCTATGATTGACAGCACTTCCGGGCACGGTTCTGGACAGTCAGGCTGTGTCCCGTTCTGTGCCCGCGGGAGAGGCACGGTTTGGGACACAACAGTTGTCCCGATCTGATGTATGGTCCTGCAGCATGTAACGGGCGGGGACCAGCCGTGGTTGGTGTGCCCGGCGAAGTCAGGTGTCTTTGACCACCGATGATTACCCCGTTGTCTTGTTTCGTTGGATTTGAGGAAAGTGGACTCTACAGGTTTCTGACCATGTCTTAGGTTGCTCAACTTACTTTCAAGAGAGTGGTCGTTCTTTGATTATCACGGGAAATGCCAGTCGATTTGCTATTCCGCCGACAAGGCTGCCACTCCCCGCGAGGGCAGCCAGAGGTCGACAACTGGCTTGGAAGGCGGCCGTTCCTTTGCTCCTCCGGAGGCAGCGCCCGGGTCCCCTCGACCCTACGGCGACGGTCCGCCCCTTTTGTCTGCGTGCGAGTACTGGCGGGACTCTCGGGCGGACGCGCCGGTCGTGAAAGCGCGCGGAACCGTTCAGGGCGGGACGGCTCGGGCGTTCAAGGGAAGCAATGGTCAGGTGTGCTGCGTTCAGCCTCCCGAGGTAGCGCTCCGACTGTTATCTCGCGTCCAGCGTAGAAAAGCCGGGAGCGCCCATGTCGACCCTCTTGGCGGCGGGACCCAGTAGCTTGCGCCCTTCGTTCCCTACCATGTCAAACCAGCGAGCCGCCCCTAGTAGCCTGGTCAAGGTAGGAGTCAGGTCCTCCCGGCGAAAAGTCTTGGGCGGGCAAGCGCAAGTGGGGGCGCATATAGTTGTTGACGGGTTTAGTCATGGTAATAAAAAGACCGGTAGGGAAACGGCGGCACTCACGAAATCGAGTCTCGTTTCACAAGCAAGGGTTGACGGGTAGAATTTTTGGCGGCAGAGTTAAATTTTCTCTTTTCTGTGGTTTGTTCAACACTGGTTGAATCTTCCTAATATACTCCCTTAACAACTTTCTGTGCTGTGCTTGGCGCTTTCTTTGAAATTTTGTTCCAAATGTTAGGCCACATCAATTAAATTTCTTAGTACTGGGATTTTTTTCCATAAAATTATTTTCTGGATATGTCAAACAAAACAGGTCTGTGACATACACAAATAATTCCACTGTACAGAATCACTTAATGCATTACTAAATCTATGGGACCGAATTTTCAACAGAACAACTAATGGTTAAGAATATTTCAATTTGAAGTTGGCTAACTAGGATCTAGGAAGGCAGTAACTTTCTTCGTTTGTTAGTACCAAAAGATTCATCTTGGTAGGTATCTATTCATCAGTGTGCATTACTAATTCTAAATTTGTTTTTGCTAATAAGACTTGCCAGTTTTATCTTACCAAACTATGATGGTTTATAAAAGAATGCACCACAGACAATTGCATGACAGATTTTATGTATCAAAAGAATGTAAAAAAGCAATGACACATAAGGGATACATTGGATACTTGAAAGCAATACCTTTGAAAATTATACACCATGTACCAGTATTGAACATTAGTCATTCCTGTCATACAGTAGTGATACTTATCAAAATGCATGTATATTCAACCTTCTGATAAATATAAATGTATCTTTGTCAAATTAATCCAAGCACAAACACGCACAGTTGTCTTTAGATATCATACAAATTTGTCTTTAACGATAACATAGAAGTTGGTAAAACATTATAACGGAAAGCAATACAATGGCTTCACTAGCCTCAATTACTCATACAGTCTGCAAAGTTGGGGAACGGATCACAAGTCATCACAAAAATGAATAGAATAGCACTAGTATAGAAAGAAATAACTTATATACACAACAAAAACATGTTGTCATGTTTTTAATACATGTTATGAATATTACTTGAAGCAAGAGAAGATCTGATGTAAGCTGCTGGGTCTGAACTCCACATTCCTGGTGCAGAACCAACAAGTGTCTCCCTGTACTTCATCTAGAAAATAA
This sequence comes from Branchiostoma floridae x Branchiostoma japonicum, assembly GCA_013266295.2. NCBI lineage: Eukaryota > Metazoa > Chordata > Leptocardii > Amphioxiformes > Branchiostomatidae > Branchiostoma > Branchiostoma floridae x Branchiostoma japonicum. The sequence goes on along the minus strand of CM023824.1, from coordinate 26,800,288 downwards.
AGAGAACTAGAGTTCCACGACCTCATACCTTCGCCAAATGAGGTTACCCTTTATCACTGACGAATTATTTTCCCCATAATTATGCAAATAAGATCCTCATTTGCATGAATTACATCAGTTGATCATATTCTCCTCCCAATGACAGTGTTAACTTAACAAAGAAGGTAATTCTAGCATTTCCCCATAAATTATGCAAATGAGGTGCTGATTTGAATAAGTTAATATGTTGAATGATGTTCACCTCCAGTCAACTTCGAAATGCGCAAGTATGAAATTGCCAACATCAACCACTATGGAATTATAGTATGTTCTCATTAATTATGCAAATTAGGTCTTCATTTACATAATTAATATATGGCGATGTTCCTCTCATTCTTAATTACACATGTCACAAGGTAGAATAGTCATATCATGGAAGGTAGCTGAATTATAGCATTCCCTCATTAATTATGCAAATAAGATCCTCATTTGCATAATTGTCACCTAATCATGTCAAGCATCACTTAAGCTACCTACATACCAAATATCAAGACGATCCGTCAACCGGTTATTGAGTTATCCTACTTTAAACATTTTCATACAAATGCTCCTGCAGTTCCAGAGCAAGCCGCTAGGGGGCCCAAATTTACGTCACTTCTTCCCGGGCACAAGAGCTACCTACCATCCAAAAATCATGACCCTAGCCTGTCCAGATCATGAGATATCAAAACCGGAAGTTCCGCTGCAGTACCATAACAAGCCGCCAGGGGGCCCTAAATCTAATCACTTCGAGGTCTCATCAAGACCTACCCACGTACCAAATATCAAGATAATCCATATAAGCCTTCTCGAGTTATGCTGTTAACACACACACACACAGACACACACACACACAGATACACACACACACACACGGCCACGAAAACATAACCTTCTTGGCGAAGGTAATAATGATGTGAGATAAAGGAAACATTTGCTTTTGTTTCTGGAAACAATCAGTAACTGAAATACTATAAATATGCTGATTGGGCATGCATCACATGAAGTTGCATGGATAATCCTCTGTATTACAGTTATTATCTCCATGAAAAATGGATATATTGTTTTGGGTCTGTCTGTGTGTGTGTGTGTGGGGGGGGGTGTCTGTCTGTCTGTGGGTCTGTGTTTCCGCATAATTGTGGTCAACATAAGTTATGAAGGCATTTATAGATTGTGATGATATTTGGTATGGTGGTAGGTCATAGAAAGACAAAGGTCAAGGTCAAATATGGGCTTCCTGGTGGCTGACCTTGGTACTGCAGCTGAACTTCTGGTTTTTGTATCTTTTGGCCTGGACATGCTATGGTCTTGATTTCTTAGTGACAGATAGCTTGTCCTGTCAGGAATAACTGGCGTGGGTTTGGCCCCCCTAGCAGCTTGTTCTGGAACTGCAGGGGGGGGTTCCGGTGAAATCTTTCAAAGCGGATAAATCCAGAAAGGAACAACGTATTTTCATCATTTTTGGTATGGAGGTAGCGTACACAGAGATGTATATAATGAAATACAAATTATGCAAATGAAGACTTCATTTGCATAATTAAGGACGAAATTCGGTAATTCCAGTGTTTTTCACAATAGGACTTTCATACGTAATGTGTATAACCTATGGCAGGTGGGAAATCAAGAGGTGCCAATTATGCAAATAAGGACATAATTTGCATAATCAATGTAAAAATTATATGATTCCTTATTGGTAAATGATGGGAATTTCATAGTTGTGACATGTGTAAGTTAGTTAAAGGTTAACATCACTATGCATATATTATGTTAATGTTGAGGTAATTTGCATAATAAATTACATATTGAAATAAAACATTGCCAAAGGATTGGACTTTCATATTTCAAATATATGTAATTTATGTTAAGGAAACCATATTTCATGGAGATATGATGTCTCCGAATTGTTGTTGTCTTCGTCAGAAAGACTATGGAATTGGTTCGCCGCATTGTGGGTGACAGCAGATTTAGGGGTATAACTCTGGAAGGCATGATTCGAAGTCCATGATATTTGGCAGGCAGATTACCGTTATTAAGGCCGAAGTCAAGTGCAAGTTTGGGCTTTGTGGGTGTTCCGTACGTCACGTTAGTGAACCTTTTGTGTTTGTAGCTTGTTAACAAAATAATTCTTGTATATGTCAATGGATGTTCATAATTTTTGGTAGGCAAGTTACCGTTGTTGAGGACTAGGTTAAGTTCGAAAATGGGCCTTGTTGAGGGTCCCTACGTTTCAGCATTGGACCTTTTGTGATTATAAAGATGACAATCTTCCCCACCAACCTCTGCTTGGAGACTTGGGGACAGCTGGACCCCATCTGTGATCAGATAACGTTGTTTACATTAAGGGACTGTTCTGTAATTTCAGCAGGAGGAGGAAAGGTTGGTCAGGTCATTACCTATGGCCACACCAAGTAATTTTTATGGATGACGTCCGCTGGAGACCTTGAATTTATTGCGAAAGTGCGATAAAAACATGAAGGGTCCAAAAAACAAGATGCCTAGATTTGGAATGTACTAACTGAGTGTAGAAATACAAATGTTAGGACACAAATTGAATAAAAGAACACAGTGTAACTACAAACAAGCATCAAAATAATCCAACTAAACAGCAGTAGTCGCCCTGTTCCGATTCTTTCCTTTCATTGCACCTTCTCTTATTACATTTTGCAACACTGTTGTGACACTTTGATCATAATACATTAGGCAGAATTTCTTGCAACAGTACTTGATTCCCAGTAACAGTCCAAAATCAAAAAAAGCTCACACGGATGACCGTGAGTCTGTAAATCTGTGGCGAGCCATTTCACAGTGTTCCGTAGAGTAAAAAAAGGAGACTAAGTAGAGATTATTTTGTATTCTAGACCAAATTGATTACCAAAAAAAAGTAAAGATTACACATGTTCATTTCTCTAGGACAATGCCCCTCTGACGAAGGCATGAGATCTCCGACTTCTAGTTCTCATTGGTATGGCTTTTGCTATGTTGATACCCCAAAATATTACTGCATTGAGGCCCTTAAGTGGTGAAAAATGTTTTTGTAAACTGTCATGAATATCATTTTGATACCATTTTATCAGGAATTTCACAGGGGGAGGGGGGCCAACCTGGCCAATGCATTACACTAGGTGTATCATTCTCGTATGCTAATGTTTCTGGCTTATAGGCATGTATCTCTTTGAAAGTACAACATATTTTAGAGAAATATACATGTATGTACTATTAGTCTACTTCAATTGGGAATTGTTTCTTTTAGAATTTCTCCATAGACTTATAGAGTTGACACCCAAAATAGTTTTGAGTGTCAACAATATGGATAACAAAATTTGAACATCTTTGAAAGTCTATAACTCTTGTTAAAAAACATGTACATTTTCAATATCCTTGAATATGTTGAAGTTATATAATTTTTATATATGTAGTTTTGTTTCATCTGACTTTTAAAGAAGTCTGCTGTCTTCTTTGAATGTATGCCAGTACTTGAAATACCCACATTGTAAACAATATGGCTGACAAATTGTTAGGGAAGTTTGAGAGTCTATATTTCTGGATCAAATGAATGGATCCCTTCTATATCTTGGAGTAGTGCGGGGGGAAATATGCAGTTATGTTTTATTTGACTTTGAAGAAGATCAGTCTACATTTTTGAATTTATGCCAGCACATGAATTTCACACACTGTAAACAATATGGCTGACAAAATTTTAAGCAACAGTCCATATTTGACAGTCCATATTTCTGGATCAAAAGTCATGATCTCTTTGATATTCCAGAATATGTTGGGGTGATATATGTAGTCAAGTTTCATTTTACTTTCAACAAGATCAGTTGATCTTTCACGGTGGTCTGTTGCTACGATATTCTTACCCATTGCTAGGGGCGTTTGAAAAAGTATCGGCAAAATAAAATGAAATTATCGTTCTTACATACTTTTAATGTTTGATTTTTACTTATTAAATAAGTGGCTGATTTTTCATAATTTCGCTTCGAAAGACGATTTTTGTCGCGTTTGCGGAGCGCCATGTTTTTAGGCAAACACTGAGCAAGATTGTCTACAAATATTATCCCAAATACCTAATTTTAATTTTTCGCACTCAATTACCTATAATTAAAAACGAGGGCATTTTTAAACAAGAAAGCTTTTAAAAAAGCTGGCCGGGAAGAACTACCTGAAAGTTGCATATTGTGTTCCGTTAAAGTTGTTGCAAGAATAAACTAAATTGCTGTTTGAATTGTGCATGCTTTAAGTTGAATTGTGCATGCTTTAAGTAGAAGTGCCATGGCTATGGCAACATGAACATTGTTTAGTGGCATGATTGAGGCCCGGCCTGGTAAAAAAGCTGTAAAAAAGTCTTGCCAACTGCTTCGCTGATTGTTAGCTACAAGAAGAAGGTCCCGTGCTCTTGACAGAGCCATAGGGGTGGTGCCCATCTCCATTTCTGTAGCCCTTGGGCGACACACAGTTGTGCAAGGCACTACAGCAGGGGGCTGGTCCGCTGGCAGTGCTGTGTGTTTGCATGACCTTCCCACACTCTTTCTCATATGTGCTGAGTGCTAAGCAGAGAAAGAAATGTGTACCATTTTTAAAGTCTTTGGTATGACCCGGCCGGGGTTTGAACTCACGACCTCCCGGTTACAAAGCGAGCACTCTACCAATTGAGCTATTGCACCGGTCCGCAACCCGTTGTTTTTTACTATTCCTTAGAAATGTATGTTTTAATATATTCGAATCCAAGATCGCTATCTTTTCAACTTGTACGATAGTGTAAATAGCAAAAGTAGTACACCCCTGGGTTCAAATGGTATGATCCGCAGCTGGGGGTCTGAGGTCGAGCACATGGAAATCTCAGTACATACACTCTTGTCTGAGTCCTGAATATAACCCGTTACATCCACGTCTGCGGCCAGTGTGATCATTCTTTGTAAGTTCCAATCCAGCTACTAAGGGACTCTTACAATATTTTTACGATCGAAAATGCCCTGCATAATTTTTTTTTTGGAGACGCTCGCAACGATCTACTCCAGCACAGTGCACACTGGTTTTACTAAAAATTACATGATACTGTTCCTTATCAATATCTTTCAATGTATCTGAATTCATGATCAGTATCTTTTTAACGTAAATCTTACGATCGAAAATGTCCAGCAAATGGACGCACGCCCCCCTTCCACCCATGTGCAAAATTTCTCGTCAAATGTCGTGCTGATTTTACTCACATGACACTGTTCTTTAGAATGTAACGTCATATTTTAATACATCCAAATTCCAGAAAGATAACTTTACTAACTGAAACAATTTTCGTACGATAAAAACAGTCTCACCTCCTTGCCTCTGCCAAGGAGGTTAGACGGAGATGCACAGTCGAGGCTATCGCAAAATGAACCGTGCGATTTTACGACAACTCTTCAAATGTTACCTGACCAGTGTTTTACTGCAAATCAGGCAACACTTTCCTTTCTTAGACTTAAATAATGAGCGTTGCAATGTTTTCTGGGCGATTATAGGTCATGGATAAACATCATTTACCGATTTGAAGGGTGCGGAGTCCAATACGTTCTTACCAGGTTTATTTTCGCGCACTGAGAATTGTCGTAAAATCGCACGGTTCATTTTGTGATAGCCTTATATACATAATTTATTCAAACGTAAGAAAATGCTATTTTCTTTAGTTTAAGAGAAGATACAAAATTTTCATGTGATGGCAGTGGCTTAATGTGCTGCGCTACTCGTATGTATATGACAATATGAATGTGAATTTATTGCAGTACTAGTCATCTTATTTAAGTGCTGTATTTATCAAAAACCACAAAGACTAAACTATGGCATAGCACTCAGTATAAATGGCTTTTGAAACGTTTTCAACCATCGAACCTACCAAACACTGAAACACCGTGACATTAAAGTGGGCACAAAGCCGGGGCACGCCCCGGCAAAAATCCATAAGACACAAGCCTCGGGAAACCCGTTATAGTCATTTTGAGCGTCAATGAGGTATACTTGCCTCTCCATGCTTCCAATCTTGCTCAATGTTTGCGCGCATGTCATGCGGCACGGATATGAAGATGGTGCCATTCATGCCAGTGTGTACAAGTATTGCGACATTCAAGGTCACCCATGATCACGGCAGTAACTTCGTTACATGTTACATGTCCACTACAAAATGACGGCATAGATAGACTGTCCAGAAAACTTGTTTATATTTGTGCATTGTTGATTTTTTTCTGTTTGGCGGTACCCGTTTAAAAAAGGGCCTGGCCACGCCGGTGTACTGAACATGACCGCGGGTGACCCCGGATCGAACACCGTTCGGTTCGAATTACGTCAGATCGAACATTTATGCCAGCACTTGAAGTTCACACTTGGTAAACAAAATAATAGGCAATTTTGACAATTTCTATTTCTGGATGAAATGGATGGATCTCTTCAATATTCTGGAATAGTTTGAGGGGATATATTTAGTTATGTTTCATTTTACCTAAAAGAAGATCAGTTGATTTTTTTTAAATTCATGCCGGCATCTGAAGTTCACACAATATGGCTGACAAAATATTAGGTAACTTTGACAGTCTAGATGTTTCTGGATCAAATGAATGGATCTCTTCTACATCCTGGTATAGTTTGGGGGAAAATGTGTACTTATGTTTCATTTTATTTTTAACAGGATTACTTGATTTTTTAAAAAATTTATGCCAGCACTTAAAGTTCACACACTGTAAACAATATGGCTGACAAAATTTTAGGTAAGTTTGAGGGTCTGTATCTCTAAATCAGAAGTCGGCATCTCCTTAATATTGCAGAATGTGTTGGAGTGATGTATTTAGTCATGTTTGCTTTCACTTTACAGAACATTATTTCAATTTTTATAATTTATGCCAGTGCTTGAAGTTCACACAGTGTAAACAAAATGGCTGCCCAAATTTGAAGCAACTTTGATGGTCTCTATTTCTGGATCAAAAGTCATGATCTCTTTGATATCCCTGAATATGTTGGTTTGATATGTGAAGTCAAGTTTTTTTTTTCTTTCAAAAAGATCGGGTTGGAGGGGAGCAAATAAATTGTGGATTTAATTTCTCGACATCGGTTCGACTGATTATTTTCAGGGTTTCAGTGTTAAAAAAGTTCACGCGGTAGTAATAAAAACAGTATTTCAAATGCGATTTCGGACTATCGTTCTATCACAGATCGAATTTTAATGTCGTCACAGGCCACAAACTGCAGTCTCCGAGGATAAAGGGTTCCAAAACTGGGCAATCCGCTACTCCTATATGTACAAATGACATGAAAGATGAAGATGTCTGTACGTACCTGACATGTAGTCTTGCATGGTCATCCTGGTGAACTGTGATCTGTTTTCCAACGTGTACTTCGTGAGCCGCCATCTTGCCCGGCGGCCATTTTGAAACAAGCCTCTATTCTGATTCTTCTTCTTCCGTTCAAGGTAGCATAACACAGTATTCATGGGCGAGCCCCCGGGTAAGCCAAAAACAGTTACTCAAGCAACTGGATATGATTTTGGAAACGGTCAGACGTTTTAGGTAGCATCCACTACCTTTCGTCAGTGACACTAAAGGACTGCAGGAGAATTGCTGGATTATAAGCACAAACCATTGATTGATATGCAAATAAGTAAAGACAATTTTTGTGAAAGGCCAAAAGGAAACAAAAGTTAGACAAGTCAAGACAATTTTTTGTGAAAGGCCAAAAGGAAAACACAAGTTAGACAAGTCAAGACAAGGATAATGCAAATTAGTGAAGAAGCTCCTGTTGTTTCAGAACAGGAGCTTAAGTGTTGCCTGTCCTTGGGGCTGGGAGCGCCAAATCCCAAGTTCCCGAGAGGTCTACCCGTATAGCCCCCCCCCCTCCCTGTTGAGGGTCGCGTTGTACATCCTTTCATATATAGCTTCTCTAACTCCTCGTTCCCACCAGCGGGTTTCCCGGTCTAAGATATCCGTGGACTCATAGCAATGGTTGGTGTTGGGATCCCAGACGCTGCTGGCGTACTCTACGATCGGCCGGACTAAGGCTTTGTATGCCAGCTCTTTGATCTTACTGAAGCACACCCTTAGGTTCCGTTTCAAGAAACCCTGCACTCTGTTGGTCTTGGAGTGTGTGTTGCCAATGTGTGTACTCCAAGAGAGGTTTGTCTGCAGTGTAATCCCAAAGTACTTGGCAGAGGACACTCGTTCCAAGGGTTTTTGGCACGCGTCAAGGGCAACTGGTGGCACTTGTCTGGGTGGAAAGCCATGCCCCACTCTCTCTCCCAATCCTCCAGCTTTTTAAGGTCCTCTTGTAGCTTTGGCGGGTCTCTAGGGCAGGTGATCAAGCGATACATCGATACATTAACCATTGTGTTTCCCTATCCGTCTATTTATTACCATGGTTAGTGATGTAAATTTGAGCTCCCTAGCTGTTTGCTGTGGACCTGCAGGATATTGATAAGATTTAAATATCAATTCTTTTCGGGGTAATGATCATCAAGATTCGCTGGATGGATTTCGACTATCTTTGGTACGTAGGAAGTCGCTGTGTGCCTTTGCGTTTTAGCGTACATTAACAGGTTGTTGTAGATCTACAGTATGTATTAAAAAAACTTTTACATTTTACACCCCTTCTTTATAATAGGTTGGTTTTGTCTGTGTTGTTCTTGGCAGGACACTGACCCCAAAGTGGGTCCTTGAGGCTATTTGTATCCCCTGACAAGTAAACAAACCCTGATAATAGGACCATTAGTCTGTAATGTGCATGGCAGGTCTGCAGGTAATATATCTTCCCTCTTATCATACATGACGCCCAGGCAGACTTCCCTGTACTTCGCAGGGATGTGGGAATTGCTTTCTTCCCAGCCAAGTGACCCATTTATAAAATGTTACAAATAACGGTAAATAATGTTTAAAAATGGCAGAATGCTGTTACAAATATCTTCTGAGACACATAATTGCAGAGTTGAAGTCATTTCTAAATAATGACAATAACAACCCTCTTGTTGACTCTATGCCACAACAGTTTAGTGAATATACAATGTTCTAAGAAAGACAAAAAGCTTGTACTTGCAACCTGCTACATGTTTAGCGAAGGGAATGTAGCTAGATTATCAACCGCATCACTGCTCTCGTTTTGCATATAATGGTACATGTACATGTACATATTAGACACTAGGCATGCTGTTGTCGTCTTCCCTACCAGTAATACATATATAGTAGTATGTATTACCTTGAACTATTATTAGCCATTTCACTCAGTGTTTTTAGAAGCACTTATTTCATGGATGTAGGAGATCTCTGAACTCTTCTTGTTGTCGTTGTTGTCTATCCCAGGAAACCATACTTTAGGCGCAGAGCGTTTGTTCTTACTATCCCATGGTGCCCTTCATGAGCTATGGCGGTTATTCGGCTTTAGAGAAGCGCCGGGGTAACGATTCTGTTTCTAAGTATGATTAGGTGCTCTAAGTAGATATCTTGCAATGCCCTATGACAGAGTTAAGTACTACTGCTAAAATTATGGAAAATGTGCAGATGTTGGCACATTAGCGCACCAAATCTGTAGTGTATTTTTGGCACACATTTAGTTAGATTAGCCGAAAAGGCTCGGTTGACGTCACTCCACCGTCAGGGAAGGGAAGGTAAAGTGCCTTTCCCAAGGGCACAACGTCGGGGCATGGTGAGTATCGAACCCGGGACCTATTGGTTCTGAGTCCAACGCTCAAGCCGTTGTGCCACACCGACGCCACTGTTACAACTGAAGATCACTGTTTTAAGATTATCTGTAGGAGGATTTCTCTGTCTTGGTTGGGATCAAGGAGGTTTTTGCAAGTCATCATATTCTAGTACAATACTGATCAACTGTTTCATAAAACACGACTTGACCCTGTACAGGAATGTTCTATATTAGAACCATAATGTTAGCAGTGGTGGTCGGGTTAGCGGTAACATCAAAAGGGACTTACATTATATATACATGGTAACTATATCACTACAAAACAGACATAAAAAGTGATTATTACCTGGAAGTAGGTTAATGTGCCTTTCCCAAAGGCACAGCACTTGGGCCTGTCATGCGGGTTCAAACTCAGAAGCTTTTAAGCTTATTGTGGTTACGTTTGTTAACTCTTAAAAGAGTTAACAAACGTAACCACAAGACTACCTTGCCACCTTCAACCACCTTATCACTAATTATAATTGTACCAAATAACATCTCGTTCTAATTCTGACTTTGCCAACAGAGTCACAATGGACCAGTCCATCAGGGAAGAGAACAATCCTATATACCGTTCAAAGTATCCAGAGGAGCCTACAGGCCCAGTACAAAATGAAGATAATCTATGCTCTGATCAGAATGTCCCGTGCACAGAAAGCACTGAATATCCCACAAGAATGTCAACATGCGATAAAGGCTCTCCATGTATTCAACAACAAGACATGTTGGAGGCTACGTATGAAGCTGGCAATGAAGCTAAATGTACGATCACAAATGAAAATTTTTATATCGCAGATGATGACGATATCCCAGACCCAGAGGCCACTGATGTATATTTTGTATCTGATACCATCCATGCTGAAAACTCTGCCATGTACACTGCCTCGGGGGAACATGAAGAAGAAGGTAAAATTATTGGAAATATTGAAAAAGAACCCCATGCCCAAGTAAAACAAGCAGACAGTACAGTGACTATGAATTGCAACACAAAAAGAAATGCTAAGAAATCTCAGCCTGACACTACAGGAGATGAAGGTAATAACAAAACTAGGCACGAAGACTTCTCTGACGACGGTGACATGGAACCTAGTGCTGTCGCAAACATGAGTGATCACGAAACCCATCTCATGGCACCAAAAAACGCTCGCCTAAAGGCTTCAGATGACTCCAGGCATGACACCACCGTACATGTCCACGTACACAAGCATAAAAATCCAGTGTACGGAGCAGACCTCCAAGAGCCTGCAGATGACACCAAGCCCGACTCTGATGTGCACAAGCGTCCCAATCCCCCATACGTTAGGGAACTTCACGGTAAGACAACAAAGTTTTTGTCTGTTTGTTTTATGACTCTGTAATAATTTAGGTCAACATTTTTGTTCATACATTTTGTAGTAACTGTTGTCATAATCTATAACAACGTGTCTAAAATACTAAGAGTATGTGGGGATATAAGGGCTTCAAAATGTTAAAATACAATTTAAAAACTTTCTCTCTTTCCTGAAATTTAGAGTTCATAGTACTGATCGTTTATCTTAGTTTAAGCCTGCAAGTTACTGTTTTTTAGCATGGAAATATACTGGGAGGTCATTTCAAAATCTACCCCATTCTTATATTTCCTTTACTTTTCTTGTTTTGTTCATCTAACTGGATTGTTTGAAGGCTATTTGCTTTTTTTTCGGTTTTTGATCCACAAATTTTGTTTCGAAACAAAATTCGATATTGCAGATAGTAATAATGATATCCCCATCCCATGCCCAGAAGTGGCTGGTGCATATTTTGTATCTGATACGATCCATGCCAAAAACTCTGCCATGCATGTACACTGTCACAGGGGAAAATGAAGAAGATGGTAATGCTATCGATAACATTGAAGAAGAACACAAAGTCATGCAAGCAGAGAGTGCAGTGACTGACGATGGCGACATCGAACCTTACGCTGTCGCAAACATGAGTGATCACGAAGCCTATCTCATGGCAACAAAAAACGCTCGCCAACAGACTTCAGGTGACATCGAACCTTACGCTGTCGCAAACATGAGTGATCACGAAGCCTATCTCAGGGCAACAAAAAACGCTCGCCAACAGGCTTCAGACGACTCCAGGCATGACACCACTGTACATGTAGACAAGCAATGCAACCCTCCAAACGCAAGGGGACTTCGTCGAAATCCAATGTACATACCAAACATCAGACAGGCCAATAACCTTCACGGTAAGATGACGGGCATGGACTTGTGTTTCATGACACAGTAAAGATCTACGTCCAGCTTGTTCTTTTTACATTTCGTAGTTACTGTTTTCATAATCTGTAACAATCTGTCTAAATATTCTACCGTATATAGGGAACGAGTTTTGTTTGCTTGGTACTGAGGTCTCGAAAATGTTTATATATGACACTTTTTTTCTGTTTCCTGAAATTTGTAGTTTGTAATACTGATTATATATTTTTAAGCCTACAAGTTCTTATCTTTTTAGCATGGAAATTGAGGGTTAAAGGTGAGTGCTTTCAGCTCTTAATGATCATTTCGATTTCTACTCCATTTAAACATATTTTTACCTTTAATTTTCTTGTTTTGTATTATCAAAATGGCTGTTTTGAGGAATATGTGTATTCTTTTGATTTACAAATTTTGTTTTGATTAATTTTTTTAAAAAACTCAATCAAATATTAGTTTGTGTTGTCATTAAGAGGATTATGTTCTGTTTTTCTATATGGTACTTAATTATGCTTTTCCTGTGACATCAATGGAGATACGTTTATGAGTTGCTTATTATTGTTCGTTACGTTTTTTATCATCATCATCATCATCATCATCGGTCTCGTTACGAGGTGCAGCAAGTGAAGTTCCGCTTCCAGTACTGTTTTTTCAGTCATTGCAGACAGAAGTTCAGGTCCTTGTAAATTAGTTTAAGATTCAATGAGTTTTTCGAGAGTTGTGGTTGGACGACCAACTTCACTAGCAAGTGTTCCAATATATAACTGTCCGTTTGTAATGTGCTTGAACCACTACGTTATTATATTTTAGGGGTTCTTTAATTCTGTGGTTTACCAGTGTTTGCTGTTTATGGTGATGGTTGTATGGTTTATCAACGTTTGCTGGTTATTTCTTTTCTGGTTACTTATTGTGCCTGTGCTATGCCTATCAGTTTTTCTTCTGAGAAAAACAACTCTAAAAGATTTTCAAAAAGGCTGTTTTGCAGTGAATCGAACTTGCTTTCTTGCTGTTTTGGTGGTTGTCCTGCTGGTGGGAGCAATCGCCTCTGGAGTCATCATAGAATTTTACTACAACGCACAAGGCATACGAAAGGTAAGGTCATCATCTTTGCCGGGCTCAATTTTACACCTCAAGTTTTACTTAATATTTGGACAACATGCAACTCTTGCGCATATCAGGTGCTGCAGCGGAGAGGGAAAAAGCTGACTGAATGTTTGCACGGTTAGCAGCATTAATTAGTTATACCCGGGGACATTCTAATTATGTCCTGATGTGGCGTCTTAAAGAATGTGGCTGCATTTATTTGCATTTTTCTTAGCAAAAGTGTGATATCAGCGTGGTATACAATGTTTACCTATGGGCAATGAATATTATGGATAATTCAAATTGGCCAGAAATAGCTTGAAAAGCTTAGATGACTGTAAAACTGATATTGTTTTTTTTTAAATAATGGATTAGGTGATTTTAAAATGTTTATAACATTATAAGCTGTCAATCAAAATGTGCCATGACAGGTACACCCCCCATCAGAAATAATCATTTTTAGTGTTTTTTGGAACCCCCAAAAAAGGTTAATATTGCTAGAAACGCCATGGATGTGGTACAGGGCAATGTTTTCTGTGAAAGAGAAGGGATTTTGTGTGTGTAGGGACTTTCCAGCTGTTTATTCTTAGCTGTATGTGTGTGAATTGGGGGGGGGGGTCATAGGCACAGTATGGTGGGATACCAGGTATAAAAGTCAAAATAAAAAGGAAATCTTCTATTGGATTGTTGCAAATTCTCTTCGGAGTAATAGACCAAACTACTGATTGAGAGTTGCCAATAGACAGACCCTTGTGAAATTTGGAAAAAACTTCATGTGATATATTAGGTAGATATACTGGCAACTGATGTACATTCAACCAAAGTATAGGACATTTTGGCCTCAGACACTCATATATGAGCCTTGATCTCGATTCCCATAGGAACTATCAATGGACTTCATATTTGGGAAACATGATCACACTCCCATAGCGTATCAGACAGTGCGGTCGTGTGGCCTAGCGGCAGGGTGTTCGGCTCAGAACCAAGAGGTCCCGAGTTCGAACTCTGCCATGTCACCGATCTTGTTGCCCTTGGGAAGGGCACTTAACACGACTTTCCTCACTTCACTCAGGTGTAAATGAGTACCTAGCTTCGGTTAGGGACGTCCCTCGGATAGGATGTTAAATGGAGGTCCCGTGTTTGGGGAGAGCCATACCCCGCGCACGATAAAGAACCCACCACACCCTTCGAAAAAGAGTAGGGGCATGCCCCGGTGTGCGATGGTGCAAATTCTACAGTGAGTGACTGGCCTCAAGGTTAGCCCTTAATAATAGCCCCGTGCTAGTTGGGCAGCCTTGGCTGTGTCTCCAGCCGAAATGAATAAAAAAATCAGACGGGAGGTAGTTTGTCTCAACTCTCTTTTTCTGTATCCCAGAATCTAGGCATGGACATAGGTGATCTTTGACCTCAAATGATGGTCAAAGGTCATGACCTTTAATAACTTGATGACCTAATTCCCGAGGCTAAGGTCACTTGCCAAACTGCATTACAATATTGAAGCAATTATGCTTCCTGGAAGACATCTTGGGGACAGCCAAAGTCTTTCGTGTGTTAAAAAAATGCCCATATTGCTTGGGTCAGTTTTGACCCCAGTCGGACTTGGCTCAGACTTTTCTTTGTAATTTTTGCAGAATTGTGCCAATCTCCGAAAAAAATTAGGAGAAGCTGTAGAAGAGGTTTACTGACAAAGTCACGAAAGGATTGAAAAGTTTCAAATAGCACATCAAAATGTATGCCTTGGGTCACAAATGACGCTGTTTGGGTGTTTGAGGGTTTATGATGGCATGTTGAAATGAAGCCTTGTCAAAGACATATATGAAATATGAGTCGAGTTGAGGAAACAATCAATTTGAATACATTATGCTAATTATAACTTTCCCGAATAAACAAAGAGTTAAATACGATACAAAAGCTCTAGATATTTCATGGAGGTATGATGAGGTCTCCGAATTCTTGTTGTTGCTGTCTTTCCCAGGAAAGTCCAATGCAAGACGTCTTGAGTGCAACAGAAACAACTAGTACAACCTCTGACGGTACCTACCCTCTCAGCCTTGACTTCATCAATGATACCAACCCACCCAGCCTTGGGGGTACTAATGGTACCAACCCACCCATCCTTTGGGGTATCGATGGTGCCAACTCACCCAGCCTTTGGGGTTTAAATGGTACCAACCCACCCATCCCTGCAAATGACAACACTGCTGGTACCAACCCACCAACCCGAAAAGGTAGGCAGGGAAGTAAAATTAGCCTAGTTACCAAGTACTAATAGAAATGAGATTGGAGAGTTTATATAACAGCTTAATTTATTCTGTAACTATAGAATAAGTATGAAATGTTATGTGTATCCTCTGGGGTTTAAATATCGTTTACATTACTTTTTTACACTCTTAAAGGTGTATTTGATAATTTGCTCAGTGTTTAGATTACTAGTATCTTCTAAGGCATGATTGAACTTTTACCTGTACAATTAAGGATGCATGCTAACACTGAAAGGAATGCGAAACAATGAGAGAAATGGAAGTATCAGCACAAGGCAGAAAACCCTGGAGAAGCGTTGATTTTTCACCAATACATTATGAGTTGTGTGAGGTCAACTATGATCAATTATGAGTCGAAAAATTGCACACCTCTATTTTCCCATTCATTACATTTGCAGTCTCGATTTCAGTAATATATTGTGTGCAGTTAAACATTGCAACTAGAGTTCCACGACCTCATACCTTCGCCAAATGAGGTTACCCTTTGACTGATGAATTATAGATTTCCCCCTAATTATGCCCTAATTATCCCCCAAATAAGATCCTTATTTGCATGAATTACATCACTTGATCATATTCTCCTTCCAATGGCAGTGTTATCTTAACAAATAAGGCCATTCTAGCATTTCCTCATAAATTATGCAAATGAGGTCATGATTTGAATAAGTTATGTTGAATAATGTACACCTCCATTCAACTTCGAAATGCACAAGTATGAAATTGCCAGCATCAACCACTATGGAATTATAGTATTTTCTCATTAATTATGCAAATTTTGTCTTCATTTACATAATTAGCATATGGCGATGTTTCTCTCATTCTTAATTACATATGTCACAAGGTAGAATAGTCCTATCATAGACGGTAGCTGAATGATAGAATTCCCATATTAATTATGCAAATTAGATCATAATTTGCATAATTGTCATCTAATTATGTCAAGCATCACTTAAGCTACCTACACACCAAATATCAAGACGATCCGTCGACCGGTTATTGAGTTATCCTACTTTAAACATTTTTAAACAAATGCTCGTGCAGTTCCAGAGCAAGCCGCTAGGGGGCCAAACTTACGTCACTACTTCCCGAGCACAAGAGCTACCTACCATCCAAAAATCATGACCCTAGCGTGTCCAGATCACGAGATATCAAAACCGGAAGTTCAACTGCAGTACCATAACAAGCCGCCAGGGGGCCCAAAATCTAATTATTTCGAGGTCTCATCAAGACCTACCCACCTGCCAAATATCAAGATAATCCATTTAAGCCTTCTCAAGTTGCTGTTGACAGACAGACACACACACACACACGGCCACGAAAACATAACCTTCTTGGCGAAGGTAATAAAAGTTTCATTATTCAAAATATTTTCCATATCAGTCCATATATCATAGAACAAAATCTGCTTGTACTTTGTACTTTTCACTAAGTTTCAACAAACCGTTGCATCTATATGATCTACTGTACAATGATAGTAGTATGATGAGGTTGGTTGTATGCCAAAGATTTTTTTCACCTTGTTGCTTAATTTTTTTTCTGAAAAAATTAGAGAACAAAGAAATTAGATGGGTGTGGCCAAAATTTATTATGCTATCCCGATGCAGCAACAAGTGACAGGAAGACCTTGCATCTGTCTTGTGCAATGGATGAACTCATCGTGATCTATTATGCTTTGGTGAAAACATCTATATGGGATCGCTCTGTATATGGAATGCGGGATAACTCTCGTTGTGGGTATCGACTACAAGGTTGCATCAGGTAGGAGCCCTTACCGGTTACCGATTTGCGGTCCCTTGACCGAGGGTGGTCGTGGGGGTGCTTTGCGGCTAAGCACACTGTTTACCTCCACTTCACTCTGTCAACGTCGTGAGCAAGTGTTTGGGTGTTCGGAAGGGGAATGCCAGTCCACTTCCTTCTTTTCCTTTGCCTGCCTCTTCTTCTTTTCTTTGCACAATCACTTTGGAGACGCCTTTGCTAGGAATTAGGAGCACTATACGTGATCTAATCCCACACTAGCAGCCCTTTGAAAGATCAGTTTCTCTAGTAGATGATGTTTACACAATCTCTCACTCGATGGCGGTAACAGTGAGGTGGGTAAGCCAGCCTAGGTCCTCTCTAGTTTGTAGTTGCCTGGAGGCAGCTGCACAAATCTGGTGACATAAGATATTCTCTGTTTGGTGGGTTGGAGAAATTGGACATTCGCTAAACCACTGTTATTTCACTAATTCATTTCATATCAAGTATTTGTTTATTTGTTTATTTCAGGGATCTCCATTAGTGAGTACATACAAGTAAATACTTCACTAGTCTTCCTGGAGTCAACTAAAACAACTTATGACACATAACATACAGTGACCAACACAACATAAACTCATAACTGTACTTTCCATCGGTCTTTAGTTGTCTTGTAACTTTTTTCTTCTCTTGTCTGGCGGCGTGTATAGGACCGACATGTAAGTAGTTACTAACTGGAGCACATTGTCGGTTTCCTTTGTAAATCGTGGATCCCACACTGTTGCAGCATACTCAACTCCGGGCAAAAGTCTGGGATCCACATTTTGTATTTGCATTTTATTATTTTTTATTTATTTCACCAGGGGATACATATCACCTGAGGGCAATAATACAGCTCATTTGGCAATTAGTATGAGCAAACAACATCTTGCACTCAAAAACACATTAGAACTCAAACTCGAATCGGTGAAAAGAAGGGCTGCAACATTTTTATCTCTGGTTGCTACATATAACCAGTTAGTAACATGTCACTCCAACAGGCCCTTGGTTGGCCAACATTTACTTACAAAAACGCAGACAACTACGACGTTCAACTACAATGTACAAGGCAATCAATAACCAAATTCAATACCAATACACACCATTCTCACAAAAAATAACAATACAACAGGACATCATCTACAGTTTAACATCATCTACAGTTTCAAAACCAAAATATCTAAAGGTCAGGGCTATTTGAGCACCCTTCATGGAGGAGCTCTGCAGAGGTCCTCCGTGAAGTTTGCTAATACAGCCCCTATTGCTAGCAACGGGAAAGAAAACCCTAACAACCGGCCACCCTAAATATGTACGATACTAAAACTATTTAAAAACCACTGCAGATATTGTTGGGAGTTACACACACACACACACACACACACACACACACACACACACACACACACACACACAAACACACACCACTATGAGTGGAATAGCCCATTGCTGTAGTAATTGCACTATATTGTATGGCCCAGGGCTATTGAAACGAACTCTAAGTAACTAACTATTAGACCCGTTTCATAACCAGAAAATACATTTGCACTGAACTATTGTTTATGGTCTGGATATAATTTACGAACATTATTAGCATTAACATCTAATTTTTACATATAAACCTTTTTAAACGTGTCTATTTAAAAAAAACACAACTAAATTGCTAAACTAAATCACAATCACTGGCAGTTTCAATGTAAGTTATCATGTATGTATCATGACAATCTTTACCACACTGTCCAGTGTAAGGGAAAAATGCCAGGGGCAATACCAGTGTACCATGAGTGTAGACAAGTTCAACTATGGCCACTGTCGATGTCCGGGCAAAAAGAAGTACCTAGAGGCATCGTACCACTGTGAAGGTGGGCACAAATATTTATTTCTCTTCTTGTGGTAGCACTCTGTTCCTTAAACATTATTAGGTAGAGGTACAGTGGTTAGGTATAGGACTTAGATCTAAACAAGTTTGGCCAATGTCAGTTTGACTGTCTTTTTCAGTGGTAAATTGTGATCTTTCTTAGTTTCTATGACGATATACGTAGTCCTTAAAAACGATACTTTATGTAAGTGTTCCTAATTTTGAAGTGCTAAATTTTCAAAATGGTTAGATTTGATATGTGATTTGCTTTTGAAGGTATCCAAAACAATTTCAAGGTGGCAAAACTGGATTTTCAAGGTCAATTTTCCGTTCATTCTTTTAATGTAGTAAGTTGAATCAATCCTAGCCATAGCGTACTGATATCTGTGAGGCAAACAGGTAATGGCACTGACGGGAAGCAATTGCTTGTTATAGTAGGCTGGTTTCAGCTATTTATGGGTGGTACCCACAAAAAATAAAGAGATGCCTCACATAGCTTGTTTTTGGACGATTTCAAATGCTTAAAGAATGAAATGATGACGAAAATGTGCTGATAAATCGCACTAAATCTCAATGTCAACAGCAGGTTTCCCCATCCAGAATATTTTTGTTGTTGTTTTCCCACCCTGAAATTTCATCGGAGGCCTTAGAATTTATTATGTAAAGTCGAAACAGTCGTGCTCACTACACTAAGTGCTTTACTTTAACAGCACAAGAGAAAGACAGAGTCACCTTTGGCGGGTATGGAACAGGCCCCGGTCAGTTTCGTCATGCTGGAGGACTGGCCGTGTCCTCAACTAACGAGATGTTTGTGGGTGATGTGGGCAACAAAAGAATCCAAGTCTTCAGCATGAAGGGTGTTTTCCTTCGCAGCTTCTCCACAAGAAACTTGTACCCAAATGCTATATCCACAGGCCGAAACGGTACCCTGTGGGTCGCCCTCAGGAATGAGTTATTTCGTTATTTCATCCATCAGTACAGCAAAGAGGGCTATGTCCTGGCTCAGTTTAAATGCTTGGGCCTTCTCATCCAAGATATTGCCTGGGACAAGCTTTCTGACCGAATCATATTGACAAACAATAAACGATCTGCAGAGGTTCTGTGGCTTAGTCCTACTTATACACAGCCACAGGCGACATCAACATGTGTCACGGGCAGGTTTAGGTCGACAATAGGTCAGCTAGGGCGGTATTTAGAGTCTGTCACTGTGGACAAGAACGGGGACATCTTCGTTACAGACTCTACAAACTCTTGTGTTCTAAAGTATGACAAGAACGGGGTCTTCCTTTCCAGTTTTGACAGTAAAGGTAGTGGAGCAGGGAAACTTTTCCGTCCCTCGGGGATCTGCATGGACAGTTTGGGGCGTGTAATTGTGGCTGATTTTACGTACAGGCGGGTGGAGATGTTCACAGCTGAGGGAGATCACATCCGCACCGTCGCTAAAGATTTGCTTAACCCCAGGCATGTTACTACAGGTGGGGAGGGGCAGCTTGTCGTGTCAAATCAGGGTCACTTGGTTTCCATCTTTCTCAAATATTAGGGCCACACACATATTCACTTCAGTTGTCCTCAGGCATGTTTAGTAAAAATTTCAGCAAGAGGATATGATAAAAAGCAGCGGGTTGAGAGGAAAACTTGAGTTTGACTAAACTAAAACTATATACACCAGGGACAAGGGACAACCTTTCTTCTTGTTGCTTTAATGGAATGACTTGTTTGTTAAAATCTACATCAGTTGATTACCTGAAGCAAATTGAAGTAGTTGGTTGGCTATTTTTTTACTAATTGAACAACATAGAAACGTACAGGTCACAGTGGTGGGCAACTTTAGCAGATTGTTAATCTTAGCCCCACCACCGACAATGTACAGTCAAATACATACAATGGCAAAAAATAATAATAAAGCAGAAAACAAGTAACAAAACAGCAAATAATAAAACAGGAAATGGAGGATATAAACGATAACATGTAAACAAAAGGATCATAACGTTTTGAAGAAGAATATTTTTCCGTAGGCAGTTGAACACATTTGGTCAAGTGTGAACCGTTTTGTGTGGACAATATAGGTTTGAGTCAAGGTCAAGATAGGTTTGTCGGTTTCCGAACACATGAGAGGAGAGCCCAAAAGTAGTACTTTTGTACAAGCTTGGTAAATCGAAAATGGACCCTACTAACTGTTGGCGATTGCTGAGTAGGGACAGTCATTGGGGGCTACAAAAAGGGCAGTATAGAATGCACAACGGTTTCTCTTCGGCACCCTCAGATATAAGCAGGAGATCAAAAAGAAGTCAAATGATTTTAGCTGCAGGTGCCGATGCGAAGTCATGTGAGAAGGGCTAACAATTCTTTACTGGTTATGGAGTTAGGCAGCAGGGATATGGTTAAGTAGCAAAGTAGTAACTTTTCTGCAAATTCAACCCTGAATTAGGTGAAATTAACATGCCAATATCAAAGGGATAATAATTTATGGAAAATGATAAAGAGAATGCGATATACATGTTATTTCGTTCATGTAAGTAGCATCAAGCCAATATCCCGATAGAATATAACTATCAATAAGTATTATCAATTACTATAAATGTATACGTCGATGAAGGTTAGACATCCAAGTGATAAGATACGTCAAAACAGTTACTCAAGCAACTGGATATGATTTTGGAAACGGTCAGACGTTTCAGGTAGCATCCACTACCTTTCGTCAGTGACACTAAAGGACTGCAGGAGAATTGCACGTTTATAAGCACAAACCATTGCTTGATATGCAAATAAGTAAAGACAATTTTTGCGAAAGGCCAAAAGGAAACTAAAGTTAGACAAGTCAAGACAAGGATAATGCAAAGCAAATTAGCGAAGAAGCTACTGTTGTTTCAGAACAGGAGCTTAAGTGGTGTCTGTCCTTGGTGTCACTGACGAAAGGTAGTGGATGCTACCTGAAACGTCTGACCGTTTCCAAAATCATATCCAGTTGCTCGAGTAACTGTTTTGGCGTATAAATGATATATGATGATGATGATGATGATGAATGATATACTATTAGTGTTTCTTCAGTGAATAATTTCGTCAGGTTGGCAGAACATAGGATATAGGGATTTTTTTCTTACGCAACCAGTAAAGTTTCTCACCTGCTTACCTAATTCGGCTGCATATAGCGGCGAGAAGCAGAACTCCAGTCAGAAGCTCTGAGGAAGGTGTATGATAGACATCGAAATGTAAGCAGGTGAGGAACTTTGCTGGTTGTGTGAGATGAAAATCCCTATACCCTATTAGTGTTACTGTGTTGTAGAATCAAGTAACTGAACATTGAAATTGTAGCATTCTCTCTCTTCAATGAACCTTCTACCAAGGTTCTCGACAACTGAGGCACTGTACATACTTGCAAGCATGGTACAGTAAAACAGAACTGGTCCATAGCCCTTGATTACCAGTCAAGTGTATTTGGGCTATAGCTGAAATCAATTAATTAGATGCACAAAGCAACGATTCCTGACCTCACTTGACTCAGAGGTCAACTTCTGTCCTATTGCACAAGTAGCGGGTATTAGTGGTGGGGCATCCTTGAGCACATCTGGACAAATTTCACATAGCTATTGTCATCGGTCTCGATCTCATGATCATTATGATCTGATTTGGTAGCGTACGTAGTCCAGTGGTTATCGGCCCTGCCTCTGGACTAAGAGGTTGGGAGTTCGAGTCCCGGTTATTGTCGCTCACCCGACATCGATGCACGCTACTGTAAAGTGTCGCAGTCCTTAGGACGGGACTTTAAGCTGTGGCCATCACCATATATCAAAACCGGAAGTTCCGCTGCAGTACCATAACAAGCCGCCAGGGGGCTTATATTCCTATCACTTCGAGGCCTCATCAAGACCTACCCATCTACCAAATATGAAGACAATCCATTTAGGCTTTCTCGAGTTATACTGTTTACACACACACACACACACACACACGAACGCCTCCGAAAACATAACCTTCTTGACGAAGGCAATTAAATGGTGAGCTGGATACCCTGTTTCAAGAGGGGAGTGTTCAGGCTTCGCTAATCGAAGCATTCATCCTCTGGCGGGACAGGAATACGAATTTTACAACAAAACTGGCTGTAGAACTAGAAGACAATCTACAGAAATTACCAACAGAAGACTAAAATGGCTTGGTCATGGCCATATATTAAGAATGGATGACACAAGAATACCTAAAACCAGCCTTGGTCTGGAGACCTGTTGCGAAAAGGAAAAGAGGCAGATCCAAAACCACTTGGAGAAAACTGTCACGGATAACTTAGCAATCAGGGGATTATCCTAGCGATTTGCTAAGAAAATAGTCAGGGACAGACCTATGGTCTCGCAAGGGATGAATAGGATTAGTAAGTAATTACCTCAGCAGCAGTTAACATAGAACAGTCCAATACGCCATTCAACTTTTATTCAAACAAAACCATTACAAGGCCCGAAATTCCTACAAGCAATGTGCATTTGCATTAAAGAAATTGGGAATGTGACAGGCTAATAAAATACAAGCAGGGTTTTTATCTTATAACATTGCAGAAAAGAAGAATAAGATATTTGGAGCCCTGTATTCACATCAAATCTTGTCAGGAATAATTAAAGGGATACAGTGGAGAAGACGAATTTGGAGAACCAATAACCGCCTCAAGAAGATGGAGCACGTCTCCCCAGGATGACACTCCAAACCACTCAATCCTGCCCACTGACGGCCGCCATTTTGGATTTGGAACACCCAAATACAGAGTTGCACCCTGGGTACTGCCTCTTCCCGTCGCCACCTGTGGCCGAAGAAGTGCTATAGCTCAAACATCAACGTTTGGGAACATCAAGTGCCATTCTATATTTGGGACATTTGGGAACAAAAAGTGTCATTCTATATTTGGGACATTTGGGAACATCAAGTGTCATTCTATATTTGGGACAATTGGGAACATCAATTACCATTCTATATTTGGGATATTTGGGAACATCAAGTGCCATTATATATTTGGGACATTTGGGAACATCAAGTGCCATTCTATATTTGGGACATTTGGGAACAGCAATTACCATTCTATATTTGGGATATTTGGGAACATCAAGTGCCATTATATACTTGGGACATTTGGGAACATCAAGTGCCATTCTATATTTGGGACATTTGGGAACATCAAGTGCCATTATATACTTGGGACATTTGGGAACATCAAGTGCCATTCTATATTTGGGACATTTGGGAACATCAAGTGCCATTCTATATTTGGGACATTTGGGAACATCAAGTGCCATTCTATATTTGGGACATTTGGGAACATCAAGTGCCATTCTATAAAGTGTCCATGGCTCTGGATCGACAGTTCAGGCGTTCGAATCCCAGCTTTTGTCGCTCACCCAACATGCACCCTATTGGAAAGGGTTGCAGGCCTTGGACGGGATGTGTGGTCCACCGTTCATTGTACTTGTTGAAGAAGGCGAGGGAATTTCCCGGGTACAAGGAACCTGTAAATACTGTACATACATAGTGGATGTCAAATATTGTTTGTATATTTGACTAATTTGGACTCATATATTGTGACATATTTTGTATTTTACGAAGGACTGTGCTATTTAGGTGCGGAAGAGAGGAATATGCATATGGATTTGATTTCTTTGCTTGGTGTAATAGTTGTTTACAGGTGAATTAGTGTTTACGAAATCATCTATTATATTGGCGAGATTGTTGGAAAGGAATTTGAATGTGAAGATACTGAATACTTTGTAATTTATTGATAACATGCATATTTAGTATTCTTAATGTTTGAAATAGATTGTGAATAAGTTGTGAATTTCTTTTGGAGAGCTATAAGAGGGAGTAGAGTAGTACGGCAGGCGCATCCCCAAACAATGTTACATAAAGTCAAATATGGGTATATAGGGCTGTTGTATATTGTTGTGAGAGTCTTTTGAGGGATGATGTACTAGTATTTAATTTAACCAATACCTCTTATTGTTTTAGCAACCTTTTTACTTATAGCAATGGCGTGTACTTTCCAATTTTTTTTTCATCTATTACTACCACCCAAAATTTAGTCTGTCTCTCTTGAGTAGTAGAGATATTCTGTAAGAAAATTTTGTCCTTAATGGTATCATATCGTTTACTTACTACAGAAAATAATGTTTTTTTTTAGTATTTATTGCAAGACCTTACGAAAGTTTCTGTGTTTGGAAAATATGTCTTCTAGCGCATTACTATAAACATCATGCTATGCTGACTTACCATTGTGGCATGTTTATTATAATGTTTATAAAGATACCATTTACAGCCTTTGTGGAACTAATATTTTAGATTTCATTGAGGTCTCGGAGCGAAGTTTCTTTTACGATATTTGTATCCGACGGACACCCTCAGGCCGAAGGGCTACAATTCCGCCAAGAAAGAGTATGCCGGGAAATCTTATTATATCAGTGACCAGCGGGTTGCAGCCAGCTTTCGATAATAGTTTGGTTGTCGTCTGCAGCCTCTTTAATTGGGGGTAAAAACTGTAGTATAATTTAAATTTTGGACCAGACAAATATATTTTTTTACACTTTTTTTTCATCGGAGATGCTGGGAAAAAACAAATTTTCCCAGGGTAACGGCTTATATGCTGAAATAGCTTACTACTTCATGTTTCTGAAAAATGAAAAAAAAGAATCAGTTTTTGTGATAACTTTTTCGCAATCTCCGATGACGCTAATGCCTTGAATTTGCATATAGAACGCACCTATTTGGGTAATCAGGTCACAAACTGCATCACCTCAGCCGGAAAGCCACGTCGAGAGTTCTATGCGTTTCTCTTTGCAATCCGCGAGAGAAAGTAGTCCGTTCCACGGCTCCGGGCGTCGACACGCCTCACAAGAAAGCCTACCGCTGGATTATACAACCACATATCTTCCTTATTGTAACTTATTTGTAATATTTAGACTTGCTCACTTGCTCCCAATGATTTGTTAAGCCGAGAATGTACCTTTCCCCTTTTGATATCATGACCTGAAATTAGGCAATTTTGGGGGAATTTCTCCGTGCATTTTCGCCATGATGCAGATTTCGCACCAACAGGAAATTTGTTGGGTAAGAAAGAGCAAATCTTAAACTTTCTGATGGTATTTGACTTATATTCGATTTCGAGGGCGAAACGGGTTTCCCCCGAAATTCCGTGAGGCCATGTCACGGGAGCAGGCAGAATTACACCAAATAGAACGCGCATCCCAGGCGCGCCGGCGAGCTACGTGTATTCTACGGAGCGCGCTCCTCTCCGATCCCGTGTATTAATATACATCGCTAGATTTAAATTATCGTCGACCTACGTCTAAATAAGTAAGAATACTCTGGGTGTTAATTCATCTTATATCTAAACAAGTTCTTTTATTTTGCACTAAATATATGTTTCCGGTCCCTTGATAGCTGCGGCCTAGCTATAGTATCTGAAAACTCGAAACAAGCGTCTGCCTAAACGCTGGGAAACATCATACTCTCGTAGCTTCCTGACTTTTGAAAAACGCACATCTAATTAGAGCAAGCAAACCATTAGAACTAGAATGCATCAAACATTGAGTCATGATTGGTGGGAATTCAAAGTATGTAACCGTTTTTCTCGATTTGAATGGCACTGGGTTTAAACAGTTACTTTAGAAAAGTTACATTTATCGACCTGCTGGCTCAGTAAAAATGTAGCCTATGGAAGATAACCCAACGCTTCCGGTCCCCAGTCATAAAGGGCAGTGCAACATGCATGCTGTGGCACAATATTATGCGTAAGTTTATCCTGGATGTGTTATCCAATCTACATGTATAGTCCGTGTGTGCTTACTAACAGGTCCCCATGTCTCTAGTTTTGCACAGGAGCATTTGTTTATTTCTAAAAGTGCTGGGTGTTGCCAATTATCCCTAAACATATCTCTCTCACATACATATTAATTGTCCTTTATATTAATTAATCAATTATACACAAAATTACAGAAGAGCGATTAACGTTGCTTCAACCTTTATGTCATTACCAAACAAAATAACGAAGTAGTACATTTTGTTGTGGATTGGGATATCAAACACTTTATACAAAAATCTTATTACATAGTACATCTTTTACAGTACATATATTATTTAACATATGCTTAGGTTACATTAGACATTAAACACTGAATCGTTTATCAAATACACTCCCAAATTATATTAACATTACGTATACTATATGGGAATTCCGATCTCAATACATAATACATCTTTATATATATCAGTTCAGTTGAATCAGGTCATCCTGTTAAGGTGACACCACAAAGTGCCTCCACAAGTTCCTGTCTTGCATGACTCAGGACAGTTCAACAGCCTCTAGACCTAGACCTGTGTCCTCTTGGATAATCTCAAGCTAAATATAACATCCTGCTGGTGTCCTGTTGGTGACAATCCTGTTGGGTGTGGCTTTTACCTGCAAGATGGAAGAATAGGAAAAAACTAATTATTATAAGTAAGATATGACACCAAGCCCAATTCACTCATTATCTGCTAATGTCAAATCAACAACAGAGAATTCTGAATCTGAAATGTTATCCAATGCAGACAAGCTGCCTATGTAAATGTCATCTATAGTATAAAACTAACATCCTGATCCTCACTATCTGAAAAGTCTTTTTCTGAATCAGAATCATCATGAATTTCCCGATTTTGATTTCTGCAGCCTGGACCACATGTGTGCACTTTCTTTAGGCACTTGCATATTTTACTAGAACAGCCACTTTTAAGAGTTTTCTGAACTTTTGAATCCCAAATAATCTTTAAATCATCATTTTCTATTTCCCAACCATATCTTAGAATCTATAATAGTAGAGAGGAAAAGTCCTGTTCTAAGGCCTGAGCCCAGGTGGGATAAACCCAACATGAACACTAGAAAGGCCAACATTTGCTTTAAAATAAGCATATTTCAGCCATTTCCTTCCCATTTTAAAGTCCCATTTCACAATTTGAAAGCGGTATATGCCAGCAAGGTAAATAGCGTTCTGTTTGCATGTGTCCATGGATCCCTCGTACCAAATATCAGGTCTTTTGGTTTTAATATCAGGTCATAGGAGCCAAAAATTTAAATATTTTGTCTGAAAATAGCAAAAAAGTACCATTTTACACAATCTTAAAATAATGTATGCCAAACTTTTGAACAAGGTTCTGTGGGCATGTGTCCAAGGTACCCCCATAGCAAATCCCAGGTTGTTTGGTTTTGATATCGGGGCACAGGAACCAAAAATGTAAATTTTTTGGCTGAAAATAGCAAAAACGCCCTATTTTACACAATTTTAAAGTGATGTATGTCAAAAGTGTGAATGATGTTCTGTGGGCATATGTCCAAGGTATCCGTATACCAAATTTCTGGTCATTCAGATTTGATACAAGGGCACAGGAGCCAAAAAATATAAACTTTTTGTATGAAAATAGCAAAAAAGTCCCATTTTCACAATTTTAAGTGGTGCATGCCAACAGTGTGAATCCTGTGTCTTTTTTCTGCACAGGAAAGAGAGCTACAAGTCTACACAGAGTTTCCACCAGAAATAAATTCTGAATACTGAAAGAAATTTTTTCATAATCAGATACTTTATCAAGACTAACATAAAAGGAAACATAATCACACCCTGTGCTGATAAACAGTGACTGTAAGGTATGAGGTAGTACATTTCTGGAAATGGAGGAAAGGTCAGGGTCCTTGTCAAAACAAGATAGCAACTCATTCACATCCAGACAATGCCAAATTCCTGGTTCAGCTTTTTGTAAAATGACAATTCTTTTACCCATCTGCCTCACAAAAGGAAGGCCTACATGATGCGTGTCCGTATCAGGTGAATTAATCAATATGTCTCATGCAACATTTGACAAATTTACAGCACCTATGCTTGTAACAAACCTGACATTTTTTAAATAATCCAGAATGTAATTTGGACGTGACAAGATGAAGAGGAATAAGTTTTGAATAATTCATGTGGTCTAATGCATGCATGAAAAACAGGTGCCAGTTTCTTATACGAGTGTAAACGCATACTAGTATTCCAATTCCCTGATCTAATTTGCAATATAAAGAGAAATGTATGCCATAAAATCATCGTGAACAAATCTATGCCAAAACAAAAATACATTGTACTTCATCTTGGGCACAGGCAGTAGAACAGAAAATCATCCTCTATACCATTTAATCTTCAATGATTCCTGTCTACTCATGAATCAACCTCAATACCCCTGACATCCCCTTCCCCCTGTTCATGTTTAACCTGTTCCACCCACCCTGAAGGATTAGGGAGCACACTATATTACATTCTTACCTCTAGCTTAGTTGCTACTGGGAACTTCCCCCTCCTCTTAGCTTTACCACTAACCTTCCTACACCTAGTAGTCTCTCCCCTGCTAAACCCTCCTGACACAGCTGTACTCTTCCTGCCCTTCCTAAGCTTACAACTACTCCACCCTGTAGGACATATTACATAGTGTACCTGAGCACCCCCCCCCCCCCCCCGACTACTTACCCCCCCCAACTTCACCTTTATCTTGTACTACTTTAAACTGACAGAGCATTTCACCCCTAATGAGTCCTTCTTTTAGTGTATTTAACCATAGGTTTCTACAGCCAAATGTCCTCTACTACCCCCTCCCCATCTCATACTCATTAGCTGGATTAGGTTTGGTAATTTTTTTCCCCAATACTATCTACATGTGCCTTTTGTTAGATGATGACCCAATTTGGGGAATATGGGTGTATTGTTTGGCATGTTTTCTTAGCAAAAGTGTGATATCAGCATGATATACAATATTTACCTATGGGCAGTGTATAATCGGCTAATTTTAAGTTGCCAGAAATAGCTTGAGAAGCTTGAATGACTGCAAAAGTGGTGTCGGTTTGTTGAAAATGATGGACTGACTGATTTGTAATGGTTTAGTTTATAACATAGTAATTTTTATCAATTAACAGCTGTCAATCAAAATCCCCCCCCCCCCCATAGCACACATAAATAACCATTTTTAGTGTTGGAACCAAAACAAAGATGGATATCGTTATTGCTATGTATGCCATGGATGTGGTACAGGACAATGTTTTCTGTGAAAGAAAAGGGATTTGGTGTGTGTACAGACTTTCCAGCTGTTTAGTGCATGTGTGTGAATTTGGGGTTTTTCATAGGTATAGCATGGTGAGGTACCTGGTATAAAAGTCACAAAACTGAAACCTTCTATTGAATTGTTGCAAATTCTCTTCAGAGTAGTACAACAGACTATGGTAAGTACTGATTGAGAGTTGTCAATAGACAGACCCTGTGAAATTTTTAAAAAAGTCATGTAATAGTGGTAGGTATGCTGGCACACTAATGCACAAGCCTCAGTATAGGGCCCAGGCACTAGGTATAACCATAGGTCTAAATTCCCAAGGATGGATACATGAGAAAATTAGGTCAAAAATAGGGTTTGTTTACAGTTATCAGCTGGTCAACCCCCTGTTTTCTTTACATATTTGGGAGGCAGACCCTTGTGGCTTTCTGGTGCAGAAGAATTTTTGAGATTGAAAATTATGTGGGAATGTACTTTTATGACTCCTTGTCTCAGTGTACATTGTATCTAACCATAGGTTTCTATGGCCAAATGTAATAGTAATGTCTGCCCAAAATGCCAGGAGAGAGGGTGACATGGTTTGCCAGATACTTACCGATCAAGTCGGTGAAGCCTAGGATGATCTGAAACAGAAATAAAAATTCCCCTTCACACCTTTTTCTCAAATCAATACTGAAATGAACGTTAGCTTTATCTTGATAATCAATGACATACATGCTTAACCACTTATCATTTTTACAACTGTCACAAGTTGCATATATTTTGTGCACTGTTTTTATCATCAAGCACTAGATAGAAGGTATAGGCATGCCTGTCTCACTGTTTTGTAACTTTAGACACTACAGTAAGACATTGTAACAATTTGCAGCAGTCCCACCATTGTTTTGTTTTTGTTGCATGGCAACCAGACAACAGGTGACAAAGTTGGCGGTAAATTTTTGCACAAACACACACAGAAGGGATGGATTTTTTTACAAAGTTCGTGATCGATCAAACTCAAATACAACATTCACTACTATCTTTAGAATTGAATCTGTCCTCGTAAAGATCCAACGACTAAGAGTCTGGGTCTAAACTTAGCCTAGATTAGTTCATCGGAAATGATTTTACCACGAGCATGAAGTTTACAAGAAATGAAGCACATATACGTAAATTATTCAACATTGACCGAAAAAATATCAAACGGCAAACGATGAGGTTTAGCCTTAAAATCGCCGAAAAAAGTGACCCTAGTAGGCATGGAATTGCAAACCTATCCGGACTTCGCACCAACAGGATATTCATAATGGGAGATAGCCAAAGGTTCAACACATTTTATCCACATATCGTCATATGCAAAATCGAGGGCGAAACGGATTTCCCCCGAAATTCAAATCAGACGAAAATTCAGAGCAGTCCGGGGCCGCCATTTTGTTCATTTCACTGTGCACCGAGTTTGATCACAAAACTACACTAAAACTGATATAAACCCCCCCAAATATGAATAGTACGGAGAGTACATGATGTACACGTCTGATACGTACCGCCATCTTGACGAAGAGACCGAAACACGTGATGTAATCAGCTGTCAACAACTCGGATGAAATTTCAGCCCGCCGCCCGCGAAAACGCCGTCCTTAGCAACGGCGTTACTAGGGACGGCGGAGTGATACGCTTGCAAAGAAAACTCGTTCGAAAAGCGTTCGATTCAGTACGTGGCTTTCCGGCTTTTCTTTGACCTTTGCTCGTGGACCAATACCAAATTGACCGCGCCTAAACAGTCGAAGGGCCAACCGTCGAATATTCGATTCCACTTCCGGGGTTTTCTAAAACCCGACAGACTGTTCTGGGACTGAGAACAGCGTTGACGAATGAACGAGAGCACATGTTAGCCTCCGACTTTGACCAAAGATATAAACAAGAGAGAGTCGGTAATGATGGTGAAACCGTACTGACTGAAAGAAATGGATCAATTTGAGATATTTTGTGGCTCATTTACCGATGGTTTACTTCTGATTACGTTGTCAACTTTTGGGTGTGATTCGAGGGGTGTTGTGGGGACCTGATGTCTATTTTGGTTCGATCTGCGCTTTCACCTATCTTTTCGGCATCCAATTATGGTACGAAAGTACACGGCAAATGTTGCAGAAAAAGCACATAAGGTTTCGGCTGGGATCATCAACGGGGTATTAGGTTATAGCTGACTGATTGGTGGTGAACTGATTTCCGCACTTTCTTTTCTGCGACCCACTCACGTTAGTAGGACTGCTGCTCGTTCCATCAGTTTACAAACACAATGAGTTGGGTATCATAGAAAAGAAAATTACACAAGCTTTCTAATGATATATAATACATTGAAATTGATAAAGAGACAACAGAAATATAATCGAACAAAGTTGAAGTTTAGTTCCATGGTGGATACCGCTAAAGCGGCCGCGTTCCAACACGCGGGGCGCTGTGGTCTAACGTTAACCAGGTCGATCAACCTTGTCTATTTTGGTTCTGCGTTATCAGCCATTAAAACGTTATCAATCTATAAATCAAACTAAAGCTGATGTTTATGGGAATTAGCACACACAGTTTTCAAGATCGATTAGAATGCAACCTGCTGATTACAATCCTACAAACATAACTACATTTGGAAAAGGACATCACAAATAGTTGACGTATGTCAGCATCTCTTCACAAATACTGTATTACTGCAATTACAGCTATCTAATTTATCTAAACTTAGCAACGAACGGCCATTAGCGTAAAGTATTTTTATCATGGACACTTTTGAACTGTACAATTAACAACTGACAAGCGTATTGAATGTTGACACTCTAATCGTCCACATACATGAAGACCTCTGAGGTCCTCTGATAACTGATACATGTATTATATATCATGCACATAGCCTGGAGTCCAGTGTTGTTAGCTTTGGTCCGCTCCCGACGGTGGCTACCCCGCTACACAGTCAGCAAAACCACAGTTGATCTATATTTGTACACATACATGTAAGACGCCACACAAAGATGACAGTCAAGATGCATAGTTGCTTGCTAAGAGACCGTCTCACAGTGTAGAACGCGCGAGGAGCCGCGTCTCTGTGACGGAGTGAACATTTTCTATATTGGTGCTGCGCTCCCCTAAAGACAAGTCGACAATAAGCTATATATCAAATGAAAGCTATGGTTTCTAAAAATTAGCACAAGAATTTTCATATTAATTCATGAACTCTACGTGCTTACAACGCCGTTACAATTTTGACCACGAAGTTCCACGATTGCATGGAGAGCGACCGTGCGCGGGGTAGAACGCGCTAGGTGCGGCGTCTTCATAACGGACTGAACATCTCCCGTCTGCTACTGTCGTGTAATCTACCATTTAAATCGAGATTAAACTACATATTCAAGGAAAGCTAAGGTTTGTGGGGAATCAGCATATCAATTTTAAGAGGGTAAGTGCATTCTTGTCGCTTACGACGGTGACAAAGATGAACATCAAGTCCCGTGGTTTCTGCTCCGCCGACGCGTTCTAATTGTGTTCGGAACGCGCGAGGCGCCGCGTCCTGTCTTCAGCGGAGTGAGCATTTTCTATATTGGTGCTGCGCTCCCCTATAATCAAGTCGACAATAAACTATATATCAAATGAAAGGTAAGGTTTCTGGAAATCAGCACAGAAATTTTCGATAATATTCATGAACGCTACAACCTTGCTATAAGCCAACAAAAATAGCTTAAAATGCGTAATGTTTAGTGCACAACGTCTTACAGTGTTCCTCAATAAACACCAATATTTTGACCATCGTTGGACGCAACAAAGCTTGTTTTTTAAGCATGCCAAGTTTCATGGACCTGCAGTCAACCAACTTTCTGCTATGAGTATTAAAGTAGAGGGTAGTTTCACGGGAGAGGCGCGCTGCGTCGTTTTTGCCGTTTAATAAAATAAGCGTGTTCTAGAGCATTGGCCCTTCGACTGTAAAGACACTACAAATGCAAATGTTTTTCGGTAAATTCAAAACCTATATGCAAATATATAACCATCACCAAGCAATGGGGTGCCAAACCTAGCGTGGCAACCACACAATTCCAGCGATTTACTACGAAATATTTGGAACTCTGGTCGGATTTAAACTCTGACCCGGAACCTTAAACAGTACAAATACATTACTAATAAACAGATATACACAAAAGTGCAGATTTGAACCGTGACGTAAGAATTAAGAATTGAAAATTAAGAATTGTATTGTAGGCCTAGGGTCGGAAAGGTCTATAATTCCATTTCTTATTACCCGAACGTCAGAAGATACAAGTGAAAAGTATTGTTCATTTTGCAGTAACGGTTCATAGAACTTGCATAAGAAAAGGAATGCATGAACACAGTGCAACATGCAGCAAAAACGTCGATTATATATCTGACAAAACACTTATTTTTCTCCACGTTACTCTACTTAGAGCCTCCATGTAAAACTACGCATAAGTCCGTGGAACATGACGTCACTTGCATTAGTTCACCCTAACTAACCCACGTGGAACGTGGAAGTGCCTTGGCTTTGCCAATCAGACTCTAGATTAACATTTTGGCCTCCCCTTTATGCAATCAGTTTTCCTTCTTAACCCGAAAACCGGATCGCGTGGTCAGTCAGAGCGAAGGTATAGTCCAAGTCCCATGTTGATCGTCGTGGTCCAGAGCTGAGCGCATCTTCACGTGGGCGGCGAACTGGTGAATTGAGTAGACAGTTCAGTACCCTGGAGTCTTAGTCTAAATTCCCAAGTTATCACCCCGGTAACACGCGTATACAAGGGACTGCTTGGTAAGTGATTAATTGTAGTGTACTTTTGACATGACATTCTGCCTGTCAATCTTCCCTCCCCACGTGCTGTTAACCTACTCTGTCTAGATTAATGATGCTCACAAATCCATAGCTCTACCACTAAGGACAATATTTCCGTACCCGGAAGTAAGGATAGGCCAAAGAACCAACACAAGGCGTTAAAACTGTACTTACGTCGTGGGATTCTAGACCCAAACCGGGTTGGGGTCCCACCATTATAACGGGTTGCTTGTTCTCGATGACCGGTTGGTTGCCGTAAGGTTGGTTCCCCGCTATGGCGGATTGGTTCTCCGCCATGTTGGGTTGGTTGAAAGCTACCACGACATGGCTAATCTCATAAATCAGAAGTTCACCGACGTAACAACGTCGTTACCACCCCTGGACCGGTCCAAACTGCCAGCATACCTCCCAAGTCGCCCTCCCCCAGTAGTTCATCCCTGGGATGTGTACTGGAAACTGCGTAGGATCAAGACCAATAAATCTCCAGGCCCTGATGGAATTGATGGCAGATTGCTCAAAGAATTTGCCTATGAAGTGAACGAACCGATTGTTGACATCTTAAATCCCCCCTACTTGAAGGCAAGCTGCCACAAGAATGGAAAGAGGCAGTCGTGGTAACGCTCCCGAAAACCAGTCCACCAAGCATCGACCATCTCCGACCGGTGTCGCTGACCTCTCTCATTGCCAAGATATGTGAGATTTGTGGCATCCTGGGTGCTTCAGGACATCAAAAACAGCATATGTCAAAACCAGTTTGGGTGCCTGAAGGAGCGGTCGACAACCCACTGTCTTGTCAGCTTGGCTAACCAGCTTTACAAGACAGCATACAGAAGAGGATCCTCCAGCACTTGGGTACTAACAGACTTTAGCAAAGCTTTCGATCTTGTGGATCACACGGTGGCAATACAGCACCTGCTCGAGCTGGGAGTCAGGTCGGAAATCATCCCCTGGATCGTCAGTTTCCACACAGAACGTCTGAGGGTGTTCTTTCTCACAGGAAGCAACTCACATGCGGGCTTGCCCATGGAACCAAGTTGGGGCCCATTGTGTTTATAGACTACAGCACGATCTGGACGATCTGTCTACCTGGACTGAGGAAAACAAGATGAAGCTAAATCCCACCAAGTGCAAGGCTATGCACATATGCTTTGCCCGCAACCTCCCACCACCTCCCCCTCTATCCATGAACGGACATGTGCTTCAGGTGGTGCCCATTGCTTGGGAGTCACATTTCAAGCCAACCTAGGATGGGAAAGTAAGGTTAAAGAAATGATATGCAAGGGTAACCAGCGATTGTACTTGTTGTGCCAACTATGTTAGTTTAATCTACCAGTGAAGTATCTGTTGACGGTTTACAAGTCTTTTGTGCGCCCGGTAGTACAGTATGCCGCCCCGGCATGGCATGGAGGGTTAACTAGTGATCAACGGGAAAAAAAGAGAACATACAGAGGCGGACGGTAAAGATTATGCTGGGAAGAAACTACCACGGGTATTCAGCAGCCTGCGAAGTGCTGCACCTACAAACACTTGACGACGGACGGACCACTCTCTGTGTCAAGTTCGCTAAGAGACTGTTCAACTCAGAAGAGTACCGAGGTTGGCTACCCGAACTCAGAGGTGCCGTCAGCGGTAGGGTAATGAGACAAAGAAACCAACTAGACCAATTGCCAGTGCACACAGAGCGGTATAGAAACAGTCCAGTCCTATTCCATTTGTAACCAGTTTGCTAAACAACTGTGTGTAGAAGAAGCCTTTTTATGTATTAGATAAGATGCATATCACCGTATTGGTAATATTGTTACGAATTTTATTGTTCCTCGAGTGAAGTTTTTATTATTGTACATTTTAACTAATTGAATGTGTGATGTGCAAGTTGTTTTATCTCGTATTTATGTTTGTAAAGAACACACAATTCAGCCCGTGGGCTGCTAGCTGTTCGTCTGAAATAAACCAGTTTAAATAAATTTTCGAGCACATCGCCGCCGAGGCTTCTCGTCTGGCTCACTACAACAAGCACTCAACCATCAGCAGCCGCGAGATTCAGGCCGCCGTACGACTCCTGCTACCGGGCGAGCTGGCCAAGCACGCCGTCAGCGAGGGCACCAAAGCCGTGACCAAGTACACCAGCTCCAAGTAAATCGATCGACCGCCACTGCTGGGCATAACCCAAATATTTCCAAAAGAACTGTATTCTCTCACAGCACTGTCCCACACACCTGCCACGAACAATAAGCAAACATGAAGAATTCAATGTCAACCCCAAGCCGGTCACACAAGCTGTTCATATTTAATGTGAACATATGTGCACCTTTGGTTTCTAAGTATTAAAAGCAAAGTATACTTTCTTTGGCCGACGTTATAGTCGTAGATGATTTTCTAAGTGTACTTTGAATGTGTGAAGGGAGTGATGCTGTTCGGCGCGGCGGTTATATCTTGACTTGATGCATTTGGGAGTGTGTGCGTGTTTGCTATCATAGTTCCTTATGATCTATATAATGTCGAGTGCTGCTGGTTCACTGGCACGTAGTGAAGTTGATTAGCTGCAAGTTAATGTATCTATGTCAAAAAAATCCCAGCGCGTCGTAAGCCCTGGTCTTTCTCAATTCATACGTTCACTCATTTCTTGGCTGGCTGGATGAGCCGTCGTCACTCACTTTATCGGAGTCCTGAGTGTGCTTACTGAAAAGACGGCAGATACCTCAAGATAAGGGCCCGTAAACAGCCACCTCTATCAGATTAGTAAGATGGACATGTCCTCTTGTGCATAAACCGAGCCAGTGTTCTTTTCGATACCTGGAAAAGGAGAAATTCCACCGTGAAGTTAGAAAAGAAACACAAATTTAGCCACGGTGGACAATAAGACACAAGCAATCTACCATGTTTCCGATCACGTCCGCACCATCGCTACTTCACGCCGCCTTGACAAGATGTCCGGTTCATTTGCACGTCTAACGCAGACAAGGGAAACCGGCATGTCCGCCCCAGCATCGTCCCCCAAGAAAGCCCCCGCGGCTCACCCGCCAACTACCGCCATGGTTACGGCAGCCGTGGAAGCACTCAAGGACCGCACCGGTTCTTCCGTGCCGGCCATCAAGAAGTATATCGCCGCCAACTACAAGTTCGACGTGGAGAAGAAGGCGCACTTCATCAAGCGCGCACTGAAAGCCTTGGTGGAGAAGGGTACCCTCCTTCAGGTGAAAGGTACTGGGGCGTCGGGATCCTTCAAAATCAACGCGGCAGCCAAGAAAGCCGCAGAGAAGGCCGCCAAGAAAGCCGCCAAGAAGCCGGTCAAGAAACCCGCGGCTAAAAAGGCCACAAAACCCAAGGCCACCAAGCCGAAAAAGCCCAAGGCCAAGAAGGCTACCACCCCCAAGAAGACCAAGAAGCCGGCCACCAAGAAGACCAAGAAATCTCCGGCCAAGAAACCTGCTGCCAGGAAACCCGCCAAGAAGACCCCGGCAAAGAAGACCGTCAA
The DNA here is from genome assembly GCA_013266295.2 of Branchiostoma floridae x Branchiostoma japonicum. NCBI lineage: Eukaryota > Metazoa > Chordata > Leptocardii > Amphioxiformes > Branchiostomatidae > Branchiostoma > Branchiostoma floridae x Branchiostoma japonicum. The sequence goes on along the minus strand of CM023824.1, from coordinate 26,762,046 downwards.
GAAGGCAGCGCCCGCAAAGAAGGCGACCAAGCCCAAGAAGAAGTGAAGACTTGGCCGTCGAATTTCCTCCAAACCCCGGCCCTTTTCAGGGCCACCCACATCCTTACGAAAAAACTATGTCTGAATCCTCCAAGTTACCCATTCTCCACATGAATACGCACTATCCCCTGAAAGAAAAATTATACACGAACTAAATATCCACCGACACCTCCTTCATTGAAACTGTGGACACTTGGCAGCTGTGAGCCATTGATTGCCCACTAGATTGTTTCTTACATGTATGTACAATCTGGTGGGTATTGCTCACCACAGCATATTATATATTTAAAAAAAAGAAGAGAATGAATTATAAGTGAATTAAAGAAAGGGAAGCCAAAGCCCCCCCCCCCAACACACACGCAAAACGCATCTTGAAAGGGAGAACGAACCCACGCACATACAGTCACATGCTAACCGACAAATGTAAGTTCGCTGACGCAGGCTATAACTACGGAAGACGTTTCCTTTCTTGGCGACATTGTTTATTAATCTTGCCCTTTACAACCGAGTAAAGATAGTCTTGTTACCGCGGTCTATCTTTTGGGCACCGTGTGTGTACACTTGTGAATCCAATAGCCGTTGTATGGCGCTCAAGTTCACCCCTGCCACATTTTCCTGCGTGACCGTCCAAAAGTGCCGAGCTTGCTGCAAATGTCGGATCCTGGAGCGGCGAAAACTGACCAATCACAAGGTCAGATTTGGGCCAGGGAACCAATCAGGCGGCAGGATGTCGGCCAATTGAAATCTGCGGTCGTCTAATTAGCGGGTGTTATAAATTCACTCTCCGCCGAAGTCTTCCATTGTCTTGCACCTGACCGCAGACGAAGCTCATCCGACATGGCACGTACCAAGCAGACCGCCCGTAAATCCACCGGTGGCAAGGCCCCCAGGAAGCAGCTGGCAACCAAGGCTGCCCGCAAGAGCGCCCCGGCTACTGGCGGCGTCAAGAAGCCTCACCGCTACAGGCCCGGCACCGTGGCCCTGAGAGAAATCCGCCGCTACCACAAGTCCACGGAGCTGCTCATCCGCAAGCTGCCCTTCCAGCGCCTGGTGCGAGAGATCGCCCAAGACTTCAAGACTGACCTGCGCTTCCAGAGCTCGGCGGTCATGGCTCTGCAGGAAGCCAGCGAGGCCTATAGCTACCTGGTCGGTCTCTTCGAGGACACCAACCTGTGCGCCATCCACGCCAAGCGTGTCACCATCATGCCCAAGGACATTCAGCTGGCACGCCGCATCCGAGGGGAGCGTGCATAAGGAGGATCAGAACAAAGTTGACAACCCAGGCCCTTTTCAGGGCCACTCACATATCCCAGAAAGATCTACATCGCTCACGTTCAAACAAAGCATTCTCCTTCCCTTTCCAGTGAATCAGAAACACAGTTGCACCAGAAGTAAAAGACTGCACTCACAATCTCACACACACACACACACTTACATACAAACCAATCAACCGACAGGAGAAATACCAGCTATGTATACTTTGTTTGCAAAATCACGCCCGAAGGCTAATTGCATGTACAGTGTATAAGAAGTAAAGCAAAACAATGGAGAGCATACAACTACTGTCTAGCCAGCATAGACAAACACGACCCTCGTCCACCATACATGAAATGGATGCGCCCTTCTGGCCCTGAACACGCACTCCGCGTGTCCATCCTCTCCGACTACACATATAATGTACAGATATGTCAGCTAGACTGAAACGGCAAGTGACGTGAGTCAGCGATGTAGCGGTCATTTCTTGTGTGATTGGGGAGCGGTCTTGCTAATGCACATCATGGTTGACGTTGCCTGTCAGTTATTATGGAAAGGGATGTACTTTATTACTACTACATGGTCTAAACATGTGTAGTGAGAGGGGGGGGGGTATGTATTTATACGCGCATATGCATGGTGTGTGAGGATGATACAGTTCCTTCTAGAGGATGTGGTTGGCCCTGAAAAGGGCCGGGGTTTGTGCGTTTCTGTGGTCTGCAATTTACTGAGCCTTGCTGGTCTTCTTTGGCAGAAGCACGGCGTGGATGTTTGGGAGGACGCCGCCCTGTGCAATGGTGACTCCGGAGAGGAGCTTGTTCAACTCCTCGTCGTTGCGGACGGCCAGTTGAAGGTGACGGGGGATGATTCTGGTCTTCTTGTTGTCGCGAGCAGCGTTTCCAGCCAGCTCCAGGATCTCGGCCGTCAGGTACTCCAGCACCGCCGCCAGGTAGACCGGTGCGCCGGCACCAGCGCGCTCGGCATAGTTTCCCATGCGCAAGAAGCGATGAACTCGGCCGACCGGGAATTGGAGACCCGCACGGGAAGAACGGCTTTTGGCCTTGGCGCGTGCCTTGCCTCCTTTACCACGTCCAGACATCTTGTAGTAGTCGATTGATTAGCGTCAAGCGGCAGAAAGAATGAAAACAAACACCATCTTCTGCCCAACCAATTTATACCCCGCTGCTGGATTGAGGGCTTCCGACAGCGAACCAATAGGGGGAGCTTACGGGCCGTGAGAAGTTCTCCCACGTCCGCGCCTTAGACTAGACAACCCAACAATTTGCATTCTTCCCCGATATAAAAGCTGTCTTAATCGTCAAGAACGCCGTCATGCCGCCAAGTGGTAAAGCCGCCAAGAAAGCTGGCAAAGCCAGGCCTGCCGGAGACAAGAAGCGCGGAAGGAGGAGAAAGAGGAGGGAAACCTTCGGCGTCTACATCTACAAAGTGCTGAAGCAGGTGCACCCCGACACCGGCGTCTCCAGCAAGGCCATGGGCATCATGAACTCCTTCGTCAACGACATTTTCGAGCGCATCGCCGCCGAGGCTTCTCGTCTGGCTCACTACAACAAGCGCTCCACCATCAGCAGCCGCGAGATTCAGACCGCCGTCCGACTCCTTCTACCGGGCGAGCTGGCCAAGCACGCCGTCAGCGAGGGCACCAAAGCCGTCACCAAGTACACCAGCTCCAAGTAAATCGACCGCCACTGCTGGACATAACCCCGGCCTTTTTCAAGGCCACCCACATCCTCACAAAAGAGCTGTAGCAATCACACATATTCTCACCGACAATGTCGACATGTACACACCACTAACCTGCGACCGCAGCTACAAAACAATCCACCGACACGGCGATATAGGGACTACATTGTATGTCCTGCTTGGGATGCAACGCACAATAACAAATTAAAAAGAAAAACAAATAAAGTGTATTCTGACGTAATAAAAGTCTGCACACGTTCTTTCTTGTCGAACAAGGAGGATGCGCCCGTTGCCTTCTGGAACAAATGTCGCCTGTGACGTTCCTTATATTAGAACAATGGATTGGCCGTCGATCGGCGTTCTTTCCAGTCAAATGCCCTAAACATGCGTGTACTGTCTAGTAAACAGACAATATCTTCTCACAATAGTCAAACTTCTGGGCAGAAACATGGATCCTAGTGTGTGTTTGTTTGTGTGTGTGTGTGTGTGTGTGTGTGTGTGTGTGTGTGTGTGTGTGTGTGTAAATTTTGAGTGCTCGCTGAATATACCTCGGACGAATTCTTCTCATTTCTTTGCTTCGTTTTGTTTTGTTTTGTTTTGGTACGCTTTATATATTTTTCCGACTACGTCTGTCTTGTCGCTGGGAAATCTTCCGCATAGCATTGTCTTGCTCGACGTGTGGATGGCGTCTTCCTATTGGCCAGTTGTGGTGGTGGCCAGGACTCCGCGCAGGTCCGCAGGGCGATTATTAATGTGTGTGTAATGGATAATATCTAAATAAAGTAATCAACAAACTGGTGTTTTTACATTGTACAAATGTTGTGCAATAAAGTGCATTTATTCATTCATGTGTACATAGCAATTATGGCCCACCACAGTACATGTAAATTACTGATATGCAGTGAAAATAATGACGATACCACCCTTAGCTATCACTTATATCAACAGAAAGGTATCAAAATAACATCATATATTCTATAGCTTCTGAACTTTCTAGACTACCACACCCTTATGTTTACTCAATACTGATACACACATAGCTGGCTTGATCACAGCTTAGACAAAATTATGCATATCATAGCTATATTGGAGGGTTGCTGACACTGATATTAGAAATTGAAAACTTGATTACAACAAGATACACAGTACAAACACTACTCTCCCTCACCATCCCCCCAACTTGTAGGAAACATTTTGATCATCACCATCTTTTGAAGTTTCTACAAAAGGAATTAGAGACATATTTTAGAAATATCAAAAAAGTCAACATTATATTATATTATTCCAATGTGACAAATTATGCTTAGAATTGGTAAACATTGTGCTAAAAATGCTACTCTGAGTGAGTCGAGTAGACACCCAACAAATAAAATACACACCACCAAACCAAGAAATACCCCTAAAAGCACACCAGGATCAATCAACAAAAACAACATTTTCCTGGTTGTTAAACCCCTTTTCCAGTAGAGGCTGCAACTGCTGAGGGACCCAAGAATGGGCAAATATATGACAGATGACATCTTTGTAACATTTTTGTGTGTTTGCTGTCTTTTAAATCATACAATTACATTGTTGTCTAACTTTTAAATCATACATTTACATTTGGATTCTTGTCTTTTAAATCATACATTTACATTATGCATTCTAAATCAGACATTTGCACATTCCAATTGTAAAATCGAGGGTACACAAATTCAGTTTTGGTCACTCAGCAATCACTGTCTAGTAAAAATGGGGTCTGACAGATTACACCTGAATTCTACATCCAAAAGTGACTTACTCTCTCTTAATCTAGATCCAGAACTGATCTAGACTCCCTCGAACTAGATACAGAAGTGATCTAGGTTCACTCAATCAATCTGAAGACACGAAGCAGATCATGGTGGGATTCTTCCCAGTACTTGGAGTCCAAGAGCTTCTTTTTGAACTCAGCTGCTTTCTTAAACTCCTGGTCTGAGTATTGCAAGGTGTCGGTGATCTTCTCTGCCCATCTTCTTGCAGTTTCATCGATGTCGGACTCCTTCACGCTGGTCTTGACGATCCTGTGCCTCAGGTCTGCGTGGCACTTGTCATCATCGATCAACTCCTTGATCATGTCGGCCAGCCCTGACTGGTCAGAGATGAGAACAGGGATGCCTGCTGCGATGGCCTCCAGCCCGACCAGCCCGAACGGCTCCGAGCGTGATGTCATCAGGACCAGGTGAGCACGTTTGATGTCCATGATGATGTCCTCCTGGGTGCCAAAGGGACGAAGGGTGGGTTTGATCTTGTGACTCTTCATCTTCTTCTTCAGAATTTTCCTGCTGTTTTCCCAGTCGGCTTCATCTTCTCGGATTCCACGCACAACCCAGCTCAGGTTGTCCATATTCTCTGCTACATACCCCAAGGACCGTGCTGTCATGTCATGGCCCTTCTGCACCTCCACTTCACTCACCCTTCCAAAGGACAGCACCACCTTCCGGCCTCCTCCTGGCCTGGCATTTGTGTCTTCAAATACTTTGGATGCCCTGGGAAGAAACAGGTAATGTCTCGATTCAATCTCTACAAAGTGTCCGTAGATCCTGGGTCCCACCGAGAACACGGCATCTGCAGACTTGGCAACTTCCAGTATTCCACTTTCCTTGTCTGGTGCTTGCATCGCTTTCTTGGATGTCTTGTAGTACCTTGTGTCTTTTGGCATCTCATGGTTGAAGAGGACCAATTTTGCTTCCTGATAGCGTTCCTCTTTGATGCTTTTTGCAGCTAAGCTTGTAACATCTGCATGGCCAACAATGTATTGCAGGTTCCTCGGTATGTTTGGGTAGTGAATGCTGTGGTAATAGTTCAACCATTCCAAAGATGGCTTTCGCTTGCCGCTGAGGGATTCTGGCAGAAGCAACTTTACACCATCCGCTTCAGCCAATCTTTTGTCTTCTTCAGTTGCCTTCAGAACTGTACTGTAAACTTGAGCGCCGTGCTTGACCAGCAGCCGTGCCACCTCACAATGTGTGGTGGAAATACCTCCACGAGATGTGCCATACTCATCATTTACCAGCAGCACAGAAATGGCCGCTGAAATAAAAAAGATGTCAGTGAGAACACAAGGGAAAAGATCAAATCATAAACTCCATTGGCATGAGAGGCACATAATGATATTTGAGGTAAAAACACACACATGGCTATTTCTGACCAGAAGAAAATAATTACTTATTCTACTATTAAAATCAAGGAACCCATATGTCATAGAAGTGATTATTGAAGTCAAACCGAACAAAACTGGCCCATTTGTGTATTTTAAGATGTTGTAATAGTATACTGTAGGAACTAGTGATTATTGTATTGAACACCATGATTATAATGTTGCATGCACTTGCTATTAGCCTTCAGGCATATATTGATGCTTCTTACCCAATTTACGTTCCTTACAAAATGATAGAAAACATTATCACCTTGTTTTGACTGCAAAGTTTGTGTGGAGATGGTGACCTGATCAGTGCTGCTTCCTGATGCCCCACCTGTAACAAAACAATCATTTTCAACATTGTTCTCAATGAATAACAGTTTGAAACATCATGAAAATGAATTGTAAAATAGTTATTGTTTTGTACTCTCCAGTTATCACTTAGTTGTCTACTGACTCAAAGTGATGAAAACATGTGGCTGGTGTGATTTAGTGGCTGCCTAGTAGGACTGTCAATTGAAAGTCCTTCCCACACCAATCATGGTGCATATTGCGGCGCCCATCTCTGTTTCTTTATCCCTGGGCCACACAACTTTGTGCAATCACTACAGCAGGGGGCTAGTCTATTGTATTGGTAGTGGTGCATGGCTTTAACTCTCATACTCTTTCCCAGATGCTGAGTGCTAAGCAGAGAAAGCTGAAACTATTTTGGAAGTTTTTGGTGATCTGGGATCAAACCCATGATATACATGTACCAAATGCAAGGCTCTACCCACTTGGCCATAACACCAATTTTACCTTGGAATGAGTCCTTCATTAACGACTCCATCCACTGTGATGAGCAGCCAGGTTTTTCTGGATCACCTGTATACTGCACGTATGCCTCTTGAGTCTTAGCTCTCTTTGCACCATCTGCACTCAAGATCATAATATCTTACATTAAATAAAGTTAAGAGCACTGAAAGAGTGTGTTCGTTGGTTGATTTTTGTTAAATCACTGACTGCTGGCTGCTTTTTATTCAGTTCATGTGGTAAGAGGTCAGGGTCAGACTTTACAAGTTTACAATATAACAAGATATACATGATTGAAGTACAACCAGGTCATACAAAGACTCTGTTCAACTGATCATGACATAGTTAGTTACCATTCTAGCTTAACCTTTTCTGAGGGTTGTCCATAATGATCATGATCTCCTGTACCTTTGCTTTCCTTAGCTGCCATGTTGCCAGGACTGCCAGCTGTTTCACCTGCTGGTCTCTTCCCACTGCCTGGGTGAAGCTTTCTCTTGCGATCGCATATGAAACGCTAGAAGTTTAGAGAATAATACAGATTATCATATAGCCAAAAGGTGTTGACCCATCAGAAGTCCCCATTTCCTATTGGCCATAACCTATAGCTACTCAGCAGTGAATAATGATCTCACACCCAGGGTATATACAATGTATGTCGTATAAATAAACACACATCTGCATTGTACAATGCATCTGTCTATCTATATCTATATGTATCATACATGTATCTATATATCTATTTCTCTCTCTCTCTCTCTCTCTCTATATATATATATATATATATGCATGTATACATAATATTACATGTATGCACACACACTCACACAAACGCGCACACACACACACACACACACACACACACACACACACACACACACACACACACACACACACACATTATATATAACAGCTTATTTACCCTAACTTGCTCCTCTGTTTTTCCGCTCTCCTCTGCTGCTGCTTTTATCAGTGGGCAACCCTTCTTCGCCACGGTCATCCCTTTTTCTTCATAGAACCGGACCAGGATAGCTTGGGACTCCTTCTTACGTTTATAAATTCTCTACAGAGAAATAAAGACAAGTGTGAATGGCAGCAAACTCTGGAATTACATTTTATACTGTATTTCATTGATTCATACCTCCAATGCACCCTTCCACCACAATGTGAAGAACAACACAAACGTATGCAGATGGCCATCCAAGGAAAATTTAGGTTAAAGATTCCAAGGAACATAATTATAATGAAATAATTATCAACTTTGACCATCTCTTTATCATAGCCAGCTATTTTTTTGCAGATGTAGTCTAACAATTCAACTTGATGAAAGTTGCAACAACTCACAGAATTCTCCTCTCGCAGGAACTTTAGTATTGCCTTTCTACCGCGGATGACTTCCTCCTTTTTTCCTGTATCGATGCTGCCGGTGTCTTTATTTTTAGCAATGTCCTTCGTCGATAAACCGTTCTGTAAAGAAATACATCATCCACATTTTCCAAAAACAATACTTTAAGTTATTTTTCCCTTGGGAATGAAGATAATTATCACAAAAATACACCCAGAAAGTTGTCTGTTATGTTTACTGTATTGTTCATTTAACAAAGCTGAAATGAATAAATAAATAAAAGGGCTGAGCTAGTGTGTCCAGCAGCGCACCTCGTTCCTCACGGCAACATTAGCCCCGTGCTGCAGCAGGACTTCCACACACTTAGGGTGGCCGTGAACAGCAGCTTCATGGAGAGGAACGCTTTTCTGTTGGAATGTATAAACCATACATGCACTGAGGTACTTGATTTTCCTCATTTACATATCAGATACTCATAAAGATGCGGGTTACGCTTGTCTTCAGTCACTTATGAAAGATAGCAGATGCTATCTGAAATGTCTGACTCAGAGCTCAATTGGTAGAGTGCTCGCTTTGTAACCGGGAGGTCGTGAGTTCAAACCCCGGCCGGGTCATACCAAAGACTTTAAAAATGGTACACACTTCTTTCTCTGCTTAGCACTCAGCACATATGAGAAAGAGTGTGGGAAGGTCAAACACACAGCACTACCAGTGGAGCAGCCCCCTGCTGTAGTGCATTGCACAACTGTGTGTCGCCCAAGGGCTACAGAAATGGATATGGGCACCACCCTACGCTCTGTAAGGAGGGCACGGGAGACCTTTCCTTTTTCCTTTGATTTATTTCCTATTAACATTGCATTTATAATGTTCTACATGTAGCAGGATGTCTAACCTTCATTGATTTAGATATTGTAGTAAGACGTGCAGCGTCATATGTGATAAGTGCGTATCAGGTGTTTATATGAGTTACAAACACAACATTTTTGGATATGATATCTGCAATATGTTTCTGACTTAATAGATAGATGAGATGCTGTTTAAGGAATGCAACTTGGTACCTGAAAGTGGCCTTTGCACTTTGACTTTGTTACGTAGTGACCATTGAGTCAAAAAATGTGTGCATACTAGAATAAAACAAAATTTATTGCACTCTTTCTCATAATACCCCAGGCATGTCTAAAGCTGTACTTACCCGCTTGTCCTTTGCGTTCACATCTGCACCAGCTGTCAGCAAAGCCGATGCAGTTTTATAGTCCCCATTCTGGGCTGCCAGGTGCAGGGGAGTTGCTTGCTGTAAAACATGATATGGTTTTGGGTATGGCAGTAGGATGGACTGTACACAGATATTGGTGATGTTATAAACAGAAGCTTGACTGTTGTCAGAAATATGAAATCTCAAATGATGCTACAGCGTGGGATCATAATTGTTACAATGATCTACCTACCTCATTGTCCTGTACATTCACATCTGCACTTGGTGCAGCAGCCAGTAAAGTCACAATTTCATGGTGTCCATTCTTGGCTGCCAAATGCATGGAAGTCTTTTGCTGTAAAACAATTTTATCATCAGAATAACCTTGAGTATCGTCTCTAAATCAAATACTCCGGACAAGTCAATGACAATAGTAACTGTTCATTCAATCAACTTTACAAAGGTGACATTCAACATCAACTCTGCCAGGAACCTTAAGACCGCCACATTAAAGAAGTCATCAAGGATCTACTCAAGAATGTCTTGGCCACCTGGATATCTGAAGTGTGGATAACTTGTTGATTACCGAATGCTGTATATAGTATATCTCTTTAAGTTCACTCTTTCTTTTTTCAATGTGGCAGGGTACCTGGTGGAATCATGTATTGTACTTACCGCATTGTTCTTTGTGTTGACATTTGAACCAGCTTTCAGTAGAACTGATACAGTTTCCTGGTAGCTGTTTTTAGCTGCCAGGTGCAAGGGAATCCTTTCCTGTAAAACACATCAGGTGATCTTTGGTACGTTAGGTAATTAAAAGGTAAAAGTCCTGTTGTAGTCTTTGAGGTCGTAGGACAGTGGGTTGTAAGTTGTTAATCCACCTTGGTTTTGGAAGGCAAAGCCCATCCCTCTTCTTATAACATCTTTTACCTTCCCAATCAAAGTCACAAGTACCCATTTTACACCTGAGTGGAGTGAAGAAATCATGCCTTTTCCTAGGACACAATGTCCAGTCGGGACTGCAAGGAATCAAACCTCTCGATCTTGTGTCTGCTAGCCTAGCCACTCGGCTATTTCGCACTGCTCTTGGTATGGTAACAGGATTACAACTGAAGTACTAAATAGGGTTAATGCCCCGCCCTGAGGTATATACGGCGTCATAATTCATGGTCAGTTCCTATATGGCCACCGAATGAACGACCGAGTCCGAAGTGGTCATAGGAACCGACCATGAATTATGACGCCGTATACATGTACACCGAAGGAAAGCGGGGCATTAACGTTATTATCATATAGCCTATCCAAACTTAGCGACGTAGCAAACTTAGCTACCATCCTCCGCTGTGTATTATAAGGCCAGCGATTTTAGGCTCGGTTTTAACGTAGTTGGTCGGCATTATCATTGGCCAGCTTCCCGTCCGTCCGTACATGTTGCTCCTTGGAGTCTCCCCCGGTGCCTACGACTCCAAAAACTGAGTCAAAATCTGTTTCAGAGAGATTTTTGAGGAAAAACTTCGGTACTGCATCGTACGCAGCATGATACGTGGCGGCTCACCTCATCTCGTACCCAGGGTCATGTGAATCGGTCGACGCCATTGGACCATTTTACATGACCCTGGGTGTGATTCCGGGGTCACCGTCGGTCATTTGAAAAGCGGGTAGTGTATCGGATATTAATGACTTGGGTTATGGGGGAAATGGAGCCTTCTGATTGGTCGGCGTCTTCTGGCTATATGATAATATGGAATAACTACGCTGGTTATTTTTGATGGTACCAAGGAGGTTCTATCAAGAGCCTGATAGAACCTCATTGATAATACATGTACATGTAGCTTTAATTCAACTCTAATGCTACATTAGGTACATGTACATATCAAAGCCTAACAGTATTATAATGTTAATGGTAATGTGTGAATTTTGTACTAATTACCACAAGCCAATCAACTGACCTCATCATCCCGTGCATTCACATCTGCACCAGCTGTGTGTAAAGCTCTTACAGTTTCATGGTGGCCATTCATGGCTGCCAGGTGTACTGGAGTCCATTGCTGCAAGGCAAATTAGATGTTTTTATTATGGCAGGAATGACACATTCTAGAAGTGCATAATATTGATGACATCATTAATGGTAAATGCCTATTCTTACAATGTACATAATGGTACTGTATTAATATCTTATGCAACTAGATAAACCATGAACTACATGACATAAGCTATCCAGCTGTCTTAGGAAGTGAGAAGAAGTTATGAACCTGTACAATAGTTAATACATTAGCCATTGTAGATGTATTAGATACCACACTCTTACATCACTGTAATTGTACCTAGAGCAGCTTTCTCACCATGACCTGTACTTAAATAATAGCTTGTAAGAGTACAATAAAGGTCTTTTATTCATTATGATACACGAAAGGAGACAATCTAATAGTCTACAATCATGTAACAGACTGAGTATGTACCTGATCAGCACGTGCGTTCACAGCTGCACCTGCTCCCAACAAAGCTGTTGCAAGGTTATGGTGACCATTTACAGCTGCCAAGTGCAGAGCAGTCCTCTCCTGTGACAGACATGAGAGCATTATTCAATCTAGTATGGCAGCATGATGGAATGAAGTATACCGTAAATTGTGACACTTTGGTGGCAGAGGTTTTATTATCAGGATTTGGTCAGCGGAATCCACGACACTGCAAAATTCAATATGTCTTCCTTGCTTGACTGCTGTACTGCAGAATTTAAAACACAGTAGAATCCTCCCTTTCCCTCCTGCTGCAAGACAAACTACCATGAGAATTTCATGATTTACAGTATTACCAGTAAAGTTGGTGGCATAGCTGCCACTTCAGTCTTGAACTACTATGTCAGTCATGCATGGCTGTGCAAAAAAAAGAATCCACCTACCACAACGTCTTGTGCATTTACATGTGCACCAGCTTTCAGTAAGGCTGTGGCAGTGTCATAATGGTCATTCTCAGCTGAAAGGTGCAGTGGAGTTCTTTTCTGTAAAACACAGTGTTATCAGTGAATCACTCTTTACACAACATATAAAGATATTCTAATAATACAAACCAGCTAGTCACAATCCACATGTCAATCTCAATGCAAGACTGAGTTCCCCCATCAGCATCAGTCTGAATATCACCTGCTTTCTCTTTCCTGGAACTCTTTGCATTTGTCTACGATCAATGCCATTGAACATTTTCATCAAATGGTAACAACAGTTTAGCCGTTATCTACAATTAAGAACCAGTGGTCATTCGCTGTACAATCATTGTACATTTGCAAACTAAGGGCATTCTTGGGATAGTCGTGCCATATGCATACAAACGTCAGCTGTCTTGTTATGGTAAAGGCTGTCTTAGATTCTTGCCAGTGGCTGGTTCTGTCACAGCTTGCTTGAAAATTGTACGACAAATGTGACCGTGCTATAACAGAACACATGTTGACTAACCAGACAGCCACTGGTAGCCTGGAGGTTGACTCCCTCCTCTAACAGCTGCTTCACTTTAGCTGTGTCTCCAGTCTCTGCAGCCTCACACAGCTCCTGTAGTCACATTTTAGATAGGCTTGATCTGATCTTAATGTATTTCTATTTCAAAATCTACTTGCCTGATTTTTTAAAACTTAAAAGTACACATACTTCCACTTTTTTAGTTAGCTTGTCTGAATACCGATCTATTAAGCTATTCATTGTTGTTGACAGTCATTTTTGGAATGTCATCTATGACAATGTAGCCCTTGGGCTGCAACTGTTGTGATATGCATGTTGTATTCATGTGATATTTATAGAAGTCTGAAATCTGCCATTTCTTGTTTTCTAGCACGAATCACAGGAATACCTTTTCCTTCTTTTCACGCTCTTTTTCGTCCATAGCTGATCCTACAGTCGGCATCTGCCCAGTGGGGTTTGCTGCACCCTGAACAGATGGATCTGCTGTGGTTGTCCTTGCTGTTGCAGAAATATTTGTCATCCTCTTGAACACCATCCACACACATGTTAACACACCTGTCCCTGCTGCTGAACACCATCCACACACATGTAAACACACCTGTCCCTGCTGCTGAACACCATCCACACACATGTAAACACACCTGTCCCTGCTGCTTGACGCCATCCACACATATGTAAACACACCTGTCCCTGCTGCTTGGCACCATCCACACACATGTAAACACACCTGTCCCTGCTGCTGAACACCATCCACACACATGTAAACACACCTGTCCCTGCTGCTGAACACCATCCACACACATGTAAACACACCTGTCCCTGCTGCTTGACACCATCCACACATATGTAAACACACCTGTCCCTGCTGCTTGGCACCATCCACACACATGGTTTACACTCAGTCTTCATTGATTTCATTTTGGTGAGTAATTCTTTGAGTTGGAGAAAAGTTTTAACTTTCTCATAATGTATTTTACCAACTAAGATGAACTTTCATGCTAAGATGAAAAACAATTATTTTCAAAGTTGTGGCCAAAGAATAACAGTTATAAATAGTGTAAACTCAATTATAAATTTGTACTTTCCATTCATTGCTCAGTTGACTCAGCTGAATCAGATCATGTGACAGAAAACATGTAGCTGGTGTGATTTAGTGGTTACCTAGGAAGTAGGATTGTCCTTCCCACACCATTCATGGTGCATAGTGCGGTGAGAGTCTCCATTTCGTTATCCATAGGCCACACAAAAGTTTGACTCTGCGATCACTACAGCAGGTGGCTAGTCCATTGTATTGGTGCGTGTGTTTAACTCACATGCTCTTTCCCAAATGCTGAGTGTTAAGCATATGCACAGAGAAAGCAGTGTGTTCCATTTTGAAAGTTTTAAATGGTCTTCGATCAAATTCACGGACCTACCAAATGCAAGGCAAACACTCTTCTACTTGGCCATTTCACTAATGTTACCTTGGATTGAGTCCTTCATGAACATCTCTGTCCTCTGTGATGAGCAGGCAGATTTCTCTAGATCTCCTGCATTCTCCACACGTGCCTCTTGAGTCCTAGGTTTCTTGGCACTATCTGCACTCAAGATCAAAATATCTTACTTTAATAAAGACCACTGAAAAATTGTAATGGTTGGTTGATTCTAATTTGTTATGTCAGTTGAATTACTGTTGGCCGCTTTTCATTGAGTTCATGTGGTAAGACGTAAGGGTTACAAAGTCTGCCTGTCTGTCTGTTTCTCTATATATCCTTACACATACATTAAAGCTAAAAAAACTTGGATCAAAGTTCTGTCGAACTCCAGTATGCCATGTTTAACTGATCAAGACGTAGTTAGTCAACATTCTAGCTTACCCTTTTTCGTAGCTGTCATGTCGCCCTGACTGCCAGCTGTTTCATCTGCTGGTCTTTTCCCACTGGTAGCCCGGAAGTTTCTCTTGTAATTGTGTATGAAATTCTAGAGGTTTAGAGAATGATAAATACAGATTCATGCTGTTTTATCTATAACATCATCATTTCTTACATTCTTTCTTGCACTGTCATAGTACTCCACTGAGCTAAGGCATGTCCAACTTACCCCCAGCGAAGCCCTCATTATAATATTATAATTGTATTTAAATGAGCAAGGTGCTGACGGAAAGGCGTGAAAGTGTGCCAGGGTAAGGCGATAATTGCTTTGACGTCCCCTCCCACTCCCCACCTGATATTAGCATTAGTTTAGGGCTAATTTGACACCCTGCCATGCTGTCCCCTGGGCTATTTTCACTTCCACAATTATTGCGAAAAACAAATGTTATGGTCAGATTAGCCTTGGTTGTTACACCAGATAAACGCCTTCTCTTTTGAGATATATAATACTAGTAGCTATACGTCTTCACTCATGTTCCTCTAAACAGTACATCCTTTCTCTCTCTCTCTCTCTCACTCTCCCAAAAGTTGCATTTCATGAACAAGTTAAGTTTGTTGTCAACTTATGAACGTACCAACGACCTAAAACTAGACAAAGGCAAGTCAGGGAATGAAACTAATGAATGTGCTTAGGTGCTGAGGTGGTTTGTATCTTGATAAATGAAACACATAGCTAATCTATATAGCTATCACAACATTTTCCCGGGCCACGAGTAATGCATATACTAGTAAATCGAGAACTTTCTATTTGTACCGTATTTCCAAAATGCTCAGGCGTAAATGTCAGACAATCAATCTTTTGTTGTTCAATTCCTCAATGATTCTAGTAACAATACACAACAGGCAGACCACGCGTGGGGACGCTGTATCTTCTCTCTCTCTCTCAACAACCAGAATGCTTCATTTTGCAAGAAGGTGTTGTGACTAGGTCGATACTGTACGATATTATTAGAAATGATAGTGAGAAAAGCTATAATAATAGCGGCTTACAAACAGGATTCAAAATGTTCTTGAAAAAGTAAAAAAAGCAGCTGAGTGGCTGAGCAGCTTAATCGCCAAACCCAGACAAGTCAATACACATCAGACGACTTGTCGTCTCACTGACTGGGGGAAAAGTAAATTCGTGATCATGTTAGCTTTATCTCTCTTTCTTCGCGTGAATTGTAGAAATACCAAAAAAGGTATAGTAGTTGTTCAGGCACGCAACTACTAATAATAAACTGCATTTTGTTATATCATTATTTTTTGTTGAACTTTCGTTTTTAATGAGTTTTCAGACATAATATGGTAAATTGGTAAGTCTATGGTAAAATTTACTTGGTGACATACTGGCCTTGAAGCCGAGGATCTACTAGTACCCTGTGCCTGGCCAGTAGTCTGGCACCCTGACTATGCATTACGACAATCCAACAATCTGTAATGGGATGCTGAAATGCATCAATGTACTTGTATTCATGCTGTCCCTTTTTCACTCCGTGCCTACCCTGATAACCTGATTAACTGGCTAGTATGGCACTCTGTCTCCACCGGTGTACTTTGTAATTGATACTACAGCTTTGGTTTTCATAACTCAGATGATCACAGATTTCATAGCATGGGTGCCAGACTGTTTCTACTCTGGGGGCCCGTCCCCGATTCACGCACTCCCCACTATTCCGCCTATCCTCCACACCATCCGGGCCTGTATCTTGTTGCACAGCGCGGGCCGGCCTAGAGGGTTTGTGCATCTGAAGCACAGCGGATAGTGGGAAGGGCGTGAATCGGGGACGGGCGTAGCCTTTACCAGGCTTCGCAAAGCGGCTGGAAAGAGTAGAAATTGGCCAAATAGACAGATATACACGCCAGGGGATTGGTCCGGGAGAGAGTACAGTTTGCCGCGTCCAAAATGTACTCTCTCCCGGACCAATCCCCTGGCGTGTATATCTGTCTATTTGGCCAATTTCTTAGCTCTTTCCAGCCGCTTCCCGAAGCCTGGTAGAGGGTAGGACGGGCTATCACTCGCCCGCGCGGGCTTTAACTCTCCACACACCGCCTAACGCGTTTGGCCCCCAGGAATAATAAGAGGATAGACTGTTTCCAGGGCCTACACAGGCCAGCTCCAGGGCCAACAAAAATATATATATACCAAAGCCCCCTCGTTGGTTTAATAGACCCTTGCTAACTCTAGGCCTAGCGTGGTTTAGGGCTGGCATCCAGGATAAGATTTAATGGACTGGGTCTCTCCCGAAGGTTAAGTTTGACCAAGGAGGTTATAGTGGAGTCAAGTTTTGGTTTGACAGTTTTCCATGGATTGGACGGGTATAAGGAAACTTATGAATCACCTGACAAATGGCCTCACATTTTGTCGTCTGCGTTTTCTTGAAAAAAAACTTATTTTTTTTTAAACAAGGAGATTGAAACATAATTTCTTTAAGTGGAACCATCCTTTGAAAAACCAAGGAACAACCTTGCAATCTGGATTTGAATAGATATCATTGTACATGCACAAACATGCATGCTGCCGTCTACATTTTATGCATTATAATTGCCCATAATCACCTCGAGTGGGTCCGGAATGTGTATTACATAAAAAGCACAATGATTCTAGACTTTGATTTGGAAAATGTAACGAAATATTTTTTTTTTTTTTTGTTCAGAAATTGTAACATGACAATACAAAGTGTGCACTAGGCAGCAAATATGCTGGTAGCGTGCACACCTAACACATAATACTCATTTACACCTGAGTCAAGTGAGGAAAGTCGTGTAAAGTGCCTTTCCCAAGGGCACAAGGTCGGTGGCATGTCAGGACTCGAACCCGGGACCTCTTGGTTCCGAGTCGAGTACTCTGTCGTTGCGCCATACGACCCCACAACGAAATATTGTCTCCAAGGAAACATAATCACCAAACATGAAAAACTATTTGTTTCAAAACTTTGGTTTAGATATACCAAGATAAAACCTTCTTGTGTATGCTGGCTCATACAGAAGGCCTTTCAAGGCGCTTTACAGTCCACACTCTATGCATAAATTAAAAGTAATCCCCCACGCTCACCTAGAGTGGAGGTGCTAAATACACAATTCCATTGATAAATATGCAGCTGTCAGCTTGATTGATCCTGATTGATGGGAAAATAGACAAGGAATGTACAAAATCTGGATTTTAACTTTAAAGCCATATTCCAAAGTCTTCCTAACAAGTTACAAAGTTGCAAAGAGGTGTATGCAAGGCTCAATAAGCTCGTCTATATGAATCAGTTTCAACAAAATTGACTTTGCATTCAAGTTTCCAGATATTCACCGTCAACGTCCTTGTCACCCCTAAAAAAAACCCCAAAATTATGAAAATTAAACTTTTCTCAAGATCTAAAATCTTTTTTATTTTTGTCAAAACCGATTCCTTTAGTATGCCCTTGTCGCCACACCTCCTAAAAATTCCACTGCTTCAAATTGTCTGCAAGACTTCCGAATTTGCCAATAACTGTAAATGACATAGCTCAGATATTGCTATATTATATGATCATTATATAGGATTTATCAATAAGTAATGTAAAGCTAGGGGCCAATACGTCTTGTCCACGTGTGTTCCAAATTTCACGTCTATTTTCCTTACCAAACTGGAGATATAGCCGATTTATGTTGGACCTTCTATTCAAACTAATAGGGGCTTTTGTTAGGCCGGACATGCCTTAACCCACATGAGTACCCTGTGTTACACAATCTCTGGGACTGGTTGGGCCTCCTCCCCGAGCTTATAGCCTGGTGAGTATACACCTGACTACATGTACACAATGTAACAGGAGGGAACCATTCCCATTCCCTGGGAACATCCAAAGTAGAATCTCAGAATTCCCTATTGCTATGAAAATAAGTCCAATAGCTCAGGTTTCTCTGTCACTATGGAAACCAGTCATCACAGCCTCCAACACTATGACAACAGACAGTTGACAGTTTGACAGTAATTGGTCCATGTTTAGTACATATGAATGAATGACAACATGTCCCCAATTCCCCTGACTTAGAGGTGTTGGCCATCAAGCTTCTATTTCTGCCATGGAAGGTTAGACATCCATGGCAGGTAAACGATAGTCATAGACAACTCTACTACTGGATAAATTACAGCGATAACTTTCAACTGACATCCATCACTCTTCTTCAGCGTCATTAATGAGCTAGTCAACACTTGTATATGAGCTTCTTCAGTGAAACTTCTTAGTTGTTTGCAGGATAGAGCAATGATCATTATGATAGTACTCCTGCATTTGTATTTGAGGAGAGCCACACCTTGGGCATATTAAAGAACCCTTGCTTTGCACAATTTAGTACTCCCCAGACAAATGAATAGACCATCTTATACATTTTAGATAATCTTGCAACTGAATGACGCCCCCTCCCACATCACCCCGATCAATCGAAGCTGGACATTTGTCGGGGTAGCGAGTGTGATAGAGCCCCGTTACAAAACGGATGGCACCCAGGCTAGGTCCGCTGTACTGTGCGGATGTTTTCATTTCCAACATGCATGGATGCTTTCATTGCCTTCGACGACGAAGGCTATAAAAAGAGTTTTGCACTGTTTGGCAGATGATGAATGATAACTTTTGAAGGCAAGGTCAGATGATCTTGATTTTTGGCAGGCAGGTTGTCTTGAACGTGGCCATTGTGATGGCAAGAAATGAGCTTCGTGGGGGGTTCCTACGTCATTGATATTGATGATATTTTTTGTTGTTTTTCCTTGTGGACAAGATAACTCGAGAATCCTGAAATGGATGCTCATGATTTTTGGTGGGCAAGTTGCCGTTGTGAATGCCGAGGTCAAGTTCGGAAATGGGCCTTGTGGGGGGTTCCTACGTCACTGTAGTTGACCTTGTTTCTTGTGTTTTTTCTTGTTTTCCTTGTGGACAAGATAACTCGAGAATCCTGAAATGGAGGTTCATGATTTTTGGTGGGCAAATTGCCGTTGTGAATGCCGAGGTCAAGTTCGGAAATGGGCGTCGTGGGGGTTCCTACGTTACTTTAGTTGACCTTATTTTTTGTGTGTTTTTTCTTGTGGACAAGATAAGTCGAGAATCCTTAAACGGATGTTCATGATTTTTGGTTGGCAAGGTGACGTTGTGAATGCCAAGGTCAAGTTCAGAAATGGGCCATGTGGGGGGTCCCAAAGTCACTGTAGTGGACCTTTGGTGTTTGTGTTTTTTCTTGTGGACAGGATAACTCGAGAATCTTTAAATGGATGTTCAAGATTTTTTGTAAGCAAGTTACAGTTGACGATAGCAAAGTCAAGTTCGAAAATGGGCGTCATGGGAGGTCCGTACGTTGCCGAAGTGGGCTTTTGGTGGTTGTTGGTTTGGTGGTCAGCAGTAAAGTTGTGAAAAAGCAATGTTCCTGTTTTTTGTTTATTGTGAATAGGTTATGGGGTCTACATTGAGTATTTAAGTTTGGACTTTCTAGTAGGTTGTGGGGTAGTGCTGCGGGAGAACTAGGAAGCGATTTGTTGGGTTACCGGCCGATTCCGGCCGGCAGGGGTGTTGGCGAAATGTCCCCTTTCACGGAGAAATGCACCAATTCTAGAGGAATGTACGCTTATAACTGGAGAAACGCCTGCTTCCCTATAGAGGAATGTATGCTTGAAAGTGGAGGAATGTCCGCTTTCCTAGAGGAATATACCAATTCTGGAGGAATGTCCAGCTTCGATTGGTCGGGGGTGCACACGCATTATAGACCCTTGTGTTGAACCCAGTGTAGGTTTCTCAATCTGATAGCATAATGCTTCAAATGAAGGTAAATTTTTCAGAAGGAAGTGGAAATGTATTTGTTGAGTTTGAATTGATAAATGAATATTCACAAATGCCCAGTGCCAAGTTGCAAATTAAAAATGATTTCCTAAATCTCTGTCTCTACATAAACACGTAGTATATGTTGTATATGTATAAATACACACACACACATATACAGTCATACACGTATACTAGAATCTAACAGCTAATTTACCCTAACTTGCTCCTCTGTTCTTCCGCTCTCCTCTGCTGCTGCCTTTATTAGTGGGCAATCCTTCTTCGCCACGGTCATCCCTTTTTCATAGAACCGGACCAGGATAGCTTGGGACTCCTTTTTACGTTTAGAAATTCTCTACAAAGGAATAAAGACAAGTGTGAATGGCAGCAAACCCTGGAATTACCTTTTATACTGCAATGTACCCTTCCACCACAATGTGAAGAACAACACAAACTTATGAAGATGGCCATCCAAGGACAATTTAGGTTAAAGATCCCAAGGAACATGATAATGAAATAATTATCAACTTTGACCATCTCTTTATCATAGCCAGCTAATTTTTTGCAGATGTCCTCTAACAATTCAGCTTGATGAAAGTTGCAACAACTCACAGAATTCTCCTCTTGCAGGAGCTTTAGTATTGCCTTTCTGCCTTGGATGACTTCCTCCTTTTTTCCCGTATCGATGCTGCCGGTGTCTTTATCTTTAGCAATGTCCTTAGTCGATAAACCTTTCTGTAAAGAAACACATCATCCACATTTTCCAAAAACAATACTTTAAGTTATTTTTCCCTTGGGAATGAAGATAATTATCACAAAAATACACCCAGAAAGTTGTCTGTTATGTTTACTGTATTGTTCATTTAACAAAGCTGAAATGAATAAATAAATAAAAGGGCTGAGCTAGTGTGCCCAGCAGCGCACCTCGTTCCTCACGGCAACATTAGCCCCGTGCTGCAGCAGGACTTCCACACACTTAGGGTGGCCGTGAACAGCAGCTTCATGGAGAGGAACGCTTTTCTGTTGGAATGTATAAACCATACATGCACTGAGGTACTTGATTTTCCTCATTTACATATCAGATACTCATAAAGATGCAGGTTACGCTTGTCTTCAGTCACTTATGAAAGATAGCAGATGCTATCTGAAATGTCTGACTCAGAGCTCAATTGGTAGAGTGCTCGCTTTGTAACCGGGAGGTCGTGAGTTCAAACCCCGGCCGGGTCATACCAAAGACTTTAAAAATGGTACACACTTCTTTCTCTGCTTAGCACTCAGCACATATGAGAAAGAGTGTGGGAAGGTCAAACACACAGCACTACCAGTGGAGCAGCCCCCTGCTGTAGTGCATTGCACAACTGTGTGTCGCCCAAGGGCTACAGAAATGGATATGGGCACCACCCTACGCTCTGTAAGGAGGGCACGGGAGACCTTTCCTTTTTCCTTTGATTTATTTCCTATTAACATTGCATTTATAATGTTCTACATGTAGCAGGATGTCTAACCTTCATTGATTTAGATATTGTAGTAAGACGTGCAGCGTCATATGTGATAAGTGCGTATCAGGTGTTTATATGAGTTACAAACACAACATTTTTGGATATGATATCTGCAATATGTTTCTGACTTAATAGATAGATGAGATGCTGTTTAAGGAATGCAACTTGTAACCTGAAAGTGGCCTTTGCACTTTGACTTTGTTACGTAGTGACCATTGAGTCAAAAAATGTGTGCATACTAGAATAAAACAAAATTTATTGCACTCTTTCTCATAATACCCCAGGCATGTCTAAAGCTGTACTTACCCGCTTGTCCTTTGCGTTCACATCTGCACCAGCTGTCAGCAAAGCCGATGCAGTTTTATAGTCCCCATTCTGGGCTGCCAGGTGCAGGGGAGTTACTTGCTGTAAAACATGAGATGGTTTTGGGTATGGCAGTAGGATGGACTGTACACAGATATTGGTGATGTTATAAACAGAAGCTTGACTGTTGTCAGAAATATGAAATCTCAAATGATGCTACAGCGTGGGATCATAATTGTTACAATGATCTACCTACCTCATTGTCCTGTACATTCACATCTGCACTTGGTGCAGCAGCCAGTAAAGTCACAATTTCATGGTGTCCATTCTTGGCTGCCAAATGCATGGAAGTCTTTTGCTGTAAAACAATTTTATCATCAGAATAACCTTGAGTATCGTCTCTAAATCAAATACTCCGGACAAGTCAATGACAATAGTAACTGTTCATTCAATCAACTTTACAAAGGTGACATTCAACATCAACTCTGCCAGGAACCTTAAGACCGCCACATTAAAGAAGTCATCAAGGATCTACTCAAGAATGTCTTGGCCACCTGGATATCTGAAGTGTGGATAACTTGTTGATTACCGAATGCTGTATATAGTATATCTCTTTAAGTTCACTCTTTCTTTTTTCAATGTGGCAGGGTACCTGGTGGAATCATGTATTGTACTTACCGCATTGTTCTTTGTGTTGACATTTGAACCAGCTTTCAGTAGAACTGATACAGTTTCCTGGTAGCTGTTTTTAGCTGCCAGGTGCAAGGGAATCCTTTCCTGTAAAACACATCAGGTGATCTTTGGTACGTTAGGTAATTAAAAGGTAAAAGTCCTGTTGTAGTCTTTGAGGTCGTAGGACAGTGGGTTGTAAGTTGTTAATCCACCTTGGTTTTGGAAGGCAAAGCCCATCCCTCTTCTTATAACATCTTTTACCTTCCCAATCAAAGTCACAAGTACCTATTTTACACCTGAGTGGAGTGAAGAAATCATGCCTTTTCCTAGGACACAATGTCCAGTCGGGACTGCAAGGAATCAAACCTTTCGATCTTGTGTCTGCTAGCCTAGCCACTCGGCTATTTCGCACTGCTCTTGGTATGGTAACAGGATTACAACTGAAGTACTAAATAGGGTTAATGCCCCGCCCTGAGGTGTATACGGCGTCATAATTCATGGTCAGTTCCTATATGGCCACCGAATGAACGACCGAGTCCGAAGTGGTCATAGGAACCGACCATGAAGTATGACGCCGTATACACCGAAGGAAAGCGGGGCATTAACGTTATTATCATATAGCCTATCCAAACTTAGCGACGTAGCAAACTTAGCTACCATCCTCCGCTGTGTATTATAAGGCCAGCGATTTTAGGCTCGGTTTTAACGTAGTTGGTCGGCATTATCATTGGCCAGCTTCCCGTCCGTCCGTACATGTTGCTCCTTGGAGTCTCCCCCGGTGCCTACGACTCCAAAAACTGAGTCAAAATCTGTTTCAGAGAGATTTTTGAGGAAAAACTTCGGTACTGCATCGTACGCAGCATGATACGTGGCGGCTCACCTCATCTCGTACCCAGGGTCATGTGAATCGGTCGACGCCATTGGACCATTTTACATGACCCTGGGTGTGATTCCGGGGTTACCGTCGGTCATTTGAAAAGCGGGTAGTGTATCGGATATTAATGACTTGGGTTATGGGGGAAATGGAGCCTTCTGATTGGTCGGCGTCTTCTGGCTATATGATAATATGGAATAACTACGCTGGTTATTTTTGATGGTACCAAGGAGGTTCTATCAAGAGCCTGATAGAACCTCATTGATAATACATGTACATGTAGCTTTAATTCAACTCTAATGCTACATTAGGTACATGTACATATCAAAGCCTAACAGTATTATAATGTTAATGGTAATGTGTGAATTTTGTACTAATTACCACAAGCCAATCAACTGACCTCATCATCCCGTGCATTCACATCTGCACCAGCTGTGTGTAAAGCTCTTACAGTTTCATAGTGGCCATTCATGGCTGCCAGGTGTACTGGAGTCCATTGCTGCAAGGCAAATTAGATGTTTTTATTATGGCAGGAATGACAAATTCTAGAAGTGCATAATATTGATGACATCATTAATGGTAAATGCCTATTCTTACAATGTACATAATGGTACTGCATTGATATCTTATGCAACTAGATAAACCATGAACTACATGACATAAGCTATCTAGCTGTCTTAGGAAGTGAGAAGAAGTTATGAACCTGTACAATTATTAGTTAATACATTAGCCATTGTAGATGTATTAGATACCACACTCTTACATCACTGTAATTGTACCTAGAGCAGCTTTCTCACCATGACCTGTACTTAAATAATAGCTTGTAAGAGTACAATAAAGGTCTTTTATTCATTATAATACACGAAAGGAGACAATCTAATAGTCTACAATCATGTAACAGACTGAATATGTACCTGATCAGCACGTGCGTTCACAGCTGCACCTGCTCCCAACAAAGCTGTTGCAAGGTTATGGTGACCATTTACAGCTGCCAAGTGCAGAGCAGTCCTCTCCTGTGACAGACATGAGAGCATTATTCAATCTAGTATGGCAGCATGATGGAATGAAGTATACCGTAAATTGTGACACTTTGGTGGCAGAGGTTTTATTATCAGGATTTGGTCAGCGGAATCCACGACACTGCAAAATTCAATATGTCTTCCTTGCTTGACTGCTGTACTGCAGAATTTAAAACACAGTAGAATCCTCCCTTTCCCTCCTGCTGCAAGACAAACTACCATGAGAATTTCATGATTTACAGTATTACCAGTAAAGTTGGTGGCATAGCTGCCACTTCAGTCTTGAACTACTATGTCAGTCATGCATGGCTGTGCAAAAAAAAAGAATCCACCTACCACAACGTCTTGTGCATTTACATGTGCACCAGCTTTCAGTAAGGCTGTGGCAGTGTCATAATGGTCATTCTCAGCTGAAAGGTGCAGTGGAGTTCTTTTCTGTAAAACACAGTGTTATCAGTGAATCACTCTTTACACAACATATAAAGATATTCTAATAATACAAACCAGCTATTCACAATCCACATGTCAATCTCAATGCAAGACTGAGTTCCCCCATCAGCATCAGTCTGAATATCACCTGCTTTCTCTTTCCTGGAACTCTTTGCATTTGTCTACGATCAATGCCATTGAACATTTTCATCAAATGGTAACAACAGTTTAGCCGTTATCTACAATTAAGAACCAGTGGTCATTCGCTGTACAATCATTGTACATTTGCAAACTAAGGGCATTCTTGGGATAGTCGTGCCATATGCATACAAACGTCAGCTGTCTTGTTATGGTAAAGGCTGTCTTAGATTCTTGCCAGTGGCTGGTTCTGTCACAGCTTGCTTGAAAATTGTACGACAAATGTGACCGTGCTATAACAGAACACATGTTGACTAACCAGACAGCCACTGGTAGCCTGGAGGTTGACTCCCTCCTCTAACAGCTGCTTCACTTTAGCTGTGTCTCCAGTCTCTGCAGCCTCACACAGCTCCTGTAGTCACATTTTAGATAGGCTTGATCTGATCTTAATGTATTTCTATTTCAAAATCTACTTGCCTGATTTTTTAAAACTTAAAAGTACACATACTTCCACTTTTTTAGTTAGCTTGTCTGAATACCGATCTATTAAGCTATTCATTGTTGTTGACAGTCATTTTTGGAATGTCATCTATGACAATGTAGCCCTTGGGCTGCAACTGTTGTGATATGCATGTGATATCAATGTGATATTTATAGAAGTCTGAAATCTGCTAGTTCTTGTTTTCTAGCACGAACCACAGAAATACCTTTTCCTTCTTTTCGCGCTCTTTTTCGTCCATAGCTGATCCTACAGTCGGCATCTGCCAAGTGGGGTTTGCTGCACCCTGAACAGATGGATCTGCTGTGGTTGTCCTTGCTGTTGCAGAAATATTTGTCATGCTCTTGAACACCATCCACACACATGTAAACACACCTGTCCCTGCTGCTGAACACCATCCACACACATGTAAACACACCTGTCCCTGCTGCTGAACACCATCCACACA
Source organism: Branchiostoma floridae x Branchiostoma japonicum (assembly GCA_013266295.2). Classification (NCBI taxonomy): domain Eukaryota; kingdom Metazoa; phylum Chordata; class Leptocardii; order Amphioxiformes; family Branchiostomatidae; genus Branchiostoma; species Branchiostoma floridae x Branchiostoma japonicum. The sequence continues at coordinate 26,735,573 of CM023824.1, read as the reverse complement.
CATGTAAACACACCTGTCCCTGCTGCTGAACACCATCCACACACATGTAAACACACCTGTCCCTGCTGCTGAACACCATCCACACACATGTAAACACACCTGTCCCTGGTGCTTAACACCATCAACACACATGTAAACAGACCTGTCCCTGCTGCTAAACACCATTCACACACATGCAAACACACCTGTCCTTGGTGCTAAACACCATCCACACAGTAAATGCAAATACACCTGTCATTGATGCTAAACACTATCCACACAGTTTAGTAAACACACCTGTCCTTAATGCTGAACACTAGCAATAAATGTAAGTAAACACACCTGTCCATGGTGCTGAGCACCATCCAAGCACATGTAAACACACCTGTCCTAGGTTCTTAACACCATCCACATACATGTTAACACACCTGTCCCTGCTGCTGAACATCATCCACAGAAAGGTAAAGACACCTGTTCCTGCTAGTGAACACCATCCACACACATGTAAAAACATCCGTCCCTGCTGCTGAACACCATCCACACACATGCAAAGTCACCTGTCCTTGGCAATGAACACCATCCACACACATATAAGCACACCTGTCCTTGGTGCTAAAAACTATCCTGTGTCCATACATGTAAGTAAACACACCTGTCCTTGGTGTTGAACACCATACAAGCACATGTAAACACACCTGTCCTTGGTGCTGAACACCATCCACACACATGTAAACACACCTGTCACTGCTGCTGAACACCATCCACACACATGTAAACACAACTGTCCCTGCTGCTGAACAACATCAACACACATGTAAACACACCTGTCCTTGGTGATGAACACCATCCGTACAAAGATAAACATGTCTGTCCTTGGTGATGAACACCATCCATACACATGTAAACACATCTGTCCCTGGGCCTTAACACCATCCACACAGATGTAAACACACCTGTCCTTGGTGCTGAACATCATCCACACACATGTAAACGCACCTGTCCTTAGTGCTGAACACCAATCACACACAGGTAAGCACATATGTCCTTGGTGCTAAACACCATCAACACACAGGTAAATATGTCTGTCCTTGGTGCTGAACACCATCCATACACATGTAAACACACCTGTCCTTGGTGCTGAAACCATCCACACACATGCAAACACGTCTGTCCCTGCTGCTGAACACCATCCACACACATGTAAACACACCTGTCCTTGGTGATGAACACCATCCACAGACATGTAAACACACCTGTCCTTGGTGCTGAACACTACCCTGTATCCATACATGTAAGTAAACACACCTGTCCTTGGTGCTAAACACCATCGAAGCACATGTAAACACACTTGTCCTTGGTGCTGAACACCATCTACACACATGTAAACACACCTGTCACTGCTGCTGAACACCATCCACACACATGTAAACACACCTGTCCCTGCTACTGAACACCATCCACACACATGTTAACACACCTGTCCTTGGTGATAAGCACCATCAAAACACATGTAAACACACCTGTCCTTGGTGCTGAACACCATCCACACACAGGTAAACATGTCTGTCCTTGGTGCTGAACACCATCCACACACATGTAAACACATCTGTCCCTGCTGCCGAACACCATCCACACAGCACATGCAAACACACCTGTCCTTGGTGCTGAACACTATTCATACATGTATGTAAACACACCTGTCCTTGGTGCTGTACACCACCCACACACATTTAAACACACCTGTCCTTGATGCTGAACACCATCCACACACATGCAAACATACATGTCCTTAGTGCTGAACACCATCCACACGCATGCAAACGCACCTGTCCTTGATGCTAAACACTATTCACACATGTAAGTAAACACACCTGTCCCTGGTGCTGAACACCATCCACACACATGTAAACACACCTGTCCCTGGTGCTGAACACCATCCACATACACACACACATACACACCTGCCTAGGTAGTTTCACTTGAACTCAGTTACTTAAAATCATGATGATTTAAGGGTGTGAAATGATGTAGCCTTACCAACAGAGCTGCTCTCCTTAGCATTTGTGTCACCTGGGCCCCCTGCTGGAGGTCTGTGTTTCGTCTCTCCCTTACTTCTGTGGTAGTTGCTTATGAAATTCTGAAATATCAACAGCAATATCACAGATGCCCAATCATCATTAATATTTCTACATCCTTATCTTAAAGAAAATGAAGGTAAGTTAGCTATCAATTGTTCAGATGGTTGTTAGTCTCATCTGTTCACCTTTAAAAGACATAAATGCCTGAAGGCTGCTTGCAAGTACATGTAACATAGGTGTAATGATGATAAATACAATTATATCAAAAACTAGTTCCAGTAGTATACTATATACTACATTCTAAAATATACTTCAAGCTAGCTTTGTTTGATTTGACTTCTTCTTTTTAGGTAGTGGCAGACAAATTTACCCACTTTTTGTATAATATGTGGGTTCCTTAAGCTTGAAATTGATTGACATAACGTTACATCATATAAAGCTGAAGATTGACAGTTAGTAGACATGCTGCAAGGAGATATAATCTCCACATAATGGTCCTATATTCCATAGTATTCTTACCACAAGTACATTCTTGACAAGTACTGGATCAAACCCTTTTTTTCGTTTAGGAGTTTCCTGAAAAGAAAATATCACTGTGACTAAAGCAATATATTTGTTACTACCATCTGTATCTGAAGTACAATGACGTAGTAATTCTCCAGGGCCCCTATTGATTTTAAACTACATGTATATGTATTAATTGTAATTGTTAATTGTAACTGTACCTTTTGTAATTTAAATGTTATGTATATTCATGTAGCAATGTTAACAAGCCTTGAAATTTAGTCACCATGGCTGCCAGGAGGCCTGTCAGACAAGCTGTTGTTTTGCTGTTATATACAATAAACCGGTCTACAATACACAGCTTAACGTCTCCTCCTAAGGTCTGCAATCCTTTCCAGCAGTGTACATGTCGGGTGAGCAACAACATTACAGTCAGGATTCGAACTCCCAACCTCTTGATCCAAAGACACAGTGTCACTAACCACTACAGGGAGTGGGGAATGAATTATTTGTGTCACAGGAAACAACTTCAGTTCCAAAGTATTTTTTCCTTAAGATGTTTGAGATCTCTTTCTTTATGTGACAGAAATTAGCTAGATTTGGTAAGCTGAAGAACTAATGTCAAACCTCTTTCTTGTGGTCCTGACTAGTCCCTTGCTGCAAAGCTTCCACAGCCTTGGGGCGTACCTGGTTGTCCACCTCTTGAAGGTTACCACCCTAAAAACCCAATATCAAGTGCAAATTTTGTTCCACATCCTGTGCATTTTGTACTGTTTGTTTGAGCCTTTGTTTATTCAGGAAATACTCCAATTTGGAGGGCCACTTTGCATTGAGATCATGAGGGAAGAGGCACATTGTACGGGCCAGACAAAATATACAAAGATTCAGCTTACATGATTAAAGGCCCAAACAAGCAAACCCATAAAAATGTACTAAAATATCTCAGAGACTTAGCAAGAGACAAACGAAGATGAACTGTACAGAGATATACACTGTCAATTGTAACGAATTTACAGCCAAGAACAGTTATATTAATTATTATCATAAAAATAAAACATTAGTTGTTATAAATGCATAGACATAATCCTCATACATACATGGTATCGTAAAAACATAATAGAATGAAACAACAGATGAACTTTTAAAGCATTTTACTGATAGAACTAACGTCTTGTATTTGCAGCTGGCATCTGATAGATCAAAATTGATACAACATGTAAAAGACAACATTATTTACAATACATACTATGTAAGTAAGTAAACAATGCATAGTGCATTCAAAAAGGAAATAGTGCAAAATGTAGAACTACACATAAAATGCCATTTAAACACTTACCTGATTGTCCTGTACAGTCATAGCAGCAGCAGCTGTTTGTGAGGTTGGTATTGTAGCTGTAGGGCTGGTCTTATGAGATGATCCCTGTGCAGTAGTGCTTTGCTGTAAAACACATCACATGGTTTTAAGAATGGCAACAGAACATACTGGATAGGGACATACTCTTAAGTTGGTCACATTGCAAATAGAAATATGTACATCAAAAAACAAGATATCGGGGATTTTAGACTTCCAAAGGTTGCAATCCTGGGTTTTCTGAATTTCCCCATGTCAACCTGCTGGCTCCCAAACAGATTCTGTGACCCAGCTCAGCCACCCAAAACAATACTTACATTTGTGCGTACCCAGATTAGTAATTACACTTACCTGATTGCCCTGTACATTCACGACTGCAGCAGCTGTTTGTGAAGTTGGTTTTGTGCCTGTATGGCTGCTCTTTTCAGCTGATCCCTGTGAAGTAAAAACATTTTGCTGTAAAACACACCTGCCCTGCCACTCCCCAGACACAACAGCAGCTAGTCTGGCCCAACAGATCTAACAGGAGACTTTCCTCAATTACATATCAATGCAGATACTCATTATTTTGTATCGGATATCATGTAACACACCAGATGGTTTTTAGGATGGCAGAGTACTCTTAAGTTAATCATGTTGCCCATAGGAGCTCGATCAGTCATTGGTTTATACCATTTTATACTGAATAATCCTTAAGGTGAAATCTTACAGGATGGTACACGACATGATGATGATGGTGACGGACTACCACACTTGTTGAGGCACCCTGCTCAGCCACTGCCTTCACACCCCCACCAGCTGCAGGTCCACGATCGCCCATCCAGGCTGACTCCTGTGGGGGAAGGTTTGCCAGTGAAACATGTATTAGGATGGTCTTCGTTAACAGGTGGGACTGAAGTGCACTAGATCCGGTAGATGTGTCTGGGAGATTGTTTATTTCTTTTAAAATATAGAATCTCCATTACTTTTGTAAAATACATCATGTACAATACCTTACAGTATGTTACTCTTCTTCTTGCTGAACAAACACAATGTATACACAACTTGATGTTCGAATTGCCCGAATACCCGAATTGACCCGATGCCTAAATACCTCAACCGCCCTCAACCCCCCTCAACCGCCCTCAACCGACCGCTTCCTGGGCTAATATGCAGTGTACATGTGCTAAGAACCCTTTTTTACACTCTGGATACATTGTCTATACGATTAAAAATAAAAATCATCAAGTAACTCCTAAGTATTGGCGAGTTTTTTCACGTTATAACTTCTACTAAGTGGAGTTACCCACAAAATATCCGCCCTCAAGTATTGAGCGCTAAAATCCACCACCAGAAACATGAGGTTTCCCTCTATATCTGCTGAGTTTCCGTGCTGCACAAGCTTTTTCACTTTCCTTATTTTGACTTGAAACTTACGGCACGATGCGTTCTGGCGGCTCGACATAAACAAACTAGAGTTCCACGACCTCATACCTTCGCCAAATGAGGTTAATATTATATGACTGACGAATTATAGATTTCCCCCTAATTATGCCAATAAGTTGATCATATTCTCCACCCAATGGCAGTGTTATCGTAACAAAGAAGGCCATTCTAGCATTTTCTCATAAATTATGCAAATGAAGTCCTGATTTGAATAAGTTATGTTGAATGATGTTCACCTCCAGTCAACTTCGAAATGCGCAAGTATGAAATTGCCAGCATCAACCACTATGGAATTACAGTATTTTCTCATTAATTATGCAAATTAGGTCTTCATTTACATGATTAATATATGGCGATGTTCCTGTCATTCTTAATTACACATGTCACAAGGTAGAATAGTCCTTAATGGAAGATAGGTGAATTATAGAATTCCCTCATTAACTATGCAAATTAGATCCTAATTTGCATAATTGTCATCTAATTATGTCAAGCATCACGTAAGCTACCTACATACCCAATATCAAGACGATCCGTCAACTGGTTCTTGAGTTATCCTACTTTAAACATTTTCATACAAATGCTCCTGCAGTTCCAGGGCAAGCCGCTAGGGGCCCCAAACTTACGTCACTTCTTGCCGAGCACAAGAGCTACCTACTATCCAAACATCATGACCCTAGCATGTCCAGATCACGAGATATCAAAACCGGAAGTTCCACTGCAGTACCATAACAAGCCGCCAGGGGGCCCAAAATCTAATCAGTTCGAGCTCTCATCAAGACCTACCCACCTACCAAATATCAAGATAATCCATCTAAGCCTTCTCGAGTTATGCTGTTGACAGACACACAGACAGACAGACAGACAGACAGACACACGGCCACGAAAACATAACCTTCTTGGCGAAGGTAACAAGATGGCGGACCCTGTTCCTCGGGCGCACGGCACGCCGTAAAAAAAACTGGTAAAAACGTCAGAATTACAGTGATTTTCCTATTTATAATTGCATAGGTAATGTATCCAGAGTGTTAAAAAGAGTTCTTAGCACATGTACACTGCATATAAGCCCAGGAAGCGGTCGGTTGAGGGCGGTTGAGGGGGGTTGAGGGCGGTTGAGGTATTTAGGCATACCCTTAAATTCTGCAAAACTACAAGACAACAGGAAACGTGATGACTAACCAAAGAGGCGCCTGCAGTATTAGGGCTGGCTCCTGCTAACTGTAGCGTAACTTTGCCTGTGTTTCCTTCCTGTGTAGCCTGTAGTGGCTGCTACAGCAATAACATTAGGGGCAGTATCAGAAGACGCCAAAAGACAATTTAACCAATCAGAAGTCCCCATTCTATATTGATCATGACTCCATAGCTTTACTATATGAATAATGATCTTACAAGAGGTGAGGATAATCCATAAAAACCCTGACAATAGGGTTTATCATGTATATTTTACAAAGGACTCAAATGTTATCATCCATATCCTGTCTACATCTTGACAACATATTCCCCTTTGGCCTACACAATTCAAACCACAACACACTATGTACATTACTTCTTACCGGTAGCCATTCCCTCCTCTACTCTACTAATTGCTGTATTTTTGATATCGTTTTCAAGTTCATTTCCCAGTCTAAAAGATTTAATTTATCAGATTAACGTTATCTATTTTATGTTTATGTGCGCCAGACTCTTTCATCTTATGTTCGTTGTGTATTCTGTATTTGTTTTACACTGTATTTTGTACGTCTCTTGTTGAGCAAAGGGCTATTAAAGCATATATGTGCTTGCTACCCAATGCTCAATAAATATATTGTGAATAAAATAGATAAATAGAATATGTTCCATTTTATGTATACTAATGGATATAGTCCTGGACCAGTGGTATAGGTGAAAAATTGTGCAAAATTATCTAAAAGCAGCACACATGTATTAACTTAATATATTCTTAACAAGTCTGGATATTTAGCCATCTCAATTTCTGCCCTAGAAACTTATTTTCTGGCATTTTGGCTATTTCTAACTAGAAATGCAATATATAGGTATTATTTAGTTGCCTTTGATTAGTATGAAGCCAAATGAAGTAAGTGTAATATTAACATGTATGTTGCCCTATTGTTAGAAAGTCTACAACCTACTCTACCTTTTCTTTTTTCTCACGATCTGTTTCCTTTGTAGATGATGCAATATTTGCCATCTGGCCAGTGACACTTGCTGCACTGTAAACAGGCAACTCTGATCCCAGTGTGCTCATCTTTGCTGCTGTAGAAGTACACACAAATACTTGTCATGATCTTCATGCAATGATGGCCGACAAGATACTAGTAACAGTCAGGAATACGTCCTTCAGCATGTCCAACGTACACGTCACTTATGTCACCAGCAAAAATGTTAAAATAGAGTAAGTGTTGCAAAATAATGTAAATCAGCTGCTCTAGACAAGGCAAGGAAAATTACATTAATTTTGTCAAATGGAAGGTTGGACTCTGAGGCTCGAAGACCACCACTCACCTCTACCACTTGGTCTCTTTCCTTACAGGTATGGAAATATTGTTTGGGTGGCTTTGTCTGTGGGTTTGTTTATTTGTTTATTAAAATTTTCCACCTGGTAAGTGGAAGGGACGGGAGAACAGGTGGAACACCTTTACCAGCTCCCGCCCCAAGCGTACATCATTAAAAAAAACTAGGACTCAACATTGAAATTGTACATTATACATAGAACACATTAATACACATAATACACATAGTGAGACAGTGACACAGATTTCCAGTCAACGAGGCCTCAAAGCTAAACATGACGCACACCTGCAAGTCTGAAACCTATTGGTTACTGACAAGACAAGACGCCGTTTGAATAGCAAAATAAATAAAAAATTGTGCATATACTTGCATGTACAGAGTAAGTTGACAGCATGTACGTGCGGGAAGATTGTAAGGCAGAATGACAGAAGTTCAAAAGGTCAGACACAGGAAATATGGCAAACGTGAAGGTCCCAGAATCTGGACAGAAGCCAGCAGGAATTAGAGATTGACATTGGGGAATTCAGGAAGCCGACGATAGCATGAGCAACCCTCCAACCCTGCACCATTTCTATCCTAGTCCCAATTACATGACTGTACAGTATGCCGTACAACCTCCTCCTCCAATAATTTCACAAAAAACAAAATAAATGCTTCCAGGAAGTCTGAAATCTCAACCGTTCTTCCTGCATCATGTACAGGCATTTTCTTCAACCTGCTATGCATTTTCTCCATGGTTGAGTTTGTAATCATTTTTTTCATTACACTCTTCCTGCATAACACTTTAATATACAGAATCTGGCAAGTTCCATTCACTGTTTCCAGTTGTTTCTATTTTTCCTTTACTTTCAACTTTTCATCTTTATTGATCTTGACGTTAGAACCGGGCTAAGACTTTGAGTTATGGACAGTGATTTTGCTTCAACACAATGGATTCAGTTTGTACTACTGAATGTCGTCCTTCTTTGTCTCTACCACACTGAATGTAACGTCTTGTTTCTGTATATACTGGGCCCTCCTGGAAATAACTTTTATAAGTTGAAGGTTATGTTATCTGCTACGGTCCTGGGGGCCTTCACCCCACCAGGACAAGGAGCTGTGTAACCTTGCCGAGGTGTAGCAGCTTGTTCCAACCAGGTGTCTGCCCGGGTCTGGTGCATGGGAGACCTGTAACCCTCGGGGGGCCTACGACACCTGGGAGGTACCAATTAGCAGCTCCGCCAGCACGTCAGCGTGCTATGAGGTGGCAGCCCCACCAGCTGACTAGCCATCGCAGGGCTAACATCCCAGCATGGCGAAATCCCTAAACTTGTTGTGACGCCTACTAGTAGAAACCGGACTGACTCTCAAAATCGACCCTTGCATGGACATGATAGACGAATCCTGAATTTACGGAAGAAAATACGTGTTGCAACCTGGAATGTTCAAACCCTTCTGCGTCCAGGATATGCAACCCTACTCTCTCATGAACTCACAAAGTACAACATTTCCCTAGCTGGACTATGTGAAGTTCGCTGGCCTGGAACTGGCGAGACTGTGGCAGGAGATCATTGCCTCCTCTGGAGCGGACCGGAGGACCGCACAGGGCTGTACGGGGTTGCCCTGGCCATCCCTAAGCAGCTGAGAGGCTCACTCCTCAGCTGGAAGCCTGTGTCTGATAGACTGCTTACAGCACGCCTCCTTCACCAGCATGGCAAGATGACGGTAATCGTAGCGTATGGACCGACTGATGTCGCCCCAGACCAAGATAAGGATCTCTTCTTTGACCAGCTTCAAGGTCTAGTCCAAGATGCCCCACAACATGACATCACCATTGTTCTCACAGATGCCAATGCGACCCTCTGTCAAGCCTCGAGGAGCGCATCCTCACAGAACGTGCTAGGCCCGATATCTGCTGACTCGTTCACAAATGACAATGGCAGCCGCCTGCTTGACCTCTGTCGTGCTACCAACATGAGTATAGCCGACTCATGGTTCCCACGCAAGAGAATCCACCACTGGACCTGGTACAGCCCTGATGGAAGAACCAGGAAAGCCATCGACCACATTCTCATCTCTGCCCGGTGGAAATCGTGCATCACAAACTGCCGTGTCTACCGTGGTGCTCAACTAGCAAACACAGACCACAGACTTTTGGTGGCCCATATGAGAATGAAGCTGAAGGCGGATCCCACTGCTAAGAAGGAACGCCGATTAGACTCCACACAGCTCCAAGATCCCCTAATACAAGAGAAGTACATGTGCTCCATCTCCAACAGATTTAATGCCTTAACACAGGACGAAGCTGCGGATTGGCAGAACTTCAAAACTGAAGTTCTCAAGGCTGCAGAGGAAACTGTGGGAAGGAGCAGGCCAGCTCCTAAGCAACCGTGGATCTCGCACGAAACCCTCCACATCATTGACCGCAGGAGAGCGGCACGCCTCCGTGGGGACTTGACGGAGTACCGACGCCTCAACAGAGAACGGAACTCAGCAATCCGTCGAGACCGTGAGACCTTTTGGACAGATCAGGCCACGAGACTGGAGGAAGCCGCACAGCGCGACGACCAACATCAGGTGTACAGCATCCTGCGCAGAGCGAAGGCCGGCCCCCAAAGACGTAGCTCTCTCATAAAGGACACTGCAGGCAACATCTTGTCGTGCGAGGAAGACTGCATCTCCCGTTGGAGAGAACATTTTAGTCAGCTCTTAAACCATCCTCCCGTCCCTGAGGACCCCGACCTCAAGGATGCTGCCGATGCTGCTAACGACTCCAACACGGACTCTCCAACCCCACCTGTCACCCCAGATGAGGTCAGGACCGCACTAAGGAAGCTGAAGAACGGGAAAGCCCCCGGCATTTGTAAGATCACAGCAGAGATGCTGAAGGCCGGAGGAGACCAAATCGTCCAGTGGCTAACCCGAATCATCAACCATGTGTGGATCCTGGAGAGACTTCCCGAGGACTGGAGACGAGGGATTATTCTACCATTCTGGAAGAGGAAAGGTGATCAGCTCGTCTGTAGTAACCACAGAGGTATTACTCTCCTTTCCATTCCTGGCAAGCTTTTCACCCGTATCCTCTTGGCTAGAGCAATCTCTGCTATCCGTAGCAGCAGACGCCCACAGCAGGCAGGCTTCATGCCCAACAGATCTACGATCGACCACATCTCGGCCCTCCGTCTAGTCATTGAAAAGGCCCGCGAGTACAGGAAGGACAGGCATCTGTACGTCGCCTTCATCGACCTGCGTGCCGCCTTTGACACGGTGGACCATGCCTCCCTGTGGAAGATACTGACTACCATCGGTGTCTCTCCAAAGATCATCGCCCTCTTCCAGCAGTTATACAGTGATGCTGAAAGCTGTGTTCGAGTAAACGACAAGAACTCAGACTGGTTCCAGATCAACAGCGGAGTCCGTCAGGGCTGCGTTGCTGCTCCCGACCTTTTCAACTGTGTTGTGGATTACCTTATGTCTAAGGTCTCCGAGCATGTCCCCGGAGTCTCTTTTGGTGGATACAGCCTCGCAGACCTGGAGTACGCTGACGATACAACCTTGCTGGCAGACACTCCCCAAAGACTCAGGGATGCCCTTGCAGTATTTGATGCAGAAGCCTCAAAGCTTGGCCTCAGTATCAACTGGTCAAAAACTGAGCTGATGCACATAGGAGATGGCCCTGACCCTGCACCGTTCAGCTTTAACAACAGCACAGTTAACTTCGTGTCCACCTTCAACTACCTCGGGTCTACAGTCACCAGGACAGGTGATCTGAAACCCGAGATCGACCGGCGACGTGGACTAGCAGCAGCGGCTATGCAGGCACTCTGGAGACCGCTCTGGAAGCACAGGCACATCTCGCTAGACACAAAGCTTCGTGTCTACAAAGCTGCGGTGGTCTCAATCCTCCTGTACGGAGCTGAGACCTGGCCACTCAGTAACACTCTGGCAGCTAGACTGGACGGCTTTGACAGCAGATGTCTCAGGAGGATCTTGGGGGTACGCTGGTTTGACCATATGTCCGGCACCGAGCTCAGGCAAAGGACCCAGCAGCCTCCTGCCTCCCGTGTAGCAGCCATGCGCCGAGTCCGTTGGTATGGTCACGTCCTACGACTCCCCCCCGACCACCCTACACGGGCTATTCTGAACTTTAGCCCCCAGTCTGCTGGGTGGAAGAGACCGCGGGGGGCCCCCCGCACCCGCTGGATGGACGTCCTGGCCAAGGACCTGGCCCTGGGCAACACCACCCCAGATGAAGCGCAGGGGCTCGCCCAGGACCGACAAAGATGGAGAGATCTGGTGCGCCTGGTAGGCTCGACGCTTACGCAAGAGGACTGAGTGAGTGAGTGAGTGAGGTTATGTTATAATGAAATGAATAAATACATTGATAGGTTTCTTACTGGTAACACTCTTTTTGGTTCCTGTGTTGTCTGATTCATCTGCCGGAGGTTTTCGCTTACGATGATCTCCCTTTTTCTGGCGGTAGTTGCCGATAAATGTTTGAAATAATGATAACGATTAGTTTATTGCAAATTTGTGCCCATAGGCTAATTAAAAGTGAACAAGTCAAGTGGTAATACATACATAAAGTAAGTGAGTATACATGTGAGACAAACAATGAGGATGTATAAACTACATTGCTGGTCTATAGTATTACTAATAGCTTTTATATCTAAGTATGTGACTCTAATGTGGAGTTTGATTTCTTCTTTGGAAGCTGTGGAAAATGAAAAGTCCCAAGTTCTTATTGATAGATGTGCTGGATGATTCTAGTACGAATACTGTTTTCTCAATTTTTTTTTAGCCTAGAATACCTAGGAGAGATTTCGGATACTATCGTGAATTTCTTTTGATGTTGAATTAGGGACAGTCACAGAATGTATTTCGTTTTCCACTGTCATTAGTTGTACACTGTTTACACATTCTCTCATGTACATTTAGTGTTGAATATCTTCCTTTCTTAAATATATATATCAGCAGCAGTAAATTTCAGTTAAGTCTGACACAGCATTGTTTTTCATTGTGGGATAGTGACCATATATGGGTGCACTGTGCACCTACTGTATATTTGTGTAGGCTTTAACGTCCAGTACTATTGTACACTTATATACAGCATAATATAAAGAGGAAATACTGACTGTGTATTCTTCTATGTCTATAGTTAATCAGTTCAATATACGAATCTATGACTATTGAGTAGCTAATTCAACATTCTAAACAAATGGTATCTATTTTTTTAAACTTCAGTAAGACATTCACAGTCAAAAAATTGGGTGCACAAAAGGGAAGAATGCACCCAGTAATTTCCAGCCCTGATACATAGTATTGTCTTTCTTAGATCAATTACACTGTATAATACATGTAGTTCCTTACCACAACTTGCTTAACAGTTTTCCCAGACTGTTTTGCAGCTTCTTGTACCAGCGGATCTTTATCACTTGCAGTGGTCATTCCCCTTTCTTCATAGAAGTGGATCAGTACAGGATCAAGTCCTTTCTCTTGTTTAGGACCCTGAATACACAAGTACAAGATCATTAGTATTAAGATTCCTTGATGAACTGTGTGCTATATATTATAGCTAAATAAATGCGCTACACTACTGTAACACTGCACAATAGGTTTACGACAGCAAATTGAGGGCATTTTTGGGACAGTTTAATGAGTGTCATGGATGTGACATCATCAACCACTGACAAGGATTTAAGGATCAATTTGAAAGCTTTTTCCGTATGAAGACAGCTGAATTTCGCAGGACACATGACCAAAAATGCTATCAGTTTGTGATCATATGACAATCGCACGATGATGTGCCCTTACAAATTCTTTGTCATTATTTGTAACAATCAAATATTGTACTTTTTCCAATAGATAAGGGCAGCCAGCTTAGTAATTCTAGTTCTAATCATACATAGTCAAAAAAGTCAAAGTCAAAGTTCCTTCCCGCACCTATATATGGTGCATAGGGGCCGGCACCCATCTCCGTTTCTGTTGAGCCCTTTGGCCACACAGTTGTGCAATCACTACAGCAGGGGGCTAGTCCACTGGTAGTGGTGTGTGTTTAACTCCCATACTCTTTCCCAAATGCTGAGTGCTAAGCAGAGAAAGCAGTATGTACTATTTTTAAAGTCTTTGATATTGACTTGGCCGGGGATCAAACTCACGACCTACCGAATGCAAGGCGAACACTGACTACCCACTTGGCCATTGCACCGTTTTTTTTAAAACCATACAGTCATACACTGATGAACAATTCCCCCACCTTGTCCCTGCTGTCCTTGTCAGCCCTCAGTAAATGTTCCACACACGTCTGGTGACCTTGTTTCTCAGCCTCTCGAAGGGGGGTGTTGCACTGAAAAGACATTTGTCACATTTTATGCTTAACCTTTACATTGAAAGGGAACATCTTTTATCTTATAGGATAATATTTTTAAAACGCCTCAATGCTAGAAATCCCAACAATCGTTTTAAGATCATGCCATGATACTACATTGATTGTAATTTGATTGTAAAGGTGAGAAGTAGTCTCGTAGTATGCTTGTTGTGTAAGCCGTAGATGACATACATTGTTGCACCTTGTAAATTTGTTGTGTAATAACGTTCTTGACATGATAGTAAGTAGAATATTAATATTTGGTATTTTTATTGTTGAACAGTTACTTGTAGTTGACTATACAAAGTCGTTGTACTTTGCACTGTTGCACTTGTATAACCTAGATTGGACTGTTCTGAATCTAGCAAGTATGGCATGTTGGTCCAGGAACAACTAACTGTGCAGTGCACCTGATTTGTTTTGTTTGGATTTTGATACAGCATTCTTAGAGTCAGAGGAATGCCCTTCAAAATTCACTCTACCATAGGTTCTGTCCCATGTCAACTTACCCAATTGTTTTGCGCATTCACATCTGCACCAGCCGTTAGTAGAACAGACACAGTTCTATAGTTGCCATTCCAGGCTGCCAGATGCAGGGGAGTATTTTGCTGCAAAGCATTAATTCATGATCTTTTAAGGGCAGCATGGATGGCTTTGCTTTTTTCATTCATTCATTCATTCATTCATTCATTCTTTATTTCAGGTAAAAAAAACTAAAGGTTAAACCTACATGTCACTGTACACTATTACACTGCAAACCTACATATCACAGTCACTGTACACTGTTACAGTTTAACCTTGCTTCAGAAACTCTCAGGTTAGCTGCCAGGTAAATATAAAATCTTACATTCCCATCATTTTACAGTGACATGTTGGTTTAACCTTTAGCACATTGAAGTAGCTGTTTGGCTGCCAATTCTCTATTGGTTATGGAGTAATAGACAGCAGGGAGAAGGCTTAGATAGTAATTCCTAAAAACATTTTGAAAATGAATACACACAGTCTGAGATGATTCTAAAGGAATATGTGAAAAAATTTACTGCAACAGCAAAATGCTTAGTACCTCGCTGTCCCGTGCATTCACATCTGCACCAGCTGTCAGTAACACTGAAGCAGCTTTGTGCTGGCCAGTTATGGCTGCCAGGTGCAGAGCAGTCCATTGCTGTAAAAACATGTCTTTGACATTAAGATCAGGAGGCAGCTCAAGTAAACTCAAGTTGATGACATAAGTATCAAAAACTCTCAGCTTGAAAGTTCATCTGTGTAATGGTAGTCATTCTGAATCAAGGTTGAACTGTAATTTCCGATGCAAAAAATTGGACATGACCAAATTTTGACTGACGGACAGTGACTCCAGTCTTGTCCAGAAATGAATGTTCTATCAGTGCGTAACATGATCTCACAGAAGTGGTGTAATTTGCCCATTCCTTGACAAAGACTCAGGGACTTGGTCTGTTGAAAAAATGGTTAAGCGTGTTGGAAATTACAGTTTAACCATGGAGGTTGTTTTTATACCTCCATGGTTTAACCTTGCTTCAGAAACTCTCAGGTTAGCTGCCAGGTAAATATGAAATCTTACATTCCCATCATTTTACAGTGACATGTAGTAACAAATGAATCTACCTACCTGATTGGTGAAAGCGTTAAGATCTACACGACCATGGGCCATCAGCAGCAAAGCTCTTACAGTCTCATCATGGCCATTCCGAGATGCCAGGTGCAGAGCAGTCCTTTGCTGTGAAACACATCAGATTTTAGTCATACAAATGTGCCCATATTAGGACATTATGCACACCCATGGCACTATCATAGCACTATAGGGTGAAATGTGACATGAGCTTACAAGTCAAGTCAAGTAGGTATTAGTCAAAGTTTATTGCACAACAATCGCAACAGGTACAATGTAATGCAAAGTACTGTACATGTATAAGACTTAACTGGCTAGTTACATTAAACTAGCACAATTTACATGTAGCTTTCAATATTGATAGAAGACACAAAGTACAAATGTACAGTGAATTATAATGCAATTAGCATCATATACAATGTACGACTGCTAGTTACATTAATCTAGTACAATGTACAATTTACACACTGTCATATATTCTTAGCTATTACAATCATAATGGTAGAAGACACAATGAGGAGTCTTGATGGTATTGTGTACTAATGTATCACACTCACAGTATAGTTAGTCATTCTGCCTACCTCTCTGTCCCGTGTATTCACATCTGCACCAGCTTTTAGCAAAGTTTTTACAATTTCAGTGTTTCCATTTTCAGCAGCCATGTGCAGAGGAGTGCCTTGCTGTAAAGCACATCAAATAGACTTCAGTATGGCAACATTACCAACTAAAGTATCCTTAGCTAACTTATAATATCCACCTACATATCTTTGTACTTCATTCCAGAATTGAGATCAAATTATCAAATACAATGATGATAATGTTACTCATACACTGTTATCTATAACAAGTTTTATTCATAAATGTAGGATAGATACATGTAGTCTTGTAGTATTGTTGTTTAAAACAGTTCCCATACGTTGTACCATGTACGATTGTCAAACAAATCAAGTTCATTCAACCATTCCTAACATTGTCAACAATGGCTGCAATATAGTCTTGTACTACGAAGACGAATATCACAATCTTTTACAAAGTTCCAAAAACATTTTAATGTACCACAACACAATGTACCAACCTCTAAGTTCTGTGCATTCACGTCTGCAAAAGCTACCAGTAAAGCTTGTACAGTTTCATGGTGGCCTTTCGTGGATGCATCATGCAGAGGGGTGATTTGCTGTAAAGCACATCGCCTGTTTTTAGAATGTCTTCTAGTTAAGTTTAAAATAGTAGCTGCCATGTTTTCTTCTGAATCAACATTTTCATGAGGAATCTTCCATGACAAATGAACACATCTACAGCTGCTATTATTCAGGTCAGACCCTTGGAAGGCATCTCGGCCAGGGGTGCAGGTGCACGCCTAAGTGTCACGTGCTCAAATAAAAGGTCACTCTGTGTAAAACGAACCAACCAAAATTCACGCGGTGAATTTTGTGATTGACTTCAAACTCACATCTGGGGGTTGCAAAGGCCCAATTGTGCTGGTCCAACCCCAACTTGAATTACAGTAACAAATAGAGTTCAGCGACTTTATACCTTCGCCAAATGACATTACCCTTTATAGATTTTCCACCTAATTATGCAAATAAGATCCTCATTTGCATGAATTACATCACTTCATCATATTCTCCTCCCTTTGCAGTGTTATCTTAACAAAGAAGGCCATTCTAGCATTTCCTCATAAATTATGCAAATGATGTCCTGATTTGAATAAGTTATGTTGAATGATGTTTCCCTCCATTCAACTTAGAAATGCACAAGTATGAAATTGCCAGCATCAACCACTATGGAAGCATACATGTAGTATTTTCTCATTAGTTATGCAAATTGGGTCTTCATTTACATAAATATTATATGGTGATGTCCGTCTTATTCTTAATTACCTTCGCTAAGAAGGTTATGTTTTCGTGGCCGTGTGTGTATCTGTGTGTGTGTGTGTGTGTGTGTGTGTGTGTGTGTGTGTGTGTGAACAGCATAAGATAGATTATCTTGATATTTAGTAGTTAGGTAGGTCTCGATGAGACCTCTAAATGATTAGATTTTGGGCCCCCTGGCAGCTTTTTATGGTACTGCAGCGGAACTTCCGGTTTTGATATCTCGTGATCTGGACATGCTAGGGTCATGATTTTTGGATGGTAGGTAGCTCTTGTGCTCGGGAAGAAGTGACATGAGTTTGGACCCCCTAGCGGCCTAACCCCTCTGGAACTGCAGGAGCATTTGCTTGAAAAGGCTTAAAGTAGGATAACTCGGTCGACGGATCGTCATGATATTTGGTGTATAGCTAGCTTAAGTGATGCTTGACATAATTAGATGACAATTATGCAAGTTATGATCTGATTTGCATAATTAATGAGGAAATTCTATAATTCAGCTACCTTCCATAATAGGACTATTATACCTTGTGACATGTGTAATTAAGAATAAGAGGAACATCGCCATATATTAATTATGTAAATGAAAACCTAATTTACATAATTAAGGAGAAAATACTATAATTCCATAGTGGTTGATGTTGGCAATTTCATACTTTTCGAAGTTGACTGGAGGTAAACATCATTCAACATAACTTATTAAAATCATGATCTTATTTGCATAAGTTATGAGGAAATGCTAGAATTACCTTGGGAGGAGAATATGATCAAGTGTTAAAATTAATGAAAATGAGGATCTTCTTTGCATAATTAGGGGGAAAATCTATAATTCGTCAGTCATAAAGGGTAACCTGATTTGGCGAAGGTATGAGGTCGTGAAACTCTAGTTAGTTCTGCTGTTGACAGACAGACACATACACACACACACGGCCACGAAAACATAACCTTCTTGGCGAAGGTAATAACTGTTGTCTTTTTAAGTACTGAAGCTGATGTAACTGCGTATGAAAGCTGACTCTATATCTGTTCTGCAATGATGAGTATGGAAACTGAGGGGGGATCTCTTGTTACTCCGTGAAGGAGGCATACCTCCTGCAGGAGTATTCGGGTCAGCCGGTTTTTCGTGTTCGCAGCTAAAACTCACGGTTCCCCTTGTTCAATCGGCATGTAATTTTATACGTCGTCTGCAGGCATGCCAGTGATGATGCACGTATATCAATATTTACCGTAGGTGTTTTCGCGGTCAAGATAATATTCAAAAAGCACCCCTACATTTAGGGGCAAATGGGACCGCCCGCGAAAAACCCGTTGTTTTGAATAGCGCGGGGGGGGAGCATCCTTAATGCAGATGCGCGGGGCGGTTTTTAATGCAGACCAGATGCGGACCGTAATGGTTTATGGATGGCCGGAATTGTGAAATGTGTTCGCACGTAAAAGTCATGTTTGTGTACGTTGTATTTCTATGAATTTTGGCATGTGGTGTGCCGTTATGTCCGTGTTGATGCACGTGTCTTTGTTTTCACCGTAGCGGTTTTTATATCGAGGTAAATTTGATATTTCAAAATCACCCCTATTTTTATAATCCTGTGGAATAGGCCGTAGGTTAAGTAGATATGTGGTAGGCGAGGTTCTCTAAGCAGATATTAGGTGGTTGTTGACTTGTTGTGTATATTCATTTGTGAGTATCTGTTGGGATTGTGACTTATGGTTTGCACCTAAGGTCAGGTCTATTGTCTGGCAAGATGTTAATATCATAGTTGTTCGGTAGAGCTCACACACTGTACTATTTATAGCTTATAATATAGCGACCTGAAATTGGTCGGAGCGCGGAGAATGCGCCAAGATATGTGTTGTTTCCGTGTGCAACTGTGCTAACGTTGCTGTGGTGATCATGTTGTTTTGTTAAGCAGTTGACTTGAGCGGCAAGTGTTAAAATTGTTGACGTGGTTTTAGACTGACCGCCAGTTGCGCAGTTGACTTTGTGTACGTGTCTTTGTTTTTACCGTAGCGGTTATGTGGGACGGTGTTTTCCGTGTGCAACTGTGCTAACCGTTGCTGTTGTAATCATGTTGTTTTGTTAAGCAGTTAACGTTGACTTGAGCGGTACCCGTTTTTTCCGTGTTCGCAGCTAAAACCCACGGTCCCCTTTGTTCAATCGGCATGCAATTTTATACGTCGTCTGCAGGCATGCCAGTGCCAATACCACCTCTCAATCTGCAAATTATAAAATTTCACGGAGAATTGTCGCCTATGGCGTCTTGTTATGTTTGTGATTCCGGTGATGTATTCATGAGAGAATATTAGTTACTAGATAATCCTGTTGCCATACACATGACACACTTTGACAGTGAATGTACATGTACCTACCACGATGTCTCGTGCATTCACATCTGCACCAGCTACGAGTAGAGCTTGTACAGTTTCATGGTGGCCATTCACTGCTGCCTCATGCAGAGCAGTCCTCAGCTATTGAACACATTAGATAACCGTTAGTATGGTAACAAGACAGACTGAAGTCCAGTCAAAACTGCCCAAGAAGACTGCTCAGGGGACTGGTAAAATCTTGTCTATGTGGACAGGTGGCTACCATACTAGTAGATTATAGCTGCAGGATTCTTGATGCTTGTGTCAATGGTTAAAATTATCTACATGACATAACGTTATAAGAAACCACCAAAAAAGTGGCAACATTGGCCAGGACTCACTAGTAAGGGTTGGCTGTACTCTTATAGTCAGTGAGTCCTGAAATTGAGTGACACTGTTCATGATGTCTACCATAAAATTTGTTATAAATATGATAATAAGAGAACACACAAAGCCCAACATAGTACATTTAACGTAATACCATAGAGTCTTGGGTGTTCACTTCTGCACCAGCCTTCAGCATAGCTGAAATAATTTCACGGTGGCCACCCCGGGCTGCCCAGTGCAGGGGAGCGTTTTGCTGTAAAAAAAATCAAATAGTCTTATATCAATTAGTAACAGGACAGACAAAAGGTGTTTGGGGTATTTCAGGTTATTCAAACTGTATTTGCAAACACCCCCAGCTGCCCAATACAGGGGAGCATCTGGCTGTAAGGTACATCAGATTGTCTTATTATATACATGTATGGAGTGGTCACATTCACTGTAAGGTCGGCATACAATTTTGGTGTTGCAGTGTTTCCACGCGGGCTATGACAGAACCAAACAATTAACAAGGATGGTAATTTTTAAAAGCCTGGACAAGATTGTTAATTGAATTTTTGAACATTATTATTAAAAATTCATTAAGTGATGATTACGTCTAGACTGACGTGGAAAGCCACATGTGAGGTCACTACAATTACTTCTGCATTTAATCATGTCAACCTGCTACACTAGTCTGAGATAACTTTCACTTTCACTTATGCTGTAGTAACTATTGAACTATGAACTTCTCTATATCTGACATGTGAGGCCATACTTGACCCAATAAACATCATAGCTTGTTTATAAATGAGAACAAGCGTGTCTCTGATGGTGCAAATTTCTATTTTCGTGTACATTTCTATTTAGAAATAATCATAAATATGACATTTTAGACTGACCTAATGTGCATGCAGTTCCATTGAAACTCGCCCAACTACAACATTTCATGTTTGTTTTATGTCAATGTAATGTTTTATTTCTTGTGGCTTAATAATCTGATTGAAACCTCCTTGAGCTATTAACCTACCTCCCCCATTCTCTGCCCTTCCATAATCTCTAACCTGCTACAGTGATCAGCTCACTGACCTTCCTGTTGAATGAATGGATATGGATTGATTAATGAATGTCTCATTATAGCATAATGTACTTAAATCAAGCAACTGTTGTGAAATAAAGTTTTCAATGCTGTCACTGTTGCTGAAAGAAAATGGAAGAGAGGATCCGACGTTCACAATCCAAATCAACCCTACAACACGCAACTTAAACCACACAAGCTATTCAGTGCATCAAAAGCTGGCAAACATTGATATTTGTTTTTAGTGTTGTTTTAGTGCTCATGTAATTAGATTTGTATCAGTAGTCCTGTTTGTACTGCAAACGTGTATATACATTCTTATCTGTTCACCTGTACTTAGCCCGATAGGGCATGGATGTACAATAAAGGTTATCTATATTCAAAGTCCATTTTGGTCACTGCGCCGCCACACGTACGTAGAGCTTCATAAATCCTCTACGGTGCGGAGAATTTGCACTGGGGCAACTACAAGGACAAATAGTCATTGTCAGTCATAATCATCTGGCTATGAATTTGCTTCACACCTTCACTGTGACTCAGAGCCTGACATAAAGTGGCTGAGCCACATCACAAGTGTGTGCGTGTGTAACATCATACCTGAACTGACCTTGAACGGCGGGCCGACCGGGTCTCGACCCCCTAGGCCTGTTTGTGTTGGAACGTTCGGCTAGAATTACTAGAAAGCGAGAGAAAAATCTCAGCAGCCGTGCCTTAAGTGCGCAGTCAAACTACAATACGGAAAACTACCGTTAAATGTCTGTACAGCTTTATACAGTTATATAGCTGTTGGAAGATCTAGCTTTGCTTTTGATGGTTTCACAGTGAAATGTACAATAACAAAAGGCATGCGCATTCACGTAGACAGTTACCGAACATTGGATACCCCCAGTTAACGTTACATGAACTTTATTGACACAACAAAAGTACAGCGACTTTCGTAAGGTCTAGACATACAGACAGACACGTGAGTACAATAGAATTGACCTACGTACAATACAATATATGAATCAACTTATACTACTTGTCCTAAGTTCTAGCCATTCTTTGATATATTTACCTATTTGTACACAGTAAGGGTTACTACTATCTAGAATGAAATTAAATCTATCTATAGCATGTAATGTTACATGTAAGAAACCGCACCGTCACAAACTGCACCAACTGCAACTAAATTTAACTCCCCCAGATGTCCAGACACAATCTAAACCAATCTAAAACCAAACCAGCGAATGATAAGGATGATAATTGCTGTACAGTGATAGGAAAATTAGGTAAAATTCTTACGTTTGTGTTCAGTTTCGGTCCCCGGGGAGAGAGACTAGTAATGGTGGTGGTGGGAGGCACGCCAGTTTGTTCCCATGGTTCAAAGCGTAACTTGCAGTGCCACCTGTCACATGACGTACATGTACATGTGTAACCGTTCCCTAGCCTACCTTCGTTCAGGTTCAGGTAACGTTCAGTGAAAGACAGAAAGACCCTGCACACCCCCATCAAACTCCTTTCAAGCCGTACCCGGAAATTCGTGCCGTACCCGCTCAAAAATTCTGGCCGTACCCGGAAATTCTGACCGTACCCGCGAAAATTTCAAACCGTACCCGGTAATTCGTGCCGTACCCTATCTGCCGAATGGCGTCGTACAAATCGCGCTCAATCTTGAGAACACTTCGCTCGGCCGGCCGAGAAGCGGTCTGGAGAGAACGGCCGCCGGCCGAGCGAAGTGTTCTCAAGATTGGGCGCGATTTGTACGACGCCATTCGGCAGAAAGGTGGCCAGGAATATTTACCAGAGCATAGGCTATATGAGGTTGTGTATCGTTGCCGTACAGGGTATTTGGACACGACTTCCGAGTGACTACGCACCTGGGCTGAGCGATATCCGCCATTGGGTACGGCGAAAAAGTACAGGGTACGGCACGAATTACCAGGTACGGCTTGAAATTTTCGCGGGTACGGCCAGAATTTCCGGGTACGGCCAGAATTTTTGAGCGGGTACGGCCAGAATTTCCGGGTACGGCTTGAAAGGAGTTTGATGGGGGTGCTACAACACGCGACTCACCACTCAAGCTATTCAAGTGCATCAAAAGCTGAGAAACTTAGCTATATATTGAAATTTGTTTTGAGATTCAATCAATGTCATTTTGGGTCTCTGCGCCGCCACACGTCCATAGAGGACCCGTTGGAGCCAAAGTCCGTATCCTCTATTATAAAAGTGCGGAGAATTTGCACTGGGACAACAACAAGGGCAAACAGTACATTCTCAGTCATAATTATCTGGCTACGAATTTGGCTAACACCTTTAGAGCCTGACATAAAGTGGCACTACAAGTGTGTGCGTGTGTAACGTTAACTTACTGCATACCTTATGCTGGAGTCACATTACCAACGGGGCCTGCTCGGCATGTTCCCCGGGTAGACGCCGGCCGGCGTAATGAAGCCGAGCGTGCGCCGTCTGTCAGGGTCACAATTAAATGTTCCTTTACGGCTCCCTGTCGGGGCCTTGTTGTGCTCCGTCCATTAAAATTCATAAACTATCGGTCCCCTTAACGGCCGGTTTCTGTCAGGGACCCGTCCGATGCCTGGTCAGTCTCCCGTCTTGACCCGTGCGGGGTGCGGTAGGGTGCCGACGGCTCTTACAATCCGGCCGGGCAGCTGTTGGGTCCCTGGCGCGTCCCTGGTGGGATCCCGACGGGCTCCTGTCGTGTTTTTGAGCCGGTATATATATATAAGCGCTGCTCGGCCTGTCAATGTTCAGTTTTTTCTTCATGTACGACACGTCACGTAAAGAGTAGACTGAAGTTGGCGATGCAGCGTTTAGTGCAACCTGCAGACAACCTGCAAGCCCGTCTGAGGTTGAGGTTGGCGACAGCGCGTCACCGTTACAACCTAGGTATTGTGGTATTGGTAGCTGAAGAAGAGAGGCAGGCCGAACTGGATTGTCGCAAAAGACGAGGGTGGGTTCGCCCTTGGTTAATGCGCAGACCCGTGCATGGAGAGTACGACTCACTGATGATGGAGCTATGTCGCGAATTCTGACACACAAGTACACAGTGTAACACACACGTGGTGAACTGTGCGACGTAGTCTGAGGATGCAGTTTATGATATGCCCCCTATAACCCCCTTTTCCTGACCACCTGATGCACTGATCAGCACATGTGACGTCATAATCTTAGGCAGGTGCCTGTGCGGCCGCCTGATGGGTCCCGGGCAGTTAGGTTACGGCTTCGTTTCGGCGTACCTTGCCCGACGGGGCCCGAAGTGATTTTAAGTTTGCGTTAAAATCAATTCGGCGACCGCGCGGGCCCCAAAATAGGCCGGCAGCCGTCGGGAATCCCGCCAGGCTCCGTCCAGGTCCCGTACGGTAGAGCCCAAAAACAGCCCGAAAACGCGCCGAGCGGGCCCCTTTTTTGAATTGTGACCTAGGCTTTAGCCGTGGAGACTCTTGATTCGGGCCGGCCTATACTATTACTGAGGGCTATAATATAGGCCCGAATCAAGAGTCGAAACGGCTAGACACGTGCACGCTTCTAGTGTTCCCGGTAAGCAATGGCGACTCTTGAATCGGGTGTATATATTTTGCTGGTAGTCTCATTTATAGCCCTCACACATAAGACTACCAGCAGACTTTTAGGTTTTTAGATACGCCCGTTTCACGTGTCGATCGCTACGGATAAGTCTCCTATGTCTAGCATTCCGTGATTCACGTAAGAAACTGCATCGACTGCAACTGAGTTTGCTACCCCCCCCCCCCCCCAGACGTCCAGACACAAACTAAACCAATCTAAAACCAAACTAGCGACTAGTTAAGATGATAATTGACGTACAGCTAGAGCTAGGAAAATTAGGTAATTTCTTGCGTTTGTGTTTATTTTCGGTCCCAGTTGGAGAGAGACTTTATAGGTGGTGGTGGGAGGCACGCCACTTTATTCCCATGGTTTAAAGCGCAACAGTGCCACCTGTCACATGACCTAACCGTTCCCTAGCCCGGAGAGTTGAGAAAAACCTCATGATTGTTGTCGCCACGGGAGAACTTGCAATTGAAAGATCTGGCAACATGGTTTGTTTGTTTCGTATAACAGGTTAACAAACACACATGTCCTTGGTGCTGAACACTATCCACACATAAAATGTAACGTTACCTGTGTTCGGTTTGAAAATAACACCTGCTTCTGGAGTTCCCCTTCAATGTTCCACCTAGGGTGGACTTACCGCATGTGTAGTAAGGATCGATAGGGGTCGCTTTTGATCCATGAGAATGAAGCCTCCTTGACCTTGGAGCGTTGCAGTAGTAGTACCGATCTTTAGGCGGCGCTTCTGATCCATGAAAAAGGTGCTAGGGTAGAAAACTACTACTAGAAGACCTTTCGTTAAGGTTAAAGTTGGTTAAGACTTGCTTATTTACTCTTATTTACTAGCACCCCTAAGATATCAAGGAAGCTGTCACAAGTCATCTCTACTATACAGCACACACACACCCAATGGCAGGTGGCCTATTGGATACGGCCCTGCCGATTCAATACTGTGACTGTCTTGCAGCCACCAAAAGATCTGCTTGAACAGTCCAAGAAAACAAGAACAAGAAAAGACAATCGACGAGTACAAGATGGAATTGGAGCATGATAGAGTGTCCGCTAGGAGGCAAAAGCGTATCCAACCGGCCAGGCAGTAGCCAATTGGTGACGGATGGACGCTGCCTGGCCAATCGGACACTGCCTTGCCGGTCTGTTACGATTTTTCCACCGGAGGATCTGCTTGGAATATTACTCAGTCTCTGCTTTCTTAGCATGAAGGACAACGATCGCATCGAAATCGGAGACGGCGTTGTTCTCCGGATTTGTTGCAGGGAAACGCTTTATATTGATATCGACGTACCCTGCCTTTTCAAATACTTCTCTCATGGAGGCGACGTCGATAGAAAGGGAGAAGAACTTGTAACCGCCGACGGAGTAGAAGGTGTCGTTGGTGACTCCGGCGAGAACGAACGTACCGCCGGGTTTCAGCAGGCGGGTGATGCGGCGTACAGCGGCCGAGTAGGACTCCCGGTCAGGACACGCTGACTCCAGGCACAGGGCGGTGGTCACCACGTCGAACTGGGGACGTCGAGGTGTGGGTATGCATAAATAAATAAATGCATGAATGAATGAATGAATGAATGGATGGATGGATGGATGGATGGATGAATGGATGGATGAATGGATGAATGGATGGATGGATGAATGAATGGATGAATAAATGAATAAATGAATAAATGAATAAATGAATAAATGAATAAATGAATAAATGAATAAATGAATAAATGAATAAATGAATAAATGAATGAATGAATGGATGGATGAATGGATGGATGAATGAATGGATGGATGGATGAATGGATGGATGGATGAATGGATGGATGGATGAATGGATGAATAAATAAATGAATGCATGAATGAATGAATGGGTGGATGGATGGATGGATGGATGGATGAATGGATGGATGAATAGATGGATGGACGAATGGATGGATGGATGGATGGATGGATAAATGGATGAATGGATGGATGGATGGATGAATGGATGGATGGATGGATGGATGACTGGATGGATGGATGGATGGATGGATGACTGGATGGATGGATGGATGGATGGATGGATGGATGAATGAATGGATGAATAAATGAGTAAATGAATACATAAAAACCTTCATTGTACAAACATACCCACTGGGTTGGGTACAGGTCACAACAAAGGAATAGTTTACACACTATCTATACAATACTCAAGGCATGTTTATTCAAATCACATATATTTATCTCCATGAAAAATGGAGATATTGTTTTGGGTCTGTCTGTCTGTCTGTGTGTGTGTCTGTGTGTGTGTGTGTGTGTGTGTGTGTGTGTTTCCGCCAATTACTGGTGAGGATAACTTAAGAACGCCTTTATGGATGGTGATGATATTTGGTATGTAGGTAGGTCTTAGGAATACAAAAGTCAAGGTCAAATCTGGGCCTCCTGGTGGCTGACCTTGGTACTGCAGCAGAACTTCCGGTTTTTGTATCTTTTGTCCTGAACATGCTATGGTCTTGATTTTTTGGTGGCAGATAGATTTTCCTGTCAGGAATAAGTGGTGTGGGTTTTGTCCCCCTAGCAGCTTGTGCTGGAACTGCACGGGGGTTTTTGGAGAAATTTTTAAGAGCATATAAGTCCAGAAAGGAGCAACGTATTATCATGATTTTTGTTATGTAGGTAGCTTAAGCAGAGACGTACATAATTAAATTCAAATTATGCAAATGAGGACTTAATTTGCATAATTAATGAGGAAATTCTGCAATTCCAGTGTTTTACATTATAGGACTTTCATACATGTAATGTGTATAATCTATAGCAGGTAGAATATAAACAGATACCAATTATGCAAATATGAACCTCATTTGCATAATTAATGAAAATTCTATGATTCCTTAGTGGTAAATGATGGGAATTTCATACTTGTGACATGTGTAAGTTAGTTAAAAGTTTACAACACCATGCATATATTATGTTAATGTACAGGTCATTTGCATAATTTATGATAACGTGTTGAAATGAAACATTGCCAAAGGATTGGACTTTCACATCAAATATATCTTATTTGTGTTGAGGAAACCCTATTTCATGGAGATATGAGGTCTCTGAATTCTTGTTCATATTGAAGCGTTTGGCCTATTGATTATTCAAGAAACTTGACAATAGAGAAAACAAAAATACTTCAATCACCTCTTCATATTGATGAGGAGCGAAAGGCTCGGGCTTGGTGACGTCACAAGGAATGACTTCCTTTATAGCCTTTCTCAGGTGAGACTGGCGGGTTTCCCAGGAGGAGCTGTTCAAGTAAAGTCAAACTTTAATGCAAGACAATTGTAACCGGTACAATGTATGACAAAGTGTTGTGTAAGACTACTAACTGTTTAAAGCGCCCCGGCCCTTCGCAGGCACGCGGCGCGGTAGCAGCTAGCTATATTACAACGAACGACTTGTTACACCTAGCGTTTGCACATCTAACTCTAAACATTGTTTAAAATTATCTAGTGACGATGCCCCTACTGTACTTGGGGGCAGCGAGTTCCACTCTACGATAGTTCTAAAAAAAAGGAGTTTTTAGCACGTCAATCCTTGGTTGATAACTCTAGTACTTCAAGGCATGATTATTTCTTGTTCTTTTCTGAGCTGGTATTAGGTACTTAGTGGTTGATACATCCACCAGTTTATTAGTCATTTTGTACATCACTGCAAGTCAAAGCCTTTTTAACTTGTATGTGTCAACGTAGATAAATGTACATGTTAAAACATGTACATTTATCTACGTTGACAAATACAAGTTAACTTTGTTCTCTTCTCTCAACAGTTTTTGATCCACGTTGTACCCATACATGTATATAGCGTCACTGCATGTATTGAGCTCAACAAACAACCAGTCAGCATACCTGTCTTTCTCGAGATCAGCTACAAACTTGAACAAGAATTCGGAGACCTCATATCTCCATGAAATAGGGTTTCCTCAACACAAATAACATATATTTGATGTGAAACTCCAATCCTTTGGCAATGTTTCATTTCAACATGTTATCATAAATTATGCAAATGACCTGTACATTAACATAATATATGCATGGTGTTGTAAATTTTGAACTAACTTACACATGTTACAAGTATGAAATTCCCATCATTTACCACTAAGGAAGCACAGAATTTTCACATTAATTATGCAAATGAGGTCCATATTTGCATAATTGGTATCTGTTGATATTCTACCTGCGATAGATTATACACATTACATGTATTAAAGTCCTATAATGTAAAACACTGGAATTACAGAATTTTCTCATTAATTATGCAAATGAAGTCCTCATTTGCATAATTTGCATCTAATTATGTACATCTCTGTGTAAGACACCTACATACCAAAAATCATGATAATACGTTGTTCCTTTCTGGACTTATCTGTTCTTAAAGATTTCTCCAAAACCCACCCTGCAGTTCCAGCACAAGCTACTAGGGGGACAAAACCCACGCCACGTATTCCTGACAGGAAAAGCTTTTTGCCACAAAAAAATCAAGACCATAGCATGTTCAGAACAAAAGATACAAAAACTGGAAGTTCTGCTGCAGTACCAAGGTCAGCCACCAGGAGGCCCAGATTTGACCTTGACGTTTGTCTTCATAAGACGTACCTACATACCAAATATCATCACCATCCATAAAGGCGTTCTTAAGTTATGCTCACTAGTAGTTGGCGGAAACACACACACACAGACACACAGACACACACACAGACACACAGACACACAGACCCAAAACAATATCTCCATTTTTCATGGAGATAATAATATAAAGCTATGATTTTTGGCCCCCCCTAGCGGCTTGTTATGGAACTTTCTACATTTGTTATGTAACGTTTCTACATTTTAGTTCTAGTACAAACCTGCCTGGTCAGTTGCTGAATGTAATTTTTGTACTAGTTTTTGTAAGAAAGGGCCGTGAGTAGTAATATGTAAGTCGGAGGGTTTCGCACAATCCGGGCGGCTCCGCTGGCGCCGCCCTCATTAGCATAAGCGTGTGTATGTATACATATTCTATTTTATTTTTATTCCAACATTTCATGACAAAACATGGTGACGGCAAACTCAGGATTTTTCAACTTATTTTATGCCACCACCAACACAGGGGACAAATACAGGACAAATACAGGACAGGACAGGACAATGCTCATTTTCACCTGAGCTATGTGAGGAAAGTCGTGTAAAGTGCATTTCTAAGGGCACAAGGTCGGTGGCATGGCAGGACCCGAACCCGGGACCTCTTGGTTCTGAGTCGAGCGCTCTGTCGTTGCGCCACACGACCCCACTCAACATATTTTATTGCTATATCGTGCGTTATTCGGAGATGAGTTCAGAAGGTGTAAGCCTGTCTGTTTCAATTTGCACAGAACAATACGTGAGATAAAGCTATAGAAGTGCATTGGGTGGAACCGAAAAGAAAGACCACTCCCAAAACCACTCAATAAGAAAATATAACCTCCAAGCAGATGTAGGGTTCAGCTCAATTTTGACACGTGCTTTTTTGCGTCCTTTTTTTACTACTCGCCTCCTGAAAGAGAAAACGCGTACTACTTAAGAAACAGGTAAAGGAGCCTCAAAAACACACGTACAAAATCTCAACCCTATATCTGCTTGGAGATTACAACAGGTCAGTGTACCTCACATAGCAGGAAAACCGTTCGCCCCACGAGTCTGTGAGCTCTAATATATAGGACATTTTCGGCTGTTATCCACTCGATCACTGCACAATTTTAGGGATGTTCACAGGTCACCGCAAGCCCCTTCCGATGCAACAGGGGATTTTCAGACAAAAATGCGCCCGATTCTCTAGCGGGTTTCAAATTAGTTTAGCAAATGTGACATCGGTCTAACCCCTGGACGCTTCGCTAGGACGATGACTAGAAAGGCTAAGTCTTTATCCGGTTATGTTTTCCACGTTTAGACGATTATTTCGTGTTTCTTGTCAAAGGGATTCTGTACATTTCAGGTGCGCAAAACAATGGCTGTTTCAGATCACACTCTCAAAAGATGAAAGAACGAGGAACTGCGGACATTGCAGACTTTGTAGAATTGATATGTTATTGACGCCTTGTTTGATCTTATAACAAAAACCTGATAGTCTTAAGGCCGACTTCTTAAAGAGCAGTATTCTTTTCCGTCACGATATCAACGTACGTCGTAGATTTGAGAAAAGAAACGCGCGCAATAGATACAAAAAATTAATATTTGCACACGTTTAAATATTGCATCTGTATCTTAATTCTCAAACCTACGACCTATGGAGATGTCGTGACAGAAAAAAATACATCGTACGTGCATCGTACGATGCATGTGACCAGGATTTAACACAAGCCTACCAGGTCGTCCCAACAGAGGAAGCTCTAGATGCCGTGGATATCTTGCTGCCCTTTGTGTCTCCGCTCCGTTCAAAGCAATAATCCTAACATCAGATCCGCTTTTTGTCTGTCTCTGTTCGGGGCTTACACAGAAATGACTGGGCGTATAAGTGTATAGACTGTAAGTATGATTGGGACTTGAATAATTAATGAGATGTGTCCTTTCACAATGGTACGGCGTCGTCATGGCAGCTACGAGTTTGACGTAGATGCCAAACATCTGTCATAAAGCATACACCATCAAGCAAAAAATGACTTTCTGCAACCTGTTACTAGAGTGGTTACTCTGCTTTTAAGACGTCTGCCTTAAGACTATCAAGTATTGGTTATAAGATCGCGCCAATGATTTTTTTTCATTCTTGTCTTTTGAATTCCGTGCGTTATTCGGAGATGAGTTCAGAAGGTGTAAGCCTGTCTGTTTCAATTTGCACAGAACAATACGTGAGATAAAGCTATAGAAGTGCATTGGGTGGAACCGAAAAGACCACTCCCCAAACCACTCAATAAGAAACTATAACCTCCAAGCAGATGTAGGGTTCAGCTCAATTTTGACACGTGTTTTTTCGCGTCCTTTTTTTTTTTGCTACTCGCCTCCTGAAAGAGAAAACGCGTACTACTTAAGAAACAGGTAAAGGAGCCTCAAAAACACACGTACAAAATCTCAACCCTATATCTGCTTGGAGATTACAACAGGTCAGTGTACCTCACATAGCAGGAAAACCGTTCGCCCCACGAGTCTGTGAGCTCAAATATATAGGACATTTTCGGCCGTTATCCACTCGATCACTGCACAATTTCAGGGATGTTCACAGGTCACCGCAAGCCCCTTCCGATGCAACAGGGGACTGGGTTTTCAGACAAAAATGCACCCGACTCTCTGGCGGTTTTCAAATTATATAGCAATAAATATATAGATATATCATAGATATAGCAATAAAATAGCATGTTCAGAACAAAAGATACAAAAACTGGAAGTTCTGCTGCAGTACCAAGGTCAGCCACCAGGAGGCCCAGATTTGACCTTGACCTTTGTCTTCATAAGACGTACCTACATACCAAATATCATCACCATCCATAAAGGCGTTCTTAAGTTATGCTCACTAGTAGTTGGCGGAAACACACACACACAGACACACAGACACACACACAGACACACAGACACACAGACAGACAGACCCAAAACAATATCTCCATTTTTCATGGAGATAAAAAGGGAGTCCAGTCGTGCATATCTTGGTCCTCCTTCACCCATTTTTCAATCTCAACTCGGTTATCCTGGAATGAAAGGACAAATTCTAGCACTATTATGATCATGCTAATATAGAACAAGCCATATACATATACGGTTAGCAACACAATTATTTACACATCTTAGACTTTTTAATTGGTTGGAAAAGGTGCGTGTGGATAATTTTGTAACTATACTCACAATTTAGGAACTGACAGCATATGAAGGCCGCTCATTTCCTATGTGTCAATACAGTGAAAATTTTTCTGCGGTTAATTGTAGGCTTTGTTTACTTCCTACAGATGTAGAAGTAGATTTGTTTGTTTGTTTGTTTCTGTTTTATTTATACAGGGTAGATACAGCTCAATGCTAACCGCATTGCTTTTCAGGCATGCCCTGTTCACAGGTAGGTCATCACAAACTGAGACAAACGGAAAACAAACATAATAGCAATACATACATTAGCCGCTTTTACAATTCTTTGCACGTCGCTTCATTCTTCTCTTATCCTGCAACTAGCCCTAGGGCATGAACTTCCGATGACCTCTTAAATCTATCATCTGTTTGAGCGAGTCAACCCCCTTTTTTGCTTGGTTATGAAGTACACCTTTGCGACTTTCTAAAGAAGAATTTTGAAGATTGAAACAAGTTTCAGGCCTTCTCATCATAAGTCTCCTATGAACAGAGGGGTGATCTCCCCTTGAACGTACTAGTACCTGAGTGTACTCTGCACAGACGATCTCCGTGCAGAAGTTGCTGGCGCTTATCAGCTGATAGATGGTCGGCCCGCTCCCCACATCAAGCAGGCGGCTTCCTGGCTTCAGCCGACCTTCGCAGCATTTGTAATCCAACGAAAGTGAATTCAAAGTGATTATCATGACTAATATAAAAACAGAACCAGATTGTACTCTCTTAAGCAGAGGTTTAGGCTTCGGCTTATTTTTGACGTGTTGTTAAGCGTTTTAATTTTATCGGGCTTTGTTTTTTGCACTGATATCCTTTTTTTGGCCTGGCTAATTTAATACTGTCTTTGCAGCCACCGAAACTTGGAGATTAGCCAGATGGAAGCAAAAAGTCATGGCCTTATGTCTCGCTAGGGGCGGAGAGGATAAGTAAAGTACTAGTATGTAAGACAGAGGAAGTACCAAGCTTTATCCGACTGCGCCTTGCGGGGAAAGGCCATGTCCAGGTTTTAAATACAAACGGTATAAGTGAGTGAGCAGTAATACTTCAGTACAGAATACTTCGGTCTCTCTTGTTCCTGTTTATAATGGGAAGGAATGAGGCTAATGGGAAAAATGAAATCTCACCAGAGTTGAAAATCTCGTGGAATCCTGTGAGAATCGTGGCAGTTAAGTCACCTTCGTCATCGTGGCCTGCTGGAGTGCTATAATATTCCGTCAAATATGTCTTTGCGCCGAAGGTTTTGTGATAGTCCGTACCCTTTTGGATCGGTGCGGCCATTTTCTCTCCACCGTCCACGTTAACAACTTGCCTAATTTTGACCTTTGCTCCTGATACTGTTCCCTCCCTATGTAATGGCCTGAAGGGCGTGTTTGTCTATTCAAGGTCACATAACGCAGTATTTATGCACGAACAATACGTATCACTATCCTGTAGTAAGTCTTGAACTTTCGTGTCGTACTGAACTTTGTCCAACAAAACAGTACATCTTCCTTTGTCTGCCGAGAGAATCACCATATCTGTATTGTTGGAAAGATCTTTGATGGCTATACGTTCCTTACATGTGATATTACTGCCCGGTAGTTTAGTAACCTTCAAAGTAGTTGCTATTCTTGTAAAGTTGTACGTATCATCGGGCACAAGGTTACGAAGGCCCACAACGACACTGCCATACACCTCTTCCACAGCCCTTCCACATCGCGTTTCCAAGGGCTATACCTTCCATAGCGCTCTTCCGCGGCCCTTCCACACTGCGTTTCCAAGGCCTAGGGCTATACCTTCCATAGCACAAAGGTAAAGTTTGTGTCATAAAAGTTCTATATATCACATGTTGTGTTAATAAACAAAAATACTAGGCTATACAATCGACTATGTTTTTGAATTATCATCAGGTCACAGGTCGTCCATTATAAGGGACCGTCCGCTATAATGGGGGGGGGGGTGCAGGGCCTCGGTGCAGCGCTGTGTGGAAGGGCTGTGGAAGAGCGGTATGGCAGGTAGCCCTTGGCAGCGCTGTGTCGAAGGGCCGCGGAAGAGCGCTATGGAAGGTATAGCCCTTGGAAACGGCTTACGCGGTGTGAAAGGGCCGCGGAAGAGCGCTACTGGAAGGTATAGCCCTTGGAAGCGCGGTGTGAAAGGGCTGCGGAAGAGCGCTATGTAAGGTATAGCCCTTGTAAGGGCGGTGTGGAAGGGCCGTTGAAGAGCGCTATGGAAGGTATAGCCCTTGGAAACGCGATGTGGAAGGGCTGCAGAAGAGCGCTATGGAAGGTATAGCCCTTGAAACGCGGTGTGGAAGGGCCGCGGAAGAGCGCTATGGCCCTATGGAAGGTATAGCCCTTGGAAACGCGGTGTGGAAGGGCCGCGGAAGAGCGCTATGTAAGGTATAGCCCTTGGAAACGCAGTGTGTCGAAGGGCCGCGGAAGTATAGCCCTTGGAAACGCGGTGTGGAAGGGCCGCGGAAGAGCGCTATGGAAGGTATAGCCCTTGGAAACGCGGTGTGGAAGGGCCGCGGAAGAGCGCTATGGAAGGTATAGCTCTTGGAAACAATGTGTGGAAGGGCTGTGGAAGAGGTGTATGGCATTGTCGTTGTGGGCCTTCGTAGCGTTTAGACTGAAGTTGCAATGTGCTGAAGCCGGTTCAAAACTAGCTCCTGAGGTGCACGTGGTTTGGGATTGAGCCGGTTTTTAAAGTGTCTTGGAGCGATCAGAAGGAGCCACATGAATCGTGTTTCGGTGGATTCCGGCTTCAATGCCACCAAGACCCTCTTACCTGGATCGCGATTTTACCGATACCGTCTTAATGTTAAAACGGCCTCTGTTGACATCATTAGGCAAAGCTAGGAGTTCGCCGAGCTCTAGTTTTAGTGATATTTGTATGTATGTATGTGTGTGTGTGTGTGTGTACGTCTCTCTCATCCAGATAGCTCAAGAACTGCTGGATAGATCGGTTTCAAATTTGATGTGTTGGTAGGGTGTGACCAAAGCTGGAAATGATTAGAATCTGATGTTTGGTCCCTGACGGCTTTCCTAGGTACTGCAGTGTAACTTCCATTTCTAATATCTCTCTTAGTGTTCTGGACATACTAAGGCCACAATTTTGGGGTGGTAGATAGTTCTTGTGCTCGAGAAGAAGTGGCGTTTGAAGCATTTTTTTTGGTTAAAATCTCTCAAAGAGGATAACTGAACAGTGGATTTTCATAATTTTGAATACGTAGGTAGCTTAGACAGAGATGTACACAATAAAGGGCAAATTATGCAAAATAGGACTACATTTGCATAATTAATGAGGAAGTTCTATCATAACATGTACAGTGTTTTCTATGTAAATTCTGCTCTGAACATGCTAGGGTCTGGATGCATGGGTGGAATATACATTGTAGCTTTTAACCTCAAAACGAATTGGTGTAGGTTTTGGAACTGCAGTGGTGTTTGACAAAATCTTCAAAAATTTTCATCATTTTGGGCATGCAGGTAGCTTTGACAGAGATGTACACAATTAGATGCAAGTTATGCAAATTGGAACGTCATTTGCATAATCAACATATGAGGAAATACATGTACCATGATTAAAGGATTTTCCATGATAGGACATAGGACTTCATGTAATTGATGGGAGGTGGAACATAAACACATAGCAAACATGCAAATAAGAGCCTAATTTGCATAATTAATGTCAGAAATTAAAGGTGAACATCACCACACATAGATTATGTAAGTGTCAAAGTCATTTGCATAAAATGTACCAAAAAATTACTGAAAAAAATTCAATGGAGGTATTTTACTGAGCTCCGCAAACTGTAGTTAGAAGTACAAACTTGCTACAGAATGGTTCTTACCAACGCAGATGAACTTTCAAGTCTGTCTTTTTTCCAGACACACATTGTTAACGTTGTGCACAATCAAGAACTGAATCTCAGTCACTGCTTCCAAAATTATTGATTCCCATAAACAAATACCAGTAACATAACATTTGATACACAATGGCCACCTGAGAAGCTAAAGGTAGAAGGTTAAGCTCGATTAGCTATTCAACTAAGTCTGTATAAAAATGGTATACTGGCAAACTGATGATGACTTCCTTTTAAGAACTTCTGAAGGCAAGCTGAGAGCACAGCCATACAAAACAGACAAAAGCAGACTGAGTTTTTGTATTCGGGCATGCACTGTGTGTACAAACCTGATTTGTAATGAACAACACAATTCAGGAGTACATGTGTATTCTTGCAATTTTTTTTTCAAATGAATAAAGATTGAAAGATTAAAGTAGAAATGCATACAATGTTTTTTACTGGGGAAAGCTGTGCTCCTATTAAAGCTCTGTCAAGCTTGGAACCATTGCATTACTATCTACTCCGATTCTTCCTGTTCTCAATTACAGTACCTGGGTATAGTTCTGTCCAGTTTTATATCATAAATTGCTGATAAGTTCCAAATGTCTCTCATACATGTACATTGTATATGTCACCTTTATCTAAGCATTTGGAATATCAAATGTAACGGTCTATGTAACGTTATATGATCTAAAAAAATGCTATGCCAACTTTTGGAAAAACAGCATAAGTGATGATCTTTAACTTGTTTTATTCTATCCAATGCAGAGAAAATGTACATGCCTGTAGCCAGGGGGGTTCGAAAGAACCCCTACACACAAGCAAAAAGGTCCACTAATTTTATCTAAAGGTCCATGATAGGTGGACTGATTTGTATCACCAGCGGGACTGGAATGCTATTTGCCTGTGATTTTCCCTTTGAAATCCTCTCAAAAATGCAGGAAATACCATTTCAGAAGGTTCAATTTTCAAAATTTTCAGGGGGAGCATGCCCCAGGACCCCCCTAGGAAACTTCCAGTGCTTGTTGGTCCCTTGGACAGTAGGAAGAACCCCCCCCCCCCAAGCAAAATCCTGGCTACGGGGCATGAGGTATACAGTTGAAATGTCACAACTTTGGGAACACACTTCTCTTCTGAGGTTGACTTTCCTTTTCTCCCTGTTGATTTCCTAGTACCTGTGCCATGTCCTTGTCATACAGCTCCCGTACTTTGTGTATCAACTTGCCGACGCCCCACCCTTCTTTTGCAGAAATAGGCATAACCGGCATGTCCACATGTTCTTGTAATAACTTCAGTTTCTCTGAACTTCCAGACAAGTCCATCTTATTGGCCACTACAGCATGCGGCCGAGAAGACAGAGCAGGCTGGTATACCTCTAACTCGTATTTCAGATCGTCCAGCTGTCTCCACGGTTCGGTGACGGATAGGTCAACGACGAAGAGCAGAAAGCGACAGCGTTCGATGTGGCGTAGAAACGAGTGGCCGAGGCCTTTGTTCAGGTGTGCACCGCGTATGAGCCCTGGGATGTCGGCTACTGCTACCTGCTCCAAGTCTTCATACTGGATGATCCCTACGTGGGGCTTGAGGGTGGTGAAGGGGTAGGCTGCGACAGTTGGCTGAGCACGTGAGATTGCCCGCAGCAGGGTCGACTTCCCCGCATTGGGAAACCCTACCAACCCTGCATGTGCAATGGTCCTTAGCTCCAGGTCAAGAACACATCTCTGTCCTGGCTCTCCTGGTGTAGCCAGCATAGGAGCTTTGTCCTCATTCGACAGAAAGAACTGGTTTCCTTTACCCCCTAGTCCCCCATGTACTACAACAACCTCCTCTCCATTCCTCTCCAAGTCTATTACAACATTGTTGCCAGTCTCCTTGATACATGTTCCTACAGGAACTGGGATCACTGTATGGGAGGCGTTCTTGCCATGACAACTATTATTGCGACCTGGGTTACCGTTCTGGCCCTTGTAGATACTCTTCACCTTAGCTAAGGACTTGACCCTCTTGTCAGCTTTGACTACGATGTTTCCGCCATTGCCACCGTCCCCACCTCCGGGGCCACCGAAAGGCCGGGCAAATTCGCGGATGAATGCCGAACACCCATCACCACCCTTCCCTCCTTCTACACTCACACGGCGCCAGTCCACAAAGGCCTTTGCCTGTTTTTTCTCGCTCTGCTTGCTGGCGTAAGTCCTCTGAATTGACACCTGGACCTTGAAGACTGTACAGATACATGACGAGTTGCACATGCCATGTGATGCTCTGATGCCTTGTCCCAATCTCCAAAGAAACATGACAGAAGTCGTGTTGTTGTCGTGACACGAACGTACCCAACTAACTGTGTCATGGGTCACACAGGGCTTGGTACGATGTGGTTTAGCCCGGGGTGACTGATAGACGTATCAAATATCTTATCATAGCTAAGGTCCTAAGATCAACATTTGAAGTAAAAAAGTCTTTGGAGACCTCTTCAAAATTATTATATCGGATAAGGGACAAAAATTAGGTCAGCGTTTGGATTTTACTCTTTTCTGTGTGACCTCATTCCCCTAATCTTCCTAATGGAATATTCCATTTACCCGCTTTTTGGTGACGTAATACACAACCTCGAATTTCCTGTTACTAAAATATAATTTTGTCTCCGTCAGCAGCGCTTTTCACGAACAATCTAATGCCTATGTGCAAGAAGGTTATATGGGCAAGCTATGATTAAGCATATAGGCGTACTTAGATCAAGCTGGCTGTGTTCTTGGAAGACAGATATCTGACGGGACAAGATGCACAGTTCGTTGACCTCGTGACTGAAGACTTGGAGATTTTTCTTGAGCGCGGAGATGTCGGCAGGTACTAGTAACGTGAAATCACTCAAATTTTTGGCTAATTTCTTACTTTTACACTTCAGAGAAGATGATTTGTCCACGAGCCCATCTTTGTCCCTGCGTCACTGGCGACAACACGTGGGCACTGCTATAAAAGTTATGAGTCAGTGCATATGTAACGTTATTGTTGTGTTGTTCCTAGATGATGATCATAATATACTCGGGTCCGCCTATTTAGGCCACAGCAAATAATTTTTATGGATGACATCAGCGCGCGCTTTGATTTTCACTTGATTTCGAGATGGTGGGCAACATGCCAAAAATGGGCAAATATGTCGTAAATTATAATCTATCGGTTCAGAGACCATCAGGGATGAAGCAAACTTGAGGCACAATTGCTCGCGTTTGATGTCAAGTCTAAGGTGTGACCTGTTGGTTGTGATATCATGTTTTGTCCCCTCAATTCTGGTTTGACAACGTCTGTGACGTCAAAATTTGAAAATGTAGAAATCTTTTTTTTTTGCCCACCTTGTTGGTTTTTTTTCCCTATCACATTAGATTTGGATTCTGTGGAGGATGTCATCCATAAAATTTACTTGCTGTGGCCTTACCCGGATACACCGGAATAAACTCACAGATGGGCAAGTGCATACCCCCCCTGGACTTGTCCTTACAAATAAATTTTTTGAATGTGACATTATGCCCGGGCAGTATAGCGGTGTTTGAAGCAAAATTGCTCATCGTTTTCCCATAAAGATTCTATATTGATGGAACTAGCACTGTGAACCGAGAATTGCGTCAAATGGACAAAACT
Organism: Branchiostoma floridae x Branchiostoma japonicum; assembly: GCA_013266295.2. Classification (NCBI taxonomy): domain Eukaryota; kingdom Metazoa; phylum Chordata; class Leptocardii; order Amphioxiformes; family Branchiostomatidae; genus Branchiostoma; species Branchiostoma floridae x Branchiostoma japonicum. The sequence continues at coordinate 26,695,320 of CM023824.1, read as the reverse complement.
ACCTCTTTTTAAATGGGTTTTGCGTCTTTTCAAAAAGACGCAGCGTCTTTTTGAAAAGACGCAGTTTAAATTAGCCCAGATCGCGTCTTTTTTGGTTTATAGACCCTGGCTTTGAAAAGACGCAGTTTAAATTAGCCCAGATCGCGTCTTTTGCGGTTTATGGACCCTGGCAGCCGTTTATGGACTCTGGCCGACTAGAAAGTGCGACATTTTTGCGTCATTTGTTGTTAATGGACCTCCGCGCGGCTTTATAATGAACACCGTCTGCGTGGATACTGCCACGAAAGCCCGCTGATAAGCATCGGGGCGGGACAACTCCCGCTTGGGACCTGCCAGCCTGGACTCCGGCGGCAGTACGGCCTGCAACTAATGATTGTTTACGGGCTGTCTAGAGTTTCCCCTTGTAGTGCGCACGTGGTTTCTCCAAAGACGATTCAATCAGTCGGTCAAACTCACAACTTGCAGCCACAATCTCTTTACAAAACATTTTGTGGGGACGGATATAAGCAGTACGTGCGTGACACACTTCGCACCTACGTGTTGCAGGAAGACGGCCTGGTGAAATTATGGACCTCGGAGCCAGTTTTATGGACTTGAAAACTGCGACAAATGGCTGTTGATTAGATTAGGGGGTGGGATTTCATGAACCCTGCCACGTGCCAAGGGTCTCCAAGCTTTTAGAACGGCCAAACTGGCGACTGCCAGCAAATAACTCAATACCGAGCGCTGCGAATGCAAGGAAGAAATGTTTGGCCATGTTGTAAGTGAGTGTACCTTACCATAGCGAGACTTGTTTTCTGATGACCACTAGATTCTCCTTACCCTGCTTTCCCCTTGAAGTGCGCTGGTGGTTTCGTCCGCGTCATACGTGTCGCAGGAGGGGCAGCCTTTTCAGAAACTTGTCAGAAACTTGCTTCTGTTCCGCCTCGTGCCTTCTTATAAGTTCTAACGTAAAAATTGGGGGGGTTCTCGTTTTACAACCTTTCCATGCCTTTTCTGGGACAAACGCAGCGACCCGCGCCAGTTCACAGCAGGAGCTCCCCCGAAAGAGAATGGCACAGGGATTGACCGCATCACAACGCATAAAACCAGAGTAGCGACGTACATACTTTTTGGTTATACATCAACAGCACTTTTAAGAACTAGTTGTATTTTATGCTGTAACTGATTAAAACATTGTTTTATCGAAGTAAATACTTGTTGTGTCCCTTTTTTTTATCCACAACTTGGAATGTCTTTTAACGAATATTTCACTCTTGGATGCGGTGCAAGTAAACACGCAAGGAAAATCCCCGCCATTTTCGACTTCTTGGAATATTCAGTTCGGCAAAATGTCTGTCTAAATACACTTTGTCTAATCGTTGGCCGTGTGTTGAGGCACGGCATCAGCTATTGCGTTGTCCGGTGGAGCAAAGTGTCTCTATATAACCTGGTAACACAGGGATTTTCCCTTACCCATCGCTATTCCTACAAATACGTGCTTCCCTTCCAGGCATGCCAAAATGGCATCTAGTTGAGTCTTCCGGACTTCGAAATCCCACGTATGACGTAAGACACGTCGGACTTTCGCCTCCATCTTTACTGGCTGGAATTTAAACTGGCCTGCTAACGGTAATCGAAAGTAACCCGTGACGATGCATCCTGTGAGAGGCGCACCGGACCTCGCGCACCCGGCATAACTTCGCACCTTCTTTCTAAACCCGGGTTGATCGCGGTTTGATTAGGTAGCAATTGCGTGTTAATAACCTTTTCCATTGCGACTTTCCGCAGGCTTGGGGACTGAATGCTGTCTGACTAATGGATACATCTTGGCCAATTTGACGCTACCCAACCCCAAGATCTGCTTGGAGATTAGGCCTGTTGTGAGTTTTATGGACACAATATTATGGACAGCGGAGCGAGTTGTATGGACACCGGCCTGTTTAGATTTGGGGGCGGGATTCGATGAACCCTGCCACGTGCCAAATGTTTTACAAGCACGTCTTAGAACGGGCAAACTCAGGGCCTGGGTCAAAATGACGACATCACTGGCGTATCCAGAAATTTGTGAACGGGGTAGAGCACAAGAGGGGTGGGGGGATCGGGAGGAGGAGGTCTGCTCTATACTTTTTTGGACCTAAAAAAAGTTATTGAGAAGTTTATTGCAAACACATGCCCAAGGGCTAATTGCAAGTACAAACGAGTAACAACAAACAACATGAGAAAGAAGATACAATGGTATAAGAGACTACGTGATACTACATACTACAACATACGTGGTACTAATTTGGTTGGGTTTGACTTCTTCTTTTCAGGCAGTGGGAGACGAATTTACCCACTTCGTCTATAATATGTGGGTTCTTTGATTTTAGTAGGAAAATTGTTATTATACACTCGGATATGGCATCGACCAGGCATCGAAAGGCGACGACCTTTTACCGAAAGGGGGCTGAAACTCAGGCATACTTCAAGTTAGTGTTGTGCATATTTAAGCGCCCTTGCAAACAGAACAACACTACGACTTTGCAATGCTATTTTATGCCAAACATTGCCATGTTTTCTATTACGCTACTTGCTTTAATTTTGCGCTACGTTACAAAGTCTCCCTCGGTGAATAGAAAGCCAGATCAACCCGCCGCTAACATAACAAAATGGCGGCATTGTTTACATCTGCATGCGATCACACAGTTTTGCTTTCGGCTACCCTTTCAACCTTGTTTTGGCAGTAGTAGGGCCCTGGGATTTTTTTCAGCAGGTAGGGTTTGGATTTTGGGAGCAATTGGCGCTCTACCGACGGGTTGACTAATTTCTTTGTGCGGTCAGCGTCGCTCGCCCGTCGTCATAGCATTAGTAAAGATGGCGGGGCCGATGTGATAAACATTGCTCGTCATTTTAGCTCGATTATCAAAGGTCATAGACAAAGACAAGACACGTGTGTTTTCAATGGAAAGTATAATAAACACCTTACATATGTATGGTGACATCTTTTCACATGTCGAACTTTAGGATAAATAATTTAAGAGTTTGGAAGACACTGTTAACAACAAGTCAACCCCCGCGAACAGAGTAAAATTCAAACAAATATTGTTAGCTGTTTGAGCTGTCAACTTTGACACACTTTCTGACTTTGCAGTTTTTTACATAAAGGCTTAGTCCATAACTAATTACCCATATAATGTGCATTCACCCATGTATAACATAATAATGATAATCTTTATGACTATGCCGGAATTTGGGCCCCTGGAGGGCATTAACAAAATCCAAAGTTATGATTTTCACCTCCCCGGTGCACCCAAATACATGTAACGTTACATGTACATGTACACGCCAAACCACCATTTCCTTCTTTTGGATTGAGATTTACAATCATGAGGAACCTGCAGGGTACAATAAACACGATGACTTTGTTATTGTATCCATGTTTAACCGAGTTCTCTGGCTCTGTCCGACATCGATGATTCTCCTCTTTCTCGACCGTTATACAGGGAGTTTGGTCTCAAAACATGACAAGTGGTCATTGTGTCCTTGTAAAAGGAGAAATATCTTTCACTCTTCACTAAAATTTGGAAGTTATGTGTTCATTGTATCAAGGAAGGGCCCATTGTTTTGAAAAGAAAAATCTAACAGCCTTATTGTAACGTCACAAAGCATACATGTTAGTGCATAAAATTGGTTAAAAAAACACCCTTACATATAACAGGGCCAGTTGGTACAAGGTACAAAAATACAAATATACACTCAACTGCAACTTCGACTGATCAGATCAACTACAACCTAACCCTGTATCGAACTATACCTCAACGCTTAGCAAAGAACTTGTTATGATAAACATTGTACTGTCTGTCTATCTGATTTGCGTCAGATTTTAGTATGACACTGTCTCGATAGTTCGATGCAGGGTTAGGTTGTATCTGATCTGATCCGAGAGTACACAAGACAAACTTGGGTTCAACACGATACTCACATCGCCGATCAGGCCAGGCAAAGGTACACAGGTTTTTTGGGGACTTGGTCCTATACATATAGGTGACATAATACGCGGAGTTTTTCTTACTTATCACTTCTCCTACTTCCCACATGGTGTTGTATGCAACTACAACGAGACTTCCCACAGCAATATCGGCCTGGTCTCCTACCGCCTCAGCCTGGTCTACTACCGCCTCGCCCTGGTTTTCTACCGCCTCGCCCTGGTTTTCTACCGCCTCGCCCTGGTCTCCTACCGCCTCGGCCTGGTCTCCTACCGCCTCGCCCTGGTTTTCTACCGCCTCGTCCTGGTTTTCTACCGCCTCGCCCTGGTTTTCTACCGCATCGCCCTGGTTTTCTACCGCCTCGTCCTGGTCTCCTACCGCCTCGCCCTGGTCTCCTACCGCCTCGCCCTGGTTTTCTACCGCATCGCCCTGGTTTTCTACCGCCTCGTCCTGGTTTACTACCGCCTCGCCCTGGTCTCCTACCGCCTCGTCCTGGTTTTCTACCGCCTCGTCCTGGTTTTCTACCGCCTCGCCCTGGTTTTCTACCGCCTCGTCCTGGTTTTCTACCGCCTCGTCCTGGTTTTCTACCGCCTCGCCCTGGTCTCCTACCGCCTCGTCCTGGTTTTCTACCGCCTCGTCCTGGTCTCCTACCGCCTCGGCCTGGTTTCCATTCCTATAAAATAGAGAAAATTAGAAATGCTTGCAGTTGAAGTTTTAAATCTATGTTTACTCTCCAAGGCGATTGTGATGTGTTTTTTTATTATTTTATGTGCGTGTGTATGTGTGTGTGTGTGTGTGTGTGTGCGTGTGCGCGCGCGTGTGTGTGTGAGTGAGTGCTCAGGCTCTGGGAACTTGCTGTTGCTGGAAAGAGTAGAAATTGGCTAGCAAGACAGATAACGTACCAGGGGAGTTGGTCTGCTAGAGAGTACTAGTACATTCTGCCTCTCCTTAAGCCTGTCGGCCGTGTCGGGAGTCGCTACGATCTAACGGCATACAAGTAATCCCGTCATTACTCCAATAAGAAAAGTGTAATAGTGGAAAGCATCTCACTGTTGAAGATTACTGGGGTGCATAGTACCCAAAGCAACAAGTACGCATACAGCTGAAAATTGCACAACCTGCGTACCCAACAATATCTTGATCAATAATATGATCGCAAGGTTTTTAAATAGGTACTCTTAAGCGGGAGTTTTGCTGTTATTTTCACAGGAAAAAAACTCTAGAAACTGCGTCGTTACGTATCAAAAATCCACGCGGTAGCTCTCGGCACGCGTACACTTCCGGGTTGATTAAACACCAAAGACAACATAAATTCGCAGATAAATGAATATTTCTTCTCGAACGATCATTTGAATTATGCATTTCTTTCCTAGAATGTCGTGGAAAACAGCGACCCCGACAGGTTTCGTGAGGGGCAAAATGTAGTCTTTAAAGGACCAACTTCCCTGGTATGTTATTCTACTGTAGCAATGCGTTTTAGGAGACCGTCTCCTGTGACAGGAAGTTGTCATAACCGTCACCACACAGACCACATCTGTAACTCATTACACCTCAAGAAAGCAGCCAGACCACAGTGTCTGATCCGAGAACACAGACAGTGTCAGTTCTAGCAGGCAACCAGAGAGTCCACACGTCTCTACACTGGCTTTCCAGCCGCTTCCTGGAGCCTGGTAGATGCCAGAAAAAACGAACAGAACACCTCAACACGACCGATTCATTCTCTTCAAAGTGCTAGAAATGAACACACTGTATCGTACATAAACAGCGAATGTAATGCGTGTAGGGAAGCCGGACATTTATAATTAGTGGTAATATAGAATCATCAACTTGGATTTTTTAAAAATACCTACCCTATTCCAGAAGTCGATGGGGCCACCGACCCTGTGCCCAAGGCCCTCACGGCCCTGATCGGCCACGCAAAGTAGTCACCAGCCTGCAAAAACGAATTACGTCTAATTAGAATCATGATTTGTTGACGTTTGTGGGGTTATGTATATTGTACTAGATAAAGTAAGGAGCCCATTTTTCTCTGTGTAGGGGACCTGAACTTCAATTTAATACCATGTGAGCCAATGTGTATGAAGTTGTAAGGCTCTTCCTAGCTAGGCACAAATGTTATAGAAGCAAATATCCATTTTAGGCTTGTCTATACATTGTGTACATACAACGTGCTAGAATATGTTCCTGCAGACGGTATCTACAGGGACATAATTACGTCTTGAAAAGCTACTGACTGTGTATGGCGTGGAGGGCTGCGGTACAATTTTGTTTGTCCGCTCTTTTGAATAAGATTGATCAGTATGCAATCTCGTCAATGTCAATCTTCTTTTACTACTAATACTAGCACACATAGTAACTTTAGACCCCACCTTTAGATCCCTCCAGCTGGCCTTGCCATCTTTCAGGGAGAATGGCAAAGTAATGTGTTCTCTCGTCTTCTTAGACTGGAGGACAGCCGTCACCATGTTGAAGTGGTACTCGTTTTCAGCATCAACTGTATGAACAGAAGGTTATATAAGTCAACAATTTCTAACGCTTTGCATATAACTAGAAGACTACTGTATACTATAGTTTCATTTGACAAGAGTAATCAATAACCTATCTAATAGTAACAATAATTTCTCTTTCTGGAAGGAAAATAATTTTTCACTGTTACTTCTGAAAACTTTCAACATTGGACAAAAACGTTGTGCTTCACGTACCTGCATGTATAAGGGGGACCTTTGCGCTAGCGATGATGCGGCCATCTTTCAAAATGTCAACGGTTTTACTGCAGAGAAATAACACATTTCATTAGTATTTCTTATCTTTAAGTTAGTCATGTTACCATGATGTCAGTATCGTCCTGGTTGCTGCAAAATCTAGGACAGCACATGTGATTTTCCAGCATGTGTTCCATGATCTAGCAAGATGAACGATGACTTAAGGTAACAAGTACAATTTATAACTAGCTGAAAATTAAGGCACATGCCCCTTCGAAAAAAAGCTCCTCATCTACCATGGGATGATGTTATGTGTACAATTTAACTTACAGAAGCTCCTTAAACCAAAGACTGCAAACATTCTGCTAGCGTCCTTCACTTTTGCACTGTTTAATCAAAGCTATCGTTTATATTTGATTATGAATGTTGGAAATTTTTTTGCTGTGTTTACTTTATAAGATAAGCCCAGTGTTGCCCGGCGTCCTCGCCCTGGTTTTCTACCGCCTCGCCCTGGTTTTCTACCGCCTCGCCCTGGTCTCCTACCGCCTCGTCCTGGTTTTCTACCGCCTCGTCCTGGTTTTCTAACGCCTCGCCCTGGTCTCCTACCGCCTCGTCCTGGTTTTCTACCGCCTCGCCCTGGTCTCCTACCGCCTCGTCCTGGTTTTCTACCGCCTCGCCCTGGTTTTCTACCGCCTCGCCCTGGTTTTCTACCGCCTCGTCCTGGTTTTCTACCGCCTCGCCCTGGTTTCCATTCCTATAAAATAGAGAAAATTAGAAATGCTTGCAGTTGAAGTTGTAAATGTATGTTTACACTCTGAGGCAAAGATGATTTGTTTTTCGTCTCAGTTGACGAAGAAAAAAGTACAGAACTTACACGACCGAATTTTTTTTTCTAAATACTAGAAGGGTTTTAACCGTACATAAACTGAGAATGTAAAGCGTGTTGGGAATTCGAACGTTTATTATTGGTCGTAAAACATGTATAAAGTTATTAACTTGCATAATCATATAGCCAGGTGGCGTTGACCAATCAGAAGCCCCCTCTTCCTATTGATTATGACGCCTTATGTCACAGGATGACAGAAATATTGCAAAGTCATCCCAAGCGGTCTTTATTTCATAAGTGATCCATTGTTGCGAGATAAAGACCCTTGACCATTATGGGAGTAAACCATTATGCAGGGGGGTGCACTCTTTTACTAACATTTGGAGCACGTTTTCTTGTTAATAGAAATGTTTACATTCTTGCTATCAACAATTTCTTTCAGCAATGCGTAATAAAATAAAGACCATGTCAATACATGTGAATTTTGAGCGGAATGAAAGAAAACATATTTCGCACCACCCCCACTGTAAGAAATGTTTTTTCTTGAAACATCCAACTGACCTCAGATGACTTTAAATGGAAGACTGCCGGTGACACAAATAGAACGCATTCTGTTCCAATGGCCCCAGATACCTCCAAATAGAAAATAATCGTTTTGTTCCAATGTTCCGGTGAACTCATATGAACCCTTGAACACGCCAGGGCATACAAAGGACAAGAGGCCTATGTCAGAATTTTTCCTTAAAGAACTGACTGAGGCCAATTTAGACTCCATATGTGGGTCCTTGGAATCAGGGAAAGATAGACAGAAACAGCGCCTAGCGAGCGGCAAAATGGGGAAGGTGTATCCACCTCATCAAACCACCTCGTTCGCTCCACTCACTCGGTGGTTTCATTCTGTGGTTATAGCAACTGACAAGGCTTAATCACACCATATTCACCGAGGATCAGGCGGGTCATTAACTCTTGAATTAAACAATCCATACCCTTTTTCCTGTTTGCGGTAGCGGCGCCTCTGACCGTTCGTCACAACCAGGCGTGTAATTTTTTTCCTTGAGTCGGCGTTGTCCAGGACGGCAGGCAAATCAGTCAGGACGAGGCGCACAGTTTGTCGTATGAGCCAGCTGTCAGTCCTTTGGCCCTGGACATCCCTATCTGGTACAAGTTCTTTCCAGGAATCTCGGCACATCCGCTGTAGATATTAAAAAAAATATAAAGAATAATATTGTTGGAATGGTATGCTAAGAAATTGGCTCGAAGTAATGGACCCTTAAACTGAGTAGTTTTTGGTAGCGTTGCATGTTCTAGGGGCTAGCGCTTTTCTTCACTTCATAGCTCCTAGTGTGTATATAGTAGTAGGTTTAGAAAGTATATAAAAGTACCCCAAGACCCTTTCTTTATTGGGGTAAAACTAAATAAAAAAAGAAGGAAAACCAGACAGGAGAAACAAGAGTTTTCTTAACTATTTCCAATCTCCAAGCAGATCCTACGAGGGCAAGACAGTATCCAATTGGCCGAATAGCTTGTCCAGATCACCATATATCAAAACCGGAAGTTCCGCTGCAGTACCATAACGAGCCACCAAGGGTCCCATATTCCTATCACTTCGAGGTCTCATCAAGACCTACCCACCTACCAAATATGAAGACAATCCATTGAAGCCTTCTCGAGTTATACTGTTTACAGACGCACACACACACGAACGCCTCCGAAAACATACCCTTCTTGACGAAGGCAACTATAGCACACGTAGATCGGCTTCGCTGATCGCGGCCTCGCCTGTGTTTACACAACAAGCTCTTTGCCAGAAGTATAATGACCCCCACCCCAAGGGGGCGGCAACATTCGTGGTGGGCGGCTTCTAGAAACGCGATTTATTTAGTCAGGCTAATTGCGGCCTATTCCCACCGAGGCAAAAGCTGATCGACTGCAAGCCTACCACCCGTGGCCAAACACGTACTCTAAAAGCTGTATAAAACTTATCAGTTCCGGCGAACTCCTGGAACAGTTTACCTATCGGTCAGTACAGCAATTTGCCACTACGCAGGAAGACGGCCTTATAAAATTGTGGATCTCAGAGCGAGTCGGAGTTTTACGGACACCGCCCGCTTGATATATTTGGGAGAAAGTTTTGATGGACACTAACGCGATCGTATTCAAAATGTACCAGAAATGTAAGAACAAAAGGGTTCGTAGTACTTACAATGAAATGCGTTTACTTACAATAAAGTGGCGTAACGACGTAATATTAAAAACAAATCGATGTCTTTTCTTACATATTGTACACATGAAAACATAAAAGATTTCAACGAAAATGACTGTAAACTTATCTATCATTCATTGATTTCATGTTTGTCCTCTGGTCGGATGCGGTAATAAATAGCAGATGTCCTACACACAGTGAGCCTAACGTATCCTACACGCTTATTTTGGGTTTACCGGCACTGATAAACTGTCATTCTAGTCATTAACACTAACATGTCCTACACACTACAACAACATTACCATTTGTGCATTTTTGGTTAAAAAAAATGGTGTCGAAAATGCCGAATACAGAATTCCTGGGCTAAAGTTGGGAACAGCAACGGTCTCATCATAATCTGGCTATCCAAACACGGTCACACCATGGGGTATTGTCAAGATTTTCTGAGAATGCACGCTGTACGTTACCCTTACCTAACTTGGTATCCAGTCAAATCGTGGTTGGGGCTAGCCTCTACCAGGCTTTGGAAAGCGGCTGGAAAGAGTAGAAATTGGCCAAATAGACAGATATACATGCCAGGGGATTGGTCCTGACGCGGCAAACTGTACTAGAGTCTCTCCCGGACCAATCCCCTGGCGTGTATATCTGTCTATTTGGCCAATTTCTACTCTTTCCAGCCGCTTTCCGAAGCCTGGTAGAGGCTAGTTGGGGCAGGATGGTTGGGGCAGAGGCCGGTAGGAGGTGTTTACGCCTCTGATAGGAGTTTGCCACGGAATTTGATTAGCACCAACACGAAAGACTGGGAACACGCATATGGCCCTGTTCCGCGGATCTCCCGTAAAAAAACACCCGGGGAGCCTTGCTGTGGCGGGCGGGGGAAAATTTCAGCGGGCCCGTAGAAAATCTGCCCCAATCGCGTTGGACTGGATACCAGGTTACCCTTACCGGACTATGTTTAGGGAGAATAATGAAAGTTACAAATACTGTACTCACGTTTAAGGTGTTCCTGTTGGACTTGTCCAACTCCAACCACTCGTGTAGTGGGATGGGGTTTCGTACCGTGAAGGGGTCTAAGACAGAAACAGCAAGAAAGAATCTTTAACCATATGCAAATGAACAGGGCAGGGAGCTAAGTTTTACTGATGCAGCCCAAGTTAAAATATCATTCAGAAAAAAAAGAATTATACACCAACCTTTCTATCTCAACAATTTATAAGACTGTAGTGTATGAATTATGAAAAAAAATCAGTATAAATCTATGTTTTTGGGTAGATTAAATGACGGACCTTTACCTTGCGATGGTGCTGGTGTGCTTGTACGCGGGGGTCTGAAACTCGCGAGGTTGTCGTCCTGAAATGACAGACCCTGAACTGTCGTCGGAAGGCTCCTGTCCCAGTCCATTGCAGATGGCATGGGCTCGCGTTGGTCGTACGTACTTCTGCTTTGGTCTCGAAAAGTTCTCGTGTCATCCCAGCCTTGCCCGGCATAGAGGCTCCTGTCCCAGTCCATTGCAGATGGCATGGGCGCGCGTCGGTCGTACGTACTTCTGCTTTGGTCTCGAAAAGTTCTCGTGTCATCCCAGCCTTGCCCGGCATAGAGGCTCCTGCCCCAGTCCATTGCAGATGGCATGGGCGCGCGTCGGTCGTACGTACTTCTGCTGTGGTCTCGAAAAGTTCTCGCGTCATCCCAGCCAGAATACGTGTCATAACGGTGATTGAACTGCAAATTTTCCTGAAAGGACAGGCTCCTGTCCCAGTCGTTTGGAGACTCCATCATGCCCTGTCTGACCAGGTAGCTGTGTCTGATACTGTGAGAAGATAGCGCGTTTTCCGTTAAATTGGCGCGGGACGTTCTACGCCTGCGTAATGCATTTCACGTTGCACATGTGCATTGATTGGCCCAGGCCAGTGGGCCCTGGCCTGCAAGGACCAATCACAACAACATCGGTTCTACAAAGGAAATGACCTATGACATGACCTATACGTAATTAGTGGAAATTAGTAAGTTCTTGTCTTGGTGGCCCACAAATGACTATCAAACAACTCTACCAATTCTGTTATTTCTTAGCATTCTATTAGCCTGTAAAATCGTACCCATACTTGAGGGTAATACATCTCTGACGACATGCGTTGGGATACCCATATTATCCACACTACTGGTAAGACAAACAGGACACTGGGGGTAATCCGGCGGAATTTATCTCACTGCACAAGCCAAGTTAAAACTAGCTTCAAAGCCCTGGGTGCGCCCTCAACTCGAGTACTGTGCCTCATACCCTGGTAGCCAAATTTGTTTTCCGGGCCACAAGAGCCGCCTTCGCTCGCTGGTCTAAATTACCGCTACGGGGAGTCAAGCCCGGGGGGAGTTTAGCTCGCCCTGCAGGGACGATATGCCGTCTGCGGGCGAAGGGGTTAGCGGCCCGTAAACTTGGCTGGCACCTAGGGTATGGGACCCCTACACAGCTGGTGGGGTACAGACAGTTGAGCACGTACAACATAGGGCAGCCCGGATAGTCCTGAACTACTATGGCCGTACTAGAAGTGTGTCCGAAATGCTACAGAAACTACAATGGCCCATTCTTGCCCATCGAAGGAGGGAAGCACGCCTAACTACACTTTTTAAAATAATTCACGGCCACATGCACATACCCACGGAGCAATACCTACTTAAGCCCACCCAGCGACGTACCAGAGGCAGCCACGCCTTAGAATATCACCTAATCCCTGCAACAAAAGATTGTTTCAATTTTTCTTTTTTTTTCCTTGCACTGTACGCGAGTTGAACAAGTTGAACAAGTAGAAGCTTCGTTGGCGTGAAGCCCACGCACCCTCACCCCCCCTCAGTGATACCCCTTGCGGGTTGATCCAGGTACAAAGATGAAGATGAAGAAGATGAAGTCTGTCTATTCTATGTTATAATCCAAACCTAGTTTCAAAAGGTACAAAGAATTCACCTCCTACTAGACATATGTTGTTAGATAAGTTAATATTTATTTTTTCAAGTCCTGCTTTGGGGTACCCGCTGTAAACACTTTCGTCGTCATCTGTGTCGGCTAGGTAAGACCTGATGGAAACCACGTGCTGGTGTAAAAGGGCAAGATTTTAGATGCATTATCTAAGCAAATTAAACTTCATTGTATATCAGTTCACATGCATTCATCTAACACGCGCCCAGTATATGTTAAGTAAGGCTTGCTTCTGGAATAAGTAAGGTACAAAAGCCACTAAACTTAGCCATAAGGACACAGGCTGCTACTCGTGTGAGTTTCCTGTTTTTCTCACACACACACACACCATCCTCCATCCACCACCCGGGCAGTCCCCAGGGAAGTTATGCCTGAAAAAACAAATTTTAATGAACTCAAGAGCTCTCCTTGCGTCGAATTCAGTAGTGCTATGGCTGCCAACAAAAGCAACACAGTATTTTGCCATTGTCAACGTGTTGCGGCAGGGAGGTTAGTGAGAAGACCAAATATCGCCACCAGATTGCCGAGGAGAATGCTCGTAGGTCAAAGAGACGTGTTGGTGAGAAGCCTGGAATTGCTTTATTTCTAGAAGATGACAACGACCCAAGAAATGCCCCGATCATCACTAACGGGTCCCCGGCGTGGAGTGAAATCGGGTTCACTTGTGCGGTGCTAAGGGTGCGAGCGAACAACCCTGGACTATCACAGCAAGCTGTGACTGACTTTCTTCAACTGTTTAAGAGGGTATTGGACGACAACCATATCAAAAACAGTGTCCCGCATTCATACAAGAAGGCGTTGTCGACGGTGAAAGATCTTTTGCCCCGTTGCGAAACGTACCATGTCTGTCCGAATGACTGCATAATCTACTACGGGGAAAATGTTGGCGCCATCACCCTGCCCTCATGCAAAGAACCGCGGTTTGACGCGAACGGACGTGCTAAGAAGGAGTATTATTATTTTCCGCTGGTGGAGACTGTGAGAACTTTATACGGCGTACCAAAACTCGCACACATGCTACAAACAGCACGGGTCCACCATTGCCAAAGACGTCCCGCGGTTCGTTTCCGACATCAGGGAAACTGCAGTATGGAAACAACTGTACAGTGAGAACGGCCTCTTCAAGGTAAGTCAGTTAATTGTATATAGTTACATTTTTACATCAATTTTTCATCTCTCTCAAAGACAAATAGTCTTATTCCCAACTGTAAAATATAAGTTGATACGTGAACAGGGTTGCTAAATTTACAAGACTATTGTAACAAGATTTTACTGATCTATATCAAAATTCAAATTTTAGAGGGAAAAGGGACAAAAATGTTTCGCCTTTGAAGGCTGACAGTGAGGGACGTAGACAGTAGAGGGATGTTTGTGTCATTTTCCGGTTCAGCTTCTTGATTGGTAGGGCGATTCCCTAGGCCTGGTCGTGTAGATTACCGACAGTGTAGACCAAAAACGTACTTCGTCTAAAACTTGAAAATATTTGGCTAGAAGGTGTGAATTATTGTACGAAATCATTTGTGACAATTTCTCGGCCTGCCTGAAATGATCTTTGCCAATAGCCAATAGCCAACACCCCGACTCCTGCAGTCTGTGCTGTCATGACATGCCTCTTTCGTAGGAGTCCAGCCTTGTCAGCTTACCCAGCGGGGTAGCGGGTCTTGGGACGATGCTGTAGTGTAGAGCCCCCTTATCATGTTCCTAATTAATCACAGTCCGGGAAGCTACCTTTGATCAGTATTTTTGTGTACCGATAGAATTCTGTATGTCTTTCATATTGACGTATTTTTCATAAGCAGTCGTACGCACAAATCAAATGACTTTTAGACGCACGTTAGCCATTTTATATAAGTTCAATGGTCCTTACTACTGTCGTAGGTATACGTTTAGGACGTTCCTTTACTTCTCAAGTTTGTGACAGCGGCTGCCGAAAAATTATCGCGATATCGATATATAAAAATGGCAATGCACCACACATACCATCGTATGGAACAGTTTTTACTCATATGTTCCGCAAATGGATATGGATAGGGGAGAAAAGTCCGCCAGAAAAAAATAACTGACAGCCGAAACCTGTGCGTGAAGAGTTAACCCAGATGCGAGCAAGCGACCATCCCCTGCACTACAAATGAAAGGAAAGAAGTGACTGAAAGAAAACCATAACCATCTCACACTACCAAAATGTCGAACGGTCATTACGTCTTACGACGTCGTATAATTTTGATGCCGTAGAATTTCAAGCAGGTGAGACAGACGGCAGCCTTTACGGCAACAAGACAGCTGAATATAAGTTGTTTACTAAGATCCCATTCACTAATAGTCGCGGGAAGGCGGGGCAACATTTGCATGGCGGGGGCGTGGTCAGGCTACGGCCAATGACGCGTCGGGCCACGTGCTCTCACCACGTGACCCCAGACCGTCTAACGCAGTGATTGGCCTGTTACACAGCCTGGTTATATAGAACAAAAAAGTCTGCAAACTGTACCTAAACCAAAGAAATGTCAATACGGAACTCACACGGAGTTTTAAGTCCTTAAAAGTAGAATATGCGCAGAAGTTTGA
Source organism: Branchiostoma floridae x Branchiostoma japonicum (assembly GCA_013266295.2). Lineage (NCBI taxonomy): Eukaryota > Metazoa > Chordata > Leptocardii > Amphioxiformes > Branchiostomatidae > Branchiostoma > Branchiostoma floridae x Branchiostoma japonicum. Next base: position 26,680,115 of record CM023824.1, on the reverse strand, counting down.
ACGCGGCCTTACAGATGCATGTAGAAAAAGACACACGGCTTTGCTTTGTGCAGAAAGGGATATGACTTCAGCCTCCTTACTTTAATCATTAATGAAGATGCCTGCTGTTCAAATCATTTGTCTTTGGAACTTGTGTTTTCTTCTGGCCGAATTCACAGTGGGGCATGTCATTCAATTTCCGCCAGCGAACACTGATTGCAAGACTGCAGCTGTAACCTTTTATTTGTCTTGTAGTTTGTACTCTCTTTGTCGAGTGCTCTATAAATTTATACACACAAGTGTGTCACCCCCCTATGCTCATTTCTGGAGACTGAGATGTTCGTGCTGATTACTGACAGGCACGAACCTTTCACCTATCTTTTTCCAATTACAGCCGTGCGGGGGGGGGGGGGGTAGCTAGATTTCATCAGTACAGTATTTTTGTGTACAGATGGAAAGCAGAGAGCAATGTTGCCTTTGATAGTAGTAAAGAGTAGGCCATAAGCCCTACAAACATGTTAGTGTTAAATGCAATCTCTATATATACACAGGTAGGCAGACCCTACCCTCCTTCTAAGATCACACAATAGTGTTTATTTATATACTAGTAGTCGAAATTATTGCCATCAATATTTATTTTTATTCGTGTCCATTTTTCAGGGAGAATCGAGATCACTGGCCATCGGGTACAGTACGGATGGAGGCGAGCCGTATTCTCACCTGAACATACCTTGTTCAATCTGGCCACAGACCCTTAAGATTTTCAACTTTGATCCAGAGGTTAGAGATAAGACCGGCTGTTGCGACTGCTGGGCACGATGCCAGGTAATCCTATTTAATTATTTTCAGTAAAAAGGCACTGTACACTTTAGTGTGTAGGTGCAAATTACACCACTTTCGACTAGGCGGGATATAAGGATAGGTGCTAATTGGTCACGTCCTGCCTGCGCTGTGCA
>CM023824.1:26259928-26678680 GCA_013266295.2 Branchiostoma floridae x Branchiostoma japonicum | reverse complement strand
TCGGACGTTTCCTAAGCATATTGTACGTGTTAGAAGTGTAATAGAAGCATTGGTAACTTTGTGCTGATTTTGGGTTCAAAATGCCAAACGGAGCCCTAAAACATACCTTTTAGCGAAAATTAACCGTCCCCATTGATAATACACGTACAATTTTCTTTTGGTGATATAAGCTCGCAAATAGCGTTATAACTGTTTCGGGGACGTTTCCTAAGCATATTGTACGTGTTAGAAGTGTAATAGAAGCATTGGTAACTTTGTGCTGATTTTGGGTTCAAAATGCCAAACGGAGCCCTAAAACATACCTTTTAGCGAAAATTAACCGTCCCCATTGATAATACACGTACAATTTTCTTTTGGTGATATAAGCTCGCAAATAGCGTTCAAATGTTTCGGGGACGTTTCCTAAGCATATTGTACGTGTTAGAAGTGTAATAGAAGCATTGGTAACTTTGTGCTGATTTTGGGTTCAAAATGCCAAACGGAGCCCTAAAACATACCTTTTAGCGAAAATTAACCGTCCCCATTGATAATACACGTACAATTTTCTTTTGGTGATATAAGCTCGCAAATAGCGTCAAATGTTTCGGGGACGTTTCCTAAGCATATTGTACGTGTTAGAAGTGTAATAGAAGCATTGGTAACTTTGTGCTGATTTTGGGTTCAAAATGCCAAACGGAGCCCTAAAACATACCTTTTAGCGAAAATTAACCGTCCCCATTGATAATACACGTACAATTTTCTTTTGGTGATATAAGCTCGCAAATAGCGTTATAACGTTTCGGGGACGTTTCCTAAGCATATTGTACGTGTTAGAAGTGTAATAGAAGCATTGGTAACTTTGTGCTGATTTTGGGTTCAAAATGCCAAACGGAGCCCTAAAACATACCTTTTAGCGAAAATTAACCGTCCCCATTGATAATACACGTACAATTTTCTTTTGGTGATATAAGCTCGCAAATAGCGTCAAATGTTTCGGGGACGTTTCCTAAGCATATTGTACGTGTTAGAAGTGTAATAGAAGCATTGGTAACTTTGTGCTGATTTTGGGTTCAAAATGCCAATCGAAGCCCTAAAACATACCTTTTAGCGAAAATTAACCGTCCCCATTGATAATACACGTACAATTTTCTTTTGGTGATATAAGCTCGCAAATAGCGTTATAACGTTTCGGGGACGTTTCCTAAGCATATTGTACGTGTTAGAAGTGTAATAGAAGCATTGGTAACTTTGTGCTGATTTTGGGTTCAAAATGCCAAACGGAGCCCTAAAACATACCTTTTAGCGAAAATTAACCGTCCCCATTGATAATACACGTACAATTTTCTTTTGGTGATATAAGCTCGCAAATAGCGTATAACTGTTTCGGGGACGTTTCCTAAGCATATTGTACGTGTTAGAAGTGTAATAGAAGCATTGGTAACTTTGTGCTGATTTTGGGTTCAAAATGCCAAACGGAGCCCTAAAACATACCTTTTAGCGAAAATTAACCGTCCCCATTGATAATACACGTACAATTTTCTTTTGGTGATATAAGCTCGCAAATAGCGTCAAATGTTTCGGGGACGTTTCCTAAGCATATTGTACGTGTTAGAAGTGTAATAGAAGCATTGGTAACTTTGTGCTGATTTTGGGTTCAAAATGCCAATCGGAAGCCCTAAAACATACCTTTTAGCGAAAATTAACCGTCCCCATTGATAATACACGTACAATTTTCTTTTGGTGATATAAGCTCGCAAATAGCGTCATAATGTTTCGGGGACGTTTCCTAAGCATATTGTACGTGTTAGAAGTGTAATAGAAGCATTGGTAACTTTGTGCTGATTTTGGGTTCAAAATGCCAAACGGAGCCCTAAAACATACCTTTTAGCGAAAATTAACCGTCCCCATTGATAATACACGTACAATTTTCTTTTGGTGATATAAGCTCGCAAATAGCGTCATAATGTTTCGGGGACGTTTCCTAAGCATATTGTACGTGTTAGAAGTGTAATAGAAGCATTGGTAACTTTGTGCTGATTTTGGGTTCAAAATGCCAATCGGAGCCCTAAAACATACCTTTTAGCGAAAATTAACCGTCCCCATTGATAATACACGTACAATTTTCTTTTGGTGATATAAGCTCGCAAATAGCGTTATAACGTTTCGGGGACGTTTCCTAAGCATATTGTACGTGTTAGAAGTGTAATAGAAGCATTGGTAACTTTGTGCTGATTTTGGGTTCAAAATGCCAAACGGAGCCCTAAAACATACCTTTTAGCGAAAATTAACCGTCCCCATTGATAATACACGTACAATTTTCTTTTGGTGATATAAGCTCGCAAATAGCGTCAAATGTTTCGGGGACGTTTCCTAAGCATATTGTACGTGTTAGAAGTGTAATAGAAGCATTGGTAACTTTGTGCTGATTTTGGGTTCAAAATGCCAAACGGAGCCCTAAAACATACCTTTTAGCGAAAATTAACCGTCCCCATTGATAATACACGTACAATTTTCTTTTGGTGATATAAGCTCGCAAATAGCGTCAAATGTTTCGGGGACGTTTCCTAAGCATATTGTACGTGTTAGAAGTGTAATAGAAGCATTGGTAACTTTGTGCTGATTTTGGGTTCAAAATGCCAAACGGAGCCCTAAAACATACCTTTTAGCGAAAATTAACCGTCCCCATTGATAATACACGTACAATTTTCTTTTGGTGATATAAGCTCGCAAATAGCGTCAAATGTTTCGGGGACGTTTCCTAAGCATATTGTACGTGTTAGAAGTGTAATAGAAGCATTGGTAACTTTGTGCTGATTTTGGGTTCAAAATGCCAAACGGAGCCCTAAAACATACCTTTTAGCGAAAATTAACCGTCCCCATTGATAATACACGTACAATTTTCTTTTGGTGATATAAGCTCGCAAATAGCGTCAAATGTTTCGGGGACGTTTCCTAAGCATATTGTACGTGTTAGAAGTGTAATAGAAGCATTGGTAACTTTGTGCTGATTTTGGGTTCAAAATGCCAAACGGAGCCCTAAAACATACCTTTTAGCGAAAATTAACCGTCCCCATTGATAATACACGTACAATTTTCTTTTGGTGATATAAGCTCGCAAATAGCGTTATAACGTTTCGGGGACGTTTCCTAAGCATATTGTACGTGTTAGAAGTGTAATAGAAGCATTGGTAACTTTGTGCTGATTTTGGGTTCAAAATGCCAAACGGAGCCCTAAAACATACCTTTTAGCGAAAATTAACCGTCCCCATTGATAATACACGTACAATTTTCTTTTGGTGATATAAGCTCGCAAATAGCGTCAAATGTTTCGGGGACGTTTCCTAAGCATATTGTACGTGTTAGAAGTGTAATAGAAGCATTGGTAACTTTGTGCTGATTTTGGGTTCAAAATGCCAAACGGAGCCCTAAAACATACCTTTTAGCGAAAATTAACCGTCACCATTGATAATACACGTACAATTTTCTTTTGGTGATATAAGCTCGCAAATAGCGTCAAATGTTTCGGGGACGTTTCCTAAGCATATTGTACGTGTTAGAAGTGTAATAGAAGCATTGGTAACTTTGTGCTGATTTTGGGTTCAAAATGCCAATCGAAGCCCTAAAACATACCTTTTAGCGAAAATTAACCGTCCCCATTGATAATACACGTACAATTTTCTTTTGGTGATATAAGCTCGCAAATAGCGTTATAACGTTTCGGGGACGTTTCCTAAGCATATTGTACGTGTTAGAAGTGTAATAGAAGCATTGGTAACTTTGTGCTGATTTTGGGTTCAAAATGCCAAACGGAGCCCTAAAACATACCTTTTAGCGAAAATTAACCGTCCCCATTGATAATACACGTACAATTTTCTTTTGGTGATATAAGCTCGCAAATAGCGTCAAATGTTTCGGGGACGTTTCCTAAGCATATTGTACGTGTTAGAAGTGTAATAGAAGCATTGGTAACTTTGTGCTGATTTTGGGTTCAAAATGCCAAACGGAGCCCTAAAACATACCTTTTAGCGAAAATTAACCGTCCCCATTGATAATACACGTACAATTTTCTTTTGGTGATATAAGCTCGCAAATAGCGTATAACTGTTTCGGGGACGTTTCCTAAGCATATTGTACGTGTTAGAAGTGTAATAGAAGCATTGGTAACTTTGTGCTGATTTTGGGTTCAAAATGCCAAACGGAGCCCTAAAACATACCTTTTAGCGAAAATTAACCGTCCCCATTGATAATACACGTACAATTTTCTTTTGGTGATATAAGCTCGCAAATAGCGTCAAATGTTTCGGGGACGTTTCCTAAGCATATTGTACGTGTTAGAAGTGTAATAGAAGCATTGGTAACTTTGTGCTGATTTTGGGTTCAAAATGCCAAACGGAGCCCTAAAACATACCTTTTAGCGAAAATTAACCGTCCCCATTGATAATACACGTACAATTTTCTTTTGGTGATATAAGCTCGCAAATAGCGTCAAATGTTTCGGGGACGTTTCCTAAGCATATTGTACGTGTTAGAAGTGTAATAGAAGCATTGGTAACTTTGTGCTGATTTTGGGTTCAAAATGCCAAACGGAGCCCTAAAACATACCTTTTAGCGAAAATTAACCGTCCCCATTGATAATACACGTACAATTTTCTTTTGGTGATATAAGCTCGCAAATAGCGTTCAAATGTTTCGGGGACGTTTCCTAAGCATATTGTACGTGTTAGAAGTGTAATAGAAGCATTGGTAACTTTGTGCTGATTTTGGGTTCAAAATGCCAAACGGAGCCCTAAAACATACCTTTTAGCGAAAATTAACCGTCCCCATTGATAATACACGTACAATTTTCTTTTGGTGATATAAGCTCGCAAATAGCGTTATAACGTTTCGGGGACGTTTCCTAAGCATATTGTACGTGTTAGAAGTGTAATAGAAGCATTGGTAACTTTGTGCTGATTTTGGGTTCAAAATGCCAAACGGAGCCCTAAAACATACCTTTTAGCGAAAATTAACCGTCCCCATTGATAATACACGTACAATTTTCTTTTGGTGATATAAGCTCGCAAATAGCGTTCAAATGTTTCGGGGACGTTTCCTAAGCATATTGTACGTGTTAGAAGTGTAATAGAAGCATTGGTAACTTTGTGCTGATTTTGGGTTCAAAATGCCAAACGGAGCCCTAAAACATACCTTTTAGCGAAAATTAACCGTCCCCATTGATAATACACGTACAATTTTCTTTTGGTGATATAAGCTCGCAAATAGCGTCAAATGTTTCGGGGACGTTTCCTAAGCATATTGTACGTGTTAGAAGTGTAATAGAAGCATTGGTAACTTTGTGCTGATTTTGGGTTCAAAATGCCAAACGGAGCCCTAAAACATACCTTTTAGCGAAAATTAACCGTCCCCATTGATAATACACGTACAATTTTCTTTTGGTGATATAAGCTCGCAAATAGCGTCAAATGTTTCGGGGACGTTTCCTAAGCATATTGTACGTGTTAGAAGTGTAATAGAAGCATTGGTAACTTTGTGCTGATTTTGGGTTCAAAATGCCAAACGGAGCCCTAAAACATACCTTTTAGCGAAAATTAACCGTCACCATTGATAATACACGTACAATTTTCTTTTGGTGATATAAGCTCGCAAATAGCGTCAAATGTTTCGGGGACGTTTCCTAAGCATATTGTACGTGTTAGAAGTGTAATAGAAGCATTGGTAACTTTGTGCTGATTTTGGGTTCAAAATGCCAATCGAAGCCCTAAAACATACCTTTTAGCGAAAATTAACCGTCCCCATTGATAATACACGTACAATTTTCTTTTGGTGATATAAGCTCGCAAATAGCGTTATAACGTTTCGGGGACGTTTCCTAAGCATATTGTACGTGTTAGAAGTGTAATAGAAGCATTGGTAACTTTGTGCTGATTTTGGGTTCAAAATGCCAATCGGAGCCCTAAAACATACCTTTTAGCGAAAATTAACCGTCCCCATTGATAATACACGTACAATTTTCTTTTGGTGATATAAGCTCGCAAATAGCGTTATAACTGTTTCGGGGACGTTTCCTAAGCATATTGTACGTGTTAGAAGTGTAATAGAAGCATTGGTAACTTTGTGCTGATTTTGGGTTCAAAATGCCAACGGAGCCCTAAAACATACCTTTTAGCGAAAATTAACCGTCCCCATTGATAATACACGTACAATTTTCTTTTGGTGATATAAGCTCGCAAATAGCGTCAAATGTTTCGGGGACGTTTCCTAAGCATATTGTACGTGTTAGAAGTGTAATAGAAGCATTGGTAACTTTGTGCTGATTTTGGGTTCAAAATGCCAAACGGAGCCCTAAAACATACCTTTTAGCGAAAATTAACCGTCCCCATTGATAATACACGTACAATTTTCTTTTGGTGATATAAGCTCGCAAATAGCGTCAAATGTTTCGGGGACGTTTCCTAAGCATATTGTACGTGTTAGAAGTGTAATAGAAGCATTGGTAACTTTGTGCTGATTTTGGGTTCAAAATGCCAAACGGAGCCCTAAAACATACCTTTTAGCGAAAATTAACCGTCCCCATTGATAATACACGTACAATTTTCTTTTGGTGATATAAGCTCGCAAATAGCGTTATAACTGTTTCGGGGACGTTTCCTAAGCATATTGTACGTGTTAGAAGTGTAATAGAAGCATTGGTAACTTTGTGCTGATTTTGGGTTCAAAATGCCAAACGGAGCCCTAAAACATACCTTTTAGCGAAAATTAACCGTCCCCATTGATAATACACGTACAATTTTCTTTTGGTGATATAAGCTCGCAAATAGCGTCAAATGTTTCGGGGACGTTTCCTAAGCATATTGTACGTGTTAGAAGTGTAATAGAAGCATTGGTAACTTTGTGCTGATTTTGGGTTCAAAATGCCAAACGGAGCCCTAAAACATACCTTTTAGCGAAAATTAACCGTCCCCATTGATAATACACGTACAATTTTCTTTTGGTGATATAAGCTCGCAAATAGCGTCATAATGTTTCGGGGACGTTTCCTAAGCATATTGTACGTGTTAGAAGTGTAATAGAAGCATTGGTAACTTTGTGCTGATTTTGGGTTCAAAATGCCAATCGGAGCCCTAAAACATACCTTTTAGCGAAAATTAACCGTCCCCATTGATAATACACGTACAATTTTCTTTTGGTGATATAAGCTCGCAAATAGCGTTATAACGTTTCGGGGACGTTTCCTAAGCATATTGTACGTGTTAGAAGTGTAATAGAAGCATTGGTAACTTTGTGCTGATTTTGGGTTCAAAATGCCAAACGGAGCCCTAAAACATACCTTTTAGCGAAAATTAACCGTCCCCATTGATAATACACGTACAATTTTCTTTTGGTGATATAAGCTCGCAAATAGCGTCAAATGTTTCGGGGACGTTTCCTAAGCATATTGTACGTGTTAGAAGTGTAATAGAAGCATTGGTAACTTTGTGCTGATTTTGGGTTCAAAATGCCAAACGGAGCCCTAAAACATACCTTTTAGCGAAAATTAACCGTCCCCATTGATAATACACGTACAATTTTCTTTTGGTGATATAAGCTCGCAAATAGCGTCAAATGTTTCGGGGACGTTTCCTAAGCATATTGTACGTGTTAGAAGTGTAATAGAAGCATTGGTAACTTTGTGCTGATTTTGGGTTCAAAATGCCAAACGGAGCCCTAAAACATACCTTTTAGCGAAAATTAACCGTCCCCATTGATAATACACGTACAATTTTCTTTTGGTGATATAAGCTCGCAAATAGCGTCAAATGTTTCGGGGACGTTTCCTAAGCATATTGTACGTGTTAGAAGTGTAATAGAAGCATTGGTAACTTTGTGCTGATTTTGGGTTCAAAATGCCAAACGGAGCCCTAAAACATACCTTTTAGCGAAAATTAACCGTCCCCATTGATAATACACGTACAATTTTCTTTTGGTGATATAAGCTCGCAAATAGCGTCAAATGTTTCGGGGACGTTTCCTAAGCATATTGTACGTGTTAGAAGTGTAATAGAAGCATTGGTAACTTTGTGCTGATTTTGGGTTCAAAATGCCAAACGGAGCCCTAAAACATACCTTTTAGCGAAAATTAACCGTCCCCATTGATAATACACGTACAATTTTCTTTTGGTGATATAAGCTCGCAAATAGCGTTATAACGTTTCGGGGACGTTTCCTAAGCATATTGTACGTGTTAGAAGTGTAATAGAAGCATTGGTAACTTTGTGCTGATTTTGGGTTCAAAATGCCAAACGGAGCCCTAAAACATACCTTTTAGCGAAAATTAACCGTCCCCATTGATAATACACGTACAATTTTCTTTTGGTGATATAAGCTCGCAAATAGCGTCATAATGTTTCGGGGACGTTTCCTAAGCATATTGTACGTGTTAGAAGTGTAATAGAAGCATTGGTAACTTTGTGCTGATTTTGGGTTCAAAATGCCAAACGGAGCCCTAAAACATACCTTTTAGCGAAAATTAACCGTCCCCATTGATAATACACGTACAATTTTCTTTTGGTGATATAAGCTCGCAAATAGCGTCAAATGTTTCGGGGACGTTTCCTAAGCATATTGTACGTGTTAGAAGTGTAATAGAAGCATTGGTAACTTTGTGCTGATTTTGGGTTCAAAATGCCAATCGAAGCCCTAAAACATACCTTTTAGCGAAAATTAACCGTCCCCATTGATAATACACGTACAATTTTCTTTTGGTGATATAAGCTCGCAAATAGCGTTATAACGTTTCGGGGACGTTTCCTAAGCATATTGTACGTGTTAGAAGTGTAATAGAAGCATTGGTAACTTTGTGCTGATTTTGGGTTCAAAATGCCAAACGGAGCCCTAAAACATACCTTTTAGCGAAAATTAACCGTCCCCATTGATAATACACGTACAATTTTCTTTTGGTGATATAAGCTCGCAAATAGCGTCAAATGTTTCGGGGACGTTTCCTAAGCATATTGTACGTGTTAGAAGTGTAATAGAAGCATTGGTAACTTTGTGCTGATTTTGGGTTCAAAATGCCAAACGGAGCCCTAAAACATACCTTTTAGCGAAAATTAACCGTCCCCATTGATAATACACGTACAATTTTCTTTTGGTGATATAAGCTCGCAAATAGCGTCAAATGTTTCGGGGACGTTTCCTAAGCATATTGTACGTGTTAGAAGTGTAATAGAAGCATTGGTAACTTTGTGCTGATTTTGGGTTCAAAATGCCAAACGGAGCCCTAAAACATACCTTTTAGCGAAAATTAACCGTCCCCATTGATAATACACGTACAATTTTCTTTTGGTGATATAAGCTCGCAAATAGCGTCAAATGTTTCGGGGACGTTTCCTAAGCATATTGTACGTGTTAGAAGTGTAATAGAAGCATTGGTAACTTTGTGCTGATTTTGGGTTCAAAATGCCAAACGGAGCCCTAAAACATACCTTTTAGCGAAAATTAACCGTCCCCATTGATAATACACGTACAATTTTCTTTTGGTGATATAAGCTCGCAAATAGCGTCAAATGTTTCGGGGACGTTTCCTAAGCATATTGTACGTGTTAGAAGTGTAATAGAAGCATTGGTAACTTTGTGCTGATTTTGGGTTCAAAATGCCAAACGGAGCCCTAAAACATACCTTTTAGCGAAAATTAACCGTCCCCATTGATAATACACGTACAATTTTCTTTTGGTGATATAAGCTCGCAAATAGCGTCAAATGTTTCGGGGACGTTTCCTAAGCATATTGTACGTGTTAGAAGTGTAATAGAAGCATTGGTAACTTTGTGCTGATTTTGGGTTCAAAATGCCAATCGGAAGCCCTAAAACATACCTTTTAGCGAAAATTAACCGTCCCCATTGATAATACACGTACAATTTTCTTTTGGTGATATAAGCTCGCAAATAGCGTTATAACTGTTTCGGGGACGTTTCCTAAGCATATTGTACGTGTTAGAAGTGTAATAGAAGCATTGGTAACTTTGTGCTGATTTTGGGTTCAAAATGCCAAACGGAGCCCTAAAACATACCTTTTAGCGAAAATTAACCGTCCCCATTGATAATACACGTACAATTTTCTTTTGGTGATATAAGCTCGCAAATAGCGTTATAACGTTTCGGGGACGTTTCCTAAGCATATTGTACGTGTTAGAAGTGTAATAGAAGCATTGGTAACTTTGTGCTGATTTTGGGTTCAAAATGCCAACGGAGCCCTAAAACATACCTTTTAGCGAAAATTAACCGTCCCCATTGATAATACACGTACAATTTTCTTTTGGTGATATAAGCTCGCAAATAGCGTTATAACGTTTCGGGGACGTTTCCTAAGCATATTGTACGTGTTAGAAGTGTAATAGAAGCATTGGTAACTTTGTGCTGATTTTGGGTTCAAAATGCCAAACGGAGCCCTAAAACATACCTTTTAGCGAAAATTAACCGTCCCCATTGATAATACACGTACAATTTTCTTTTGGTGATATAAGCTCGCAAATAGCGTCAAATGTTTCGGGGACGTTTCCTAAGCATATTGTACGTGTTAGAAGTGTAATAGAAGCATTGGTAACTTTGTGCTGATTTTGGGTTCAAAATGCCAAACGGAGCCCTAAAACATACCTTTTAGCGAAAATTAACCGTCCCCATTGATAATACACGTACAATTTTCTTTTGGTGATATAAGCTCGCAAATAGCGTCAAATGTTTCGGGGACGTTTCCTAAGCATATTGTACGTGTTAGAAGTGTAATAGAAGCATTGGTAACTTTGTGCTGATTTTGGGTTCAAAATGCCAAACGGAGCCCTAAAACATACCTTTTAGCGAAAATTAACCGTCCCCATTGATAATACACGTACAATTTTCTTTTGGTGATATAAGCTCGCAAATAGCGTCAAATGTTTCGGGGACGTTTCCTAAGCATATTGTACGTGTTAGAAGTGTAATAGAAGCATTGGTAACTTTGTGCTGATTTTGGGTTCAAAATGCCAAACGGAGCCCTAAAACATACCTTTTAGCGAAAATTAACCGTCCCCATTGATAATACACGTACAATTTTCTTTTGGTGATATAAGCTCGCAAATAGCGTCAAATGTTTCGGGGACGTTTCCTAAGCATATTGTACGTGTTAGAAGTGTAATAGAAGCATTGGTAACTTTGTGCTGATTTTGGGTTCAAAATGCCAAACGGAGCCCTAAAACATACCTTTTAGCGAAAATTAACCGTCCCCATTGATAATACACGTACAATTTTCTTTTGGTGATATAAGCTCGCAAATAGCGTTATAACTGTTTCGGGGACGTTTCCTAAGCATATTGTACGTGTTAGAAGTGTAATAGAAGCATTGGTAACTTTGTGCTGATTTTGGGTTCAAAATGCCAAACGGAGCCCTAAAACATACCTTTTAGCGAAAATTAACCGTCCCCATTGATAATACACGTACAATTTTCTTTTGGTGATATAAGCTCGCAAATAGCGTCAAATGTTTCGGGGACGTTTCCTAAGCATATTGTACGTGTTAGAAGTGTAATAGAAGCATTGGTAACTTTGTGCTGATTTTGGGTTCAAAATGCCAAACGGAGCCCTAAAACATACCTTTTAGCGAAAATTAACCGTCCCCATTGATAATACACGTACAATTTTCTTTTGGTGATATAAGCTCGCAAATAGCGTCAAATGTTTCGGGGACGTTTCCTAAGCATATTGTACGTGTTAGAAGTGTAATAGAAGCATTGGTAACTTTGTGCTGATTTTGGGTTCAAAATGCCAAACGGAGCCCTAAAACATACCTTTTAGCGAAAATTAACCGTCCCCATTGATAATACACGTACAATTTTCTTTTGGTGATATAAGCTCGCAAATAGCGTCAAATGTTTCGGGGACGTTTCCTAAGCATATTGTACGTGTTAGAAGTGTAATAGAAGCATTGGTAACTTTGTGCTGATTTTGGGTTCAAAATGCCAAACGGAGCCCTAAAACATACCTTTTAGCGAAAATTAACCGTCCCCATTGATAATACACGTACAATTTTCTTTTGGTGATATAAGCTCGCAAATAGCGTTATAACTGTTTCGGGGACGTTTCCTAAGCATATTGTACGTGTTAGAAGTGTAATAGAAGCATTGGTAACTTTGTGCTGATTTTGGGTTCAAAATGCCAAACGGAGCCCTAAAACATACCTTTTAGCGAAAATTAACCGTCCCCATTGATAATACACGTACAATTTTCTTTTGGTGATATAAGCTCGCAAATAGCGTCAAATGTTTCGGGGACGTTTCCTAAGCATATTGTACGTGTTAGAAGTGTAATAGAAGCATTGGTAACTTTGTGCTGATTTTGGGTTCAAAATGCCAAACGGAGCCCTAAAACATACCTTTTAGCGAAAATTAACCGTCCCCATTGATAATACACGTACAATTTTCTTTTGGTGATATAAGCTCGCAAATAGCGTTCAAATGTTTCGGGGACGTTTCCTAAGCATATTGTACGTGTTAGAAGTGTAATAGAAGCATTGGTAACTTTGTGCTGATTTTGGGTTCAAAATGCCAATCGGAAGCCCTAAAACATACCTTTTAGCGAAAATTAACCGTCCCCATTGATAATACACGTACAATTTTCTTTTGGTGATATAAGCTCGCAAATAGCGTTATAACTGTTTCGGTGACGTTTCCTAAGCATATTGTACGTGTTAGAAGTGTAATAGAAGCATTGGTAACTTTGTGCTGATTTTGGGTTCAAAATGCCAAACGGAGCCCTAAAACATACCTTTTAGCGAAAATTAACCGTCACCATTGATAATACACGTACAATTTTCTTTTGGTGATATAAGCTCGCAAATAGCGTCAAATGTTTCGGGGACGTTTCCTAAGCATATTGTACGTGTTAGAAGTGTAATAGAAGCATTGGTAACTTTGTGCTGATTTTGGGTTCAAAATGCCAATCGGAAGCCCTAAAACATACCTTTTAGCGAAAATTAACCGTCCCCATTGATAATACACGTACAATTTTCTTTTGGTGATATAAGCTCGCAAATAGCGTATAACTGTTTCGGGGACGTTTCCTAAGCATATTGTACGTGTTAGAAGTGTAATAGAAGCATTGGTAACTTTGTGCTGATTTTGGGTTCAAAATGCCAAACGGAGCCCTAAAACATACCTTTTAGCGAAAATTAACCGTCCCCATTGATAATACACGTACAATTTTCTTTTGGTGATATAAGCTCGCAAATAGCGTTATAACGTTTCGGGGACGTTTCCTAAGCATATTGTACGTGTTAGAAGTGTAATAGAAGCATTGGTAACTTTGTGCTGATTTTGGGTTCAAAATGCCAATCGAAGCCCTAAAACATACCTTTTAGCGAAAATTAACCGTCCCCATTGATAATACACGTACAATTTTCTTTTGGTGATATAAGCTCGCAAATAGCGTTATAACGTTTCGGGGACGTTTCCTAAGCATATTGTACGTGTTAGAAGTGTAATAGAAGCATTGGTAACTTTGTGCTGATTTTGGGTTCAAAATGCCAATCGAAGCCCTAAAACATACCTTTTAGCGAAAATTAACCGTCCCCATTGATAATACACGTACAATTTTCTTTTGGTGATATAAGCTCGCAAATAGCGTTATAACGTTTCGGTGACGTTTCCTAAGCATATTGTACGTGTTAGAAGTGTAATAGAAGCATTGGTAACTTTGTGCTGATTTTGGGTTCAAAATGCCAAACGGAGCCCTAAAACATACCTTTTAGCGAAAATTAACCGTCCCCATTGATAATACACGTACAATTTTCTTTTGGTGATATAAGCTCGCAAATAGCGTCAAATGTTTCGGGGACGTTTCCTAAGCATATTGTACGTGTTAGAAGTGTAATAGAAGCATTGGTAACTTTGTGCTGATTTTGGGTTCAAAATGCCAAACGGAGCCCTAAAACATACCTTTTAGCGAAAATTAACCGTCCCCATTTGACAAGCCGGCAAATACTGGCCTTTTGTGACATTAATGAGTCGGCACTGTACTACGTTTGGGAGTTCCGTGGAGCCTGACCATACACCGGACCGACCATATATTGCAGCACACCTGACCATTGCTTCCCTTGAACGCCCAAACCGTCCCGCCCTGAACGGTTCCGCGCGCTCTCAAGACCGGCGCGTCCGCCCGATAGTCCCGCCAGTACTCGCATGCAAACAAAAGAGGCGGACCGTCGCCGTAGGGTCGAGGGGACCCGGGCGCTGCCTCCGCAGGAGCAAAGGAACGGCCGCCTTCCAAGCCAGTTGTCGACCTCTGGCTGCCCTCGCGGGAAGTGGCAGCCTTGTCGGCGGGGTAGCATAACGACTGGCGAGAGAGTGCGCGATTGCTCGCCGTCATTTCCCGAGATAATCAAAGAACGACCACTCTCTTGAAAGTAAGTTGAGCAACCTAAGACATGGTCAGACACCTGTAGAGTCCACTTTCCTCACATCCAACGAAACAAGACAACGGGGTAATCATCGGTGGTCAAAGACACCTGACTTCGCCGGGCACACCAACCACGGCTGGTCCCCGCCCGTTACATGCTGCATTACCATACATCAGATCGGGACCACCATGCCTTAATACACTGTACATCGGCAAGGGACAGGTACAATGTAATCCACCCCTGCTTCCAAATTACATCACTGGGCCCAGCCACCGTAAGCTGAGGGGTAGTGGCGGGCTGACACTCTTTACACTGTGTCCTGCATGCTGCATGCATTCCACTCAGCCGGCTGGCAAAGCCACGGCTTCCTCCATCACTGTCAAAATTTTGTGGGGAATGGCGGTCACCCTCCCCGCCGGCACCTCTCCCACCGCCCGGTGCTCGGCCCTTAAACTGGTGAAAGAGGGGCAAAATCACCGATCAAGCTCGTGTTTTCTCCAAGCCCGGGTCTTGCCGGTGCTTGGCTGGCCCTCACGCACCCTCCCGCACTCGTTAGCTATCTTTTACCACAAGCGAGGGCCCCTGCATACGTCTGAGCCCGAGGTAGTAAAAAAAATGACCACTGTCAAGATAGACGACACACCTACACCTTCGTCAGACACCGGAAATAAATCTAAAAGTCCGGGGACGGGGAAAGTCACATACTTAACTGTCGTGCGGGTGGCGGCCCCCAAAATGCCCGGCATCGAGCAGGAAACGTTTACCTGCTTCCTTGAGGAATGGCAGACGGGAACGTCCGGCGTCCATTTGATAAATTGTACTACACATAAGAGCGGGACACTAAATCCCCATACGTAATACACTGCACATCGGAGTGGCTCTCAAAATCCTAAAAAGTTCCAGGGCGGCCGGGGGGGAATTACATCTATTATAAACTAGAGGTCAACGATCTCATGCCTTCGTCAAAAGATGTTATCGTTATATAACTTTAGAAGGTAGAAGTGATATATTAGTCCCCCTAAATATGGAAGTTGGATTGTGAAAATTACCCCTGCCGATGCAGTCTGCAATCGAGCATTGGGCAAGGGAAAAAACACATGTGCAGGCTGTAAGGCAACACCGCCTGCAGCTACATGGACTATCCCCTCTGGGACTTTCTCCCTCTGGGACAGCCTGTAGCCCATGTGTCACAATGAAGGTAGAGTATCATGGAAGGTAACTGAATTATAGAATTGCTTCATTTATTATGCAAATTAGATCATAATTTGCATAATTGTCATCTAATTATGTCAAGCATCACTTAAGCTACCTACACACCAAATATCAGGACGATCCGTCAACCGGTTATTGAGTTATCCTACTTTAAACATTTTCATACAAATGCTCCTGCAGTTCCAAAGCAAGCCGCTAGGGGGCCCAAACTTATGTCACTTCTTCCCGAGCACAAGAACTATCTACCATCCAAAAATCATGACCCTAGCTCCTCCAGATCACCATATTTCAAAACCGGAAGTACCGCTGCAGTACCATAACGAGCCGCCAGGGGGCCCATATTCCTATCACTTCTAGACCTCATCAAGACCTACCCACCTACCAAATATGAAGACAATCCATTTAAGCCTTCTCGAGTTATACTGTTGACAGACTCACGCACACACGAACGCCCATGAAAACATACCCTTCTTGACGAAGGCAATTAGCATTCCATAGTGTAGCGGGCTGTCTACCAAGGAAGCACGACGCCCAGCCGGGCCCGCTTGCCCGCGTCCTTGTGGCAGGGCAGACGGTACCGCCCGGCGCCGATACGAAATACATTGTACTACACATCGGAGCGGGACACAAAATCCCCATACTTCATAAAATGTACATTGAAGCAGGCCCGGCCACCGTAGCCTTATGCTGAGGTCACATTTCCAAACCGGGGCCCGGCCGGGCTGTTTCGATTAACGACAAATCAACAATTTAAATCAAGGATATACGCAAATAGTTCCCATTATTAATTTTTTCAACTTTTCTTGTGCTTTGTTGTATTTATATCATTCTTTTCGTTCCATACTACTGCCCGACCGGGTCCTGGCTTGGAAATGTGAACTCAGCATAGTGCTGGCGGCGGGTTGGCAGTCTCTTTACATAGGATTGGGACAGATCGTTGGCCGAACGATTGACCCGGCTAGCCGTACATGCGGAAGAGGTCGTGTGTTTGAGTCGGATAAAGTCTTACACTTGCTGGGAAGGTGTATTGGTATGGTAATGCACTTGTTTTTGCCCCAGAGTAGCAACTTTGCTGTGCTGGCGGCGGACTGGCACTCTCTTTACATCGGATTAGGACCGCCTACTGTAGCCTTAATGCTAGCGGTGGACCGGCTGTCTCTTTACATTGGAGCTAGCCCGGCCACCGTAGCCTTAGTGCTGGCGACGGGCTGGCACTCTCTTCACATCGGATTGGGACCGGCCGTTGGCCGAATGATCGACTCGGCTAGCCGTACATACGTACATGCGGAAGAGGTCGTGTGTCTGTGTGTGTAGGGTAAAGTCTCACACCTGCTGGGAAGGTGTATTGGAATGGTAATGCACTTGTTTTTGCCCCAGAGTAGTAACTTTGCTGTTCGTTTTCTGACCGGTAAAGCGTTAAAACTTGAGTTAAAAAACTTAACAAACTTACTACACAACAGACTTAGCTTTACTGGCAGAAACATACCTTTTTAAACAGCCAAAATAGCTTCAGTTGGCACTTTCTGGGTAGAAACTCGCGTAGAATGCTTCTGGAACAGGTTGCTGCCGTTGTTCTTGTAGGGTGTGTCCTTTTTCGGTAGCTGATCCGTAATGCCGTGTGACGAACGATCCAAGATTAGTCTTATACACGTGGTGAAGTTAATTGTCTGAACGGTGCTTTCCTGGATTGATTCAAAGTGAATGTGAGTGCACTAGTGATCTTTTGGATGAAGGGAAGGGTGTTGCTTTCTAGGATGGAGACTAAAAGTGCGTTGTTTGTTTGTTTGTTTTTTAGAAAGAGGGCGGCGGTGCTTTTTTATGAAGAGGTGTGCTTTGCTTTCTTTGATTATGAGGTGGTGCAATGCTTTTATGAATAAAGAGAGTCGTGGTGCTTTTTCGGACGTACATAAGAAAAGTGCGGTGGTTTTCTGGATCAGCAGAAGAGAAGTGTCCTCCTTTTTTCCGTAATGCCTTGAGAAAAAAATCCAATATTAGTCTTACATACATGGTGGAGTAGATTGTCTGCAGCTGAACGGTGTTTTCTTGGATTAATATTGATTCGAAGGGAAGGTGAGTGCAGTTATCTTTTGGATGAAGGGAAGGGCGTTGCTTTCTAGGATGGAGACTAAAAGTGCGTTTTTTACAAAGAGGGCTGCGGTGTTGTTGTTTTTTTGGTTTGAAGAAGTGTGCGTTGCTTTCTTGGATTAAGGGGTGGTGCAATGCATTTATGAATGAAGAGAGTTGTGGTGCTTTTGTGGACTAAGAGAAGACAAGTGCGGTGCTTTGTTTTAATATCAGCAGACGAGAAGTGTCGTGCGTTTCTTAGGTAATGCCATGACAAATAATCCAAGATTAGTCTTACATACGTGGTGGAGTTGATTGTCTAAACGTCACTTTCTATGATGGATTAATCATGAGAGAGATAGTGATCAAATGTATCGTTCGTTTGTTTGTTTGTTTGTTTGTTTGTTTGTTTGGATGAAAAAAGTATTTTGTTTCTTCGACAGAGAAAAGAAAAATGCGGTGCTTTTTGGGATGAAGATACATGCGTTGCTTTCTTGGATGAAGAGTGGTGCAACTCCTTTATGGATAAAGAGAGTTTCGGTTGTTTACCCAGGGAGCGGTATGATATTTTGTTGGACAAGAAACCAAGTTCAGTATTTTGGCGTTATTTGGCGTCCCCAGAATGGGGCGTCTGTTGCAGTGTGTTTTGCAGATGTAGTATTTGACATGAACCCGCAGTTGTTAGATGTACCCTAACATAGGAATGGGAGAATTTGCAAATTGTTTTGGATGTTTGCATCTTTTTGGCAAATATTGGTATGGAAATATTTTAAAGTTGGTTTCTTGATTGGGTTCTCAGCCTGAGGAAAGAGTGATTTTAAGAAAAGTAACTCGATATTCGGTAATTGTAGATGGGGAAGCGGAGGATTTGTTACATTTTTTGTTAAAACTTCACTTCACTTGCCATTGGGTTGGAATATGTGTTATTTTTTTATACAAAGGAGTTTTTAGCTCTTTTGAGAATACAGTTTGTTTCTATTCCATGAATAGGAGTCGTGTGGTGTAGTTTTGTGTTTGGTGCTCAGAATAATTGATAATTCATTGGTTTTCCATTGTGTACAGCATTGTGGTAGCGCTAAAAATTTGTTTGCATAGATTCATCATATTTTATATGATTTTTGGAAAACGCGGAGATAATGAGATCAGTTTATGGATAACCATTGTGAAAAGCTTTGTGGTTGTTTGGTCTTCTGAAGTTGAAATATATAAGTGCTATCAATGGTGGATTTACCAAGGATGTTACAACAAGGTGTTGTTCTGTAGTAAGATTTTGTGATATTTTCTCCAGGTTTTTTTCCCTAGCTTGAGACTTGGGCAATGTATTGAAGGCACTGGGCCACGGTGACAGAATTTTGGTACCTAACTTGGAGTGGGGCCATGAAGGCCTTTTATTATTAAAAGATACTATTTATGGGAATTTGGCCATTGGAAGGAAATACTTTGGCATGAGTTTTGCAGTGGGTATCTCTACGCATTTTGACACAAATGTGAAAATTTTGGATCCATAGACGATAGGCACGAGTTTTGCCGCAAGATTTGAAGACGTGGAAATTTCACGTTTTATAGAATTAGCTTGGCTCGAGTATTGCAGCAGGTAATTTGAAGGCACTTGGCCAGAGATGTGGAAATTTTGCATCCACATAGAATGAAGCACATTGCGTTCATGTGAAGGCACTGGGCAAAAGATGTGGAATTATACGCATAGAATTAAGTACATTGCATCCATGTGAAGGCATTTGGCCAGAGATGTACACACTTTGCATGCACATAGAATGAGGTACACTGCATCCATGTGAAGGCACTGGGCTAGATGTACAAATTTTGCATCCACATAGAATGAACCTTTTTGCATAAATGTGAAGGCACTTGGCCAGAAATGTACAAAATTTGTATCCACATAGAATGAAGCATTTTTATCCTTGTGAAGGCACTTGGCCTGAGATGTAGAAACCTGACATCTACATAGTCAAGCACATCGCATCCATGTGAAGGCACTTGGCCAGAGATATGTAAACATTGTATCCACATAGAATGAAGCACATTGCATCGATTTGAAGGCACTTGGCCTGAAGTGTGGAAAGTTAGGATCCACACTTAAGACATTTGAAGGCACTTGGCCTTGGGATGTTGAATTAGGCATGAGAATTGCCGAAGTTTGTTGCAGATATCTGGTCTAGTTTTCCAGACTACTGCAGACAGGCACCTGGGACGAGGTGAGAAGGAAACAAGGCATTTCGTCGCACAACGAGAAGGACCTCACAGTAAGGTTGGTACATGCTTGCACCTTTTTTACTGGGTATTTACCAGAGTATTTGATAAAAGTTGTCTCTCGTAAGTTTTCCGGTACTGGCAGTGATCTGACATCGAAGTTTGGTAAGAGAAATGGTTGTATAGCCTTTTACTGGTTGGCATTTTCTTTCCACTTCATTCTGCACTATTAAACATGTAAGAAGGTAGTGGTTCTTCAATTTGGCAAAAGAATATATCGATATTTTTTAGAAAGGATTCTGTAAAGCAGTTTTTCGGGTTTGTACTGAATTGCTCTCTGCAGTGACTGGAGCTGGCTCATCTGGCTGTAAAGATTTATTCCTATGTTTCCAGTGGAACCTTGAGAACACGAGACAGTGGATTGGTGCAAGTAGTTACACAATTTTAAGTGAGATCTTTGGAAGCTGTCATAAGTTTACACTGACGTAATTTTCTTAAATTTGTACGTAAGAATTCAGAGCTTATAATGTATGCAGTCCTAGGATAGCAGATCGACAAATATTAATGTTGAATATTTTTCTCCAGCATAATTCAATATTATTTCTTTCAGGTGTCAAAGCTTTTAATCTTGTATTTTAACATTGTTTTCATTCAGGGATTGATACTCATGATTAGGCGAGAGGAGCATTTGGTCATAGGTTATTGGACCTGAAACAAAATTTGTATTGACTACATCAGTTGATTCAGAGGTTCAAGTTACACTGAAGTTGGGAGAAATGCTTACAAACTTTTTGGCAGGACCAAATCTGGGTCTTCGGGAACTTCATTCTCTAACATGACTGAGAAATATTGCACGTTTAACACAGTGCTGAGATATTATTGACACTAACTTTCTCTGACAACAGTATGGCGACCAGCAGTCTAGGACGCAGAAACGTACGCGTAGGACAGCTGTCAAAGGGTTCGGTAACAAACGGCATTTTGTATCGATTGGAACTTGCTGTTGTCTTGCTTCACTGTCCCGTACTTTGTTCGATCGATGCGGGGCGTGTGTCCAGGCACACGGTCACCCCCTCACTATACATGAGTAGTGTGTGTTCGCATCGAGGTGAGTGTGAGGTAACATGTGTGATGCAGAAACCCTAGTATTAAACCCAAAAGACTTGAAATTTGGTATTGGGACACCTTGGACACATGCCCAAAGAACAACAATTACACTTTTGCCATACACCGCTTGAAAAACTGTGTAAAATGGGACTATTTTGCTATTTTCAGGCAAAACATGTACATACATACATTTTCGACTCCTCTGCCCTAATATTAAAGCTTAAGCCAAATGGTCTGAAATTCGGTATGGGGATACCTTGGACACTTGCCCACACAACGTGAATCCAACTTTTGGCATATATTGCTTTAAAATGTGCAAAATGAGACTTTTTGCTATTTTCAGACAAAAATGTACATTTTTGGCTCCTGTGCCCTAGTAAACCACCTTTGGTCTTTTAGCACTCTCTTTTAGCCATTGTCCGAAGCTAGGGGTTGGTGAAACAACCTTGAAGTGACAGATACATCTACTTTGTGACCTATGTAATAAACTATATAAAGTAAGAGAAGACAGAGGCAGGGACACAGAGTAAAGCACTCTCTCACACTCACACACACACACACACACACACACACACACACACACACATTCAGACGCACACACACACACACACACACACACACACACAATCACACACACACACACACACACACACACATTCACACGCGCCTCGACACATACGTACGACACATATACGACTGTTTCAAGAGTACCCTCAACTGTCGTAATCCTATCGTACTTTTACTAGGCACTTCGTAGAACGTTGATAGCTAGCATAATTATTCTCACTGAAGTGTGAGTGTATATACATACACAAACAAGTGTCATACAGAAGTCTAGACTTGGGTCGTTTTTTTGCAAAACCATTCTATGGAGCCTGATATTATTCAGTGATCACCATGATGGGAACAAATAAATACTTCATACCAAAGAGCGTATCCAACATTGATTTATACACATCGGCAACTGTTTCATATATAATGTACACGCCTAGTGTTGTTTCTGGCTTTGCTTATGACGCACGCGACTAGACTGGACACAAACAACATCAGGATCAAACCAAAATATGATGTGGGTGATAACAGCCATGTTTTTTTTTTCTATGTTGACACAAAACATAAGAGTCGACGTCTGGCTTAGAAGTGGGACATTCGATTTTAAGTGGGACATTCGATTTTATAATTACAAGAACTAGTAGGGCATTGACACTTGAAATAGAATAAAGTTAAGTGTCTATTTGCTGAGGTATCCATTTTGCTGTGTAGCTGGATAGATTTCAAAAGGTAGAACGTTCTTAAATGTTGTAAAAGATTTGGATTGCACAACATAAATGCGTATACAGTTTGAATCGGCCCAGGTTTTGTTTGAAATCAATAGCAGACAGTACGTAACGTTCTGTGTATGTATAATGTACAATGTATGACATTTGAACTGCTAGAAGATGATACCAAGTGATAACTAAAGACTTTTATCTGACTTGAATTCAACCAGAAAGGTACGTCTGAGGATCTTTCCACGTTTTTCTACAGAGTACAGAGTCTTAGAGGCCCATATGTATATATAGTAATTCTCTGTGCTTGGCTGTAACTGAAGGGGGAGGGTGGATAATTCCTATTGCATTATAGACTGACGGGCAGAGATATTCTAGGCAAATTTTGAATATGAAAAATTATGTTAAGCTACAATCCCTCTGTTCTCCTAAGATGTTACAATGCACAATTGGGTGTTGTTGTTGTTGTTATTGTTATTGTTACTACTGGGTGGGCCGGCCAAGCGCTGAATTGTGAGGAGCTTACAATTGGTGGGGCTTAATCGCAAGGGTCTGGAGCGGCTGCCATTCGGCACTAACTCAGGTGACCTCAATACGTGCCGACCAATAAGACCCCAGGTGCGGCCATAAGCCTGCAAGGTTTTAATCGCTCACATCGGAAGGACCCCTACTCTTTTCGATAAGTATGGTGTGTTCTTTAACGTGCGTGGGGTGTGGCTCTCCCAAAACAGGGGACCTCCATTTAACGTCCTTTCCGAGAGACGTCCCTAACCGAATTCGAAGCGAGGTACTCATTTTCACCTGAGTGAAGTGAGGAAAGTCGTGTAAAGTGCCTTTCCCAAGTGCACAAGATCAGTCAACAACATATTTGGTAGATATGCATCAACGGAGCTAACTTTAACCTTAAAGCATGATATGCTTAGGCTAGTACACACAGTCAAGCAAAACTATAACATTGAATATACGGGACCTGGATTTAGCCAGGCATTTCAGAAGTAACATATTTAGGAAGGATTTGTATGGCCCTTGATTTTATTATTGAAATATGATGTTCAAGTATGATTTAAAAGACAGAAATACACAAAATGGAAAAAAATTAAGTCTTTATATATGAATAAACATTCATTGATCAATCATTTTTGCTTAGCGTGCCCTTAGTGGTCGAAGAATTGAGTTGAAAGAGGGCACATTCCGAATGACTATAGTCTTCCTTACTGTAAAACGCGTGAATTCTAATTTACTAGTCTTCGTGCAACATGTTTACGTTGTCTTTTTGTGTACAGAAAATGCAAGTTGAGAGTTGAGCCATCGTTTCAATGTTTCCCAATACCATTTTGAAG
This sequence comes from Branchiostoma floridae x Branchiostoma japonicum, assembly GCA_013266295.2. Lineage (NCBI taxonomy): Eukaryota > Metazoa > Chordata > Leptocardii > Amphioxiformes > Branchiostomatidae > Branchiostoma > Branchiostoma floridae x Branchiostoma japonicum. Next base: position 26,655,098 of record CM023824.1, on the reverse strand, counting down.
CTTTTGGGTCCTCTGTTGGGCTGTCTAACCAAGGAGGTTTAACCTAATTGGTCTAACTGGTCTAACTGAGGGAGAAAGGAAAGTTTTTCTGTGGATGTAAATCTAGCACCAAGGACAAGTCAAGCAGGCAGCACAGGTCCTGGATTCAGATTTATGAGAGAAATTGTCATCACAAGGTTGCTACCTCATTTAAGGAACGTTTCATTACTTTGGCAAAGCAGAAATATTAAACATTTTGTAAAAAAACAACAACTTCTAAACCCCATCTGTGAGGTAGTTGCTCCATTATTAGCAAGAGCTAACGGCAAATTCTTACTTCTGGTTCTAGAGCCTGACATTTATTTGGCTTTCTTAGAGGGTAAATCTTTTGTTCTTACTTAGCCTTTATCTTTCATGTATTTTGCTTGTATTGTAGTGCAAGAGTGGTGGCAAGGTGGTCTTCTGGTTAGGGTTGTTGACTCAGAATCTGAAGGTTCTGGGTTCAAATTCCTAGCAGGCCTTAGTGTTGTGTCCTTGGGAAAGGCACTTTTCACCTGTTGTCCTCACTCGATTCAGGTGAAAATAAGTACCTAGCTTTGGTTAGGGATGTTTTCTCAGATGGGACGTAAAGCTAGAGGTCCCATGTTTGAGGAGAGTCAAACTTCGAGTGGGAGGGGTGCACGGAGGTGATACAGAACTCAATATTACACGTTGATAGAGTGGAAGAGGCAATTACACGTTCAAAAATCAGGTAAAAATTAATGCATGCACTGATGTCATCCATAAAAATTACGAGCTGTGGCCTTAGATGATTTCCATACTTGTTTAAGTTAATAATACTGAGCTTGAATACTTCGCAGGGTTTTGGGTCAAACTGCTGCAAAAATCTGATTACCAACAAATGAAATTGGCATGGAATTACATGGAAATACACCCCCTCCAAAGAACTGATCATAAAATGTTGAATATGTGATTAGTCCATTGAACCAAGCACCGCTCCTGACAACATGTAAATACTGTATTGATACAACATCTTTATTGTAGTCGTATGTATTTAGTTATGATGCACTATTTAGTGACAGGGGGCTTACCCTAAGGGAAGCAGAGACTATTGCCCTTGATAGAGCTGGCTGGAGAAACCGGACGGAGGGGAGCAAGGGGCAGCACGTCGGCAGAACGTACTGCGCCTGCGCGAAACCCGTAATGTATTGTGTATAGCACTTCGGCAGAACGTCTCATATAAGGTCGAATTCGCGTATATAAGGGTGACATCCCGTCTGTAGTTTTCAAATGTTGTGTAGAACAAGATATCGTCTGCAACAGGCAAAATTCTGATGCAACGTTGACCAAAAATCCAGCGAAAATCCAGGTTTTGCGCAGGCGCAGTACGTTCTGCCGACGTGCTGCAAGGGGCCAGTATCTGGCCTGTGCACATAGGCAGGTAGGGACTAGGCAGTATGCACTAATATTGCACTTATCTAGTAAATGTAAACTGACGAAATGTATGTCCTTGGTTACGTAACTGAGAATATGATAAAGTGACTTTTTGTGTTTATATTATTGATAATTGTGATCTTTAATCTAAATTTTATGGAGCCAATCTTTGTACAGGACACCAAATACTGGGTGCATATGCACCTCAATGCAGGTAAAATTGGAGCTGAGCAGGTACATGTATTTCTGATGTCTACCTGCACTTAACCTGCACAAGTCCATGTACTGGGTTTACTAGTATATATACATGTAGGTGTATGTGGATTTTTATTTGCTGCATTGACTGTTACCACCTATGAAATAATGGTAATAGTTTTTAATAGTTTATTGTATGATCCATAATTCTTAAAGTTTGCATGGCACAGGTCAAATTTGTGGGGTGCAGGTAATTTTCCCAGTCGAAGTATTTCGGCCCCTGTTGTAAATAAATGTTTTTACGAACAAAATACAGACTGATATGACTTCCGGTAGCCTGTGTTTGCATAAGCTCTTGGCCAAGGGTATAATGACCCCCACCCCGGGGGCGGCAACCTTCGGGGCGGGCGGCTGCCAGGAGTACGATTTTAGTCAGGATATGTCTTCTGGTTGGATAATAAAGATCCAATCCAATCCAAAATGTCCCATTCCTCAGCAGTTGAAGCTAGTGCTGTGTACCTAAACCCATGTTTAGGTTCAGGTCCGGATTCAAGTCCAGAGGTTTAGGTTCAGTTCCGGACTTGTAAGTCCGGACCTAAACCCACGGTATATACAAAATTGAAGGTTGGCAACCTTGCAATGTTGTCTGGGCGAAGCTGTGGCCACATAACATGGAGGCTGACACTTGACAGTGCCTAATGGCAATATTTTTTCTTCATTTTGCAGCACAGATTTTGCAATCTATGGAAGGTTTTATGTGGTTCGGAACGAAAAAGGGTATGTGACATGTTTTTTTTTTCCAACCAAGTCTGGAACTGGTTCCCGCCATTCAGGTTTTTTTGGACTTGAACCTAAACCTTTTTACAAGTCCAGAACTGAGTCCAGTGAACCGGTGCACAGCACTAGTTGAAGCAGTCCTGTTCCCTGTCCAGTTCTAACATGTTCTCATCGATCCCCATGTGATCCATCAGCTGCCCAAGGGTGGGCCTTTGGTCTGCATGTGCTCTCTCCTGCAGCTGCAGCAGTACCTGTTGGCTCACCTGTTGCCACCTGGTTGTCAGCTGCTGCAGTTTGGGCAAGTCCCCCTGAAAAGAGATGCAAAAGTTTTTTAGTGCCTGGTCCCTAACAACTGACGATATGCAACATGCAACATGGAAACTGACAATATGCAACATGTAATCAGATGTTAGCCTGTCAGTAGCAAAATAAACACATTTTAGCATGTCAATAAAGCCCAGTTTAGACAAAACTGCCGAAACCGCTTTCGATGTGGATTTCACCAAAGCAGTATATTCATGTGGCCCCATCTGAACGCTCCAGAGCGCCTCGATCCCAAACCACATCGAAAGGTAGTTTCGAACCGCCTTTACCGGATCGCGACTTGCATCTTAACGCGATGCGATATCACCCGGTTTACTTTGCATATTGACCTGGTCATGGATTACGGGGTGATATTACTTTATTTATATACAATACAAAAAGGTATGTGGCCACAACTCCAAGAGCGGTAACGACCGTATAATGTGTCCATTCTAGGACGAGGTCCAGCGTGTCTGACTGGACCACGCTGGCACTTGGCCCACTGTTGTTCCCAACGATGGGAGGGGGGCAAAGAGCAAGCAGGGCCGTTGACCTTTGGCATTAGCAGGGCTCCACCTTGCGTCTTTAAATCAATCAACAATAATATCTACCGGTAGCTTGGGTGATTTGCACTTAGGCACGATTCTGAAGCAATGTACAGCCCGTGGACCAGATGTGAGGAATGTGATTTACCCGAATCGCGATTCCAGTGGTTTCGTCTGAACAGGGCTTTAGTTTCAGAAATTGCTGGTGAGCCTGCACGGTGAGTTGACCTACTAGCAGCAACCCGAAACTTGAAATTTAAAGCCAGGCCAAATGTAACCAGCTAAACCAGCATGTCGGCAGAATGTGTGTACACTGCGCCCGGATTTTTCCCGATTTTCATTGGATGTTGCATCAGAATTTTGCCTGTTGCAGATGATATCTTTTTCGACACAAAATTTGAAAACTAATTAGAAGACAGGATGTCAATTCCTTAAATACACAAAAAAAAGACCATAAGCGAGGCATTCTCGCGAAGTGCTATGCACAATGCATTATGAGTTTCGTGCAGGTGCAGTACGTTCTGCCGACGTGCTAGCTAAACCTCGCTAGTATTTATCCGGTTATATGAAGCCTGGTATGAATGGGGGCTTATAGGACAAATGGCAATGCTTTATTGTGCAACACACACAAAACACTGACACAAACACATGTACACACACACACACACACACACACACAAACATAGTAGCAAAGTACTAGTAACTATCATGATATCTACATAGGGATATTGTTTTTTCTTGTCTAGAAGAAAATAGAGAGTGCTATCAAAAAGGTCTTATGTACCTTCAAATACTAGATACAGATCATACTACTTTAATTGATGATTTTGTTCATTACAAATGTTTACATTTTGATTTTAAGGTGTTTCATTGTAGATGAAAATGTCGCATTTTAACAATTTTTTAACTTAATTTTTTAACAAATAATTATCGCACTTTAACAATTTTTAAACTTAATTTTTTAACAAATAATTATTCATCCTCCTAGCTGAAAAAGGATGTCACAGTGTACCTTGTGACTTTTTACCAGGTTTAGCCGTCGTAACTTTTCCTCCCACTGGTCAGTAACATCCTGTAACTCCCGCTTCTCTTCTAACAGACGACCAATGTTTTGTTTCCTCATACAGGTCCCAGTGTCTTCTGTTACTGCATTGTTTCCAGATCTGTGATGTCCACAAGGCTCAACTGTTGTAGCAGTTGAATTCTTGATGGAATTGCCTTCGACTGTTCCTGTATTGCTGTTTGTGCTTGCATCTTTTACATGCTTGTTGCAGGGAATTGACTCTGCTTGTCCTTCTTTGTCAGAGTATGCTGTCACTAGCCTCAGCCTTTTAGCGTCATCTTTCTGTACAGTCTGAAAAAAAAAGAATGATATTTGGCTTGTAATTGTTTTATTGTCTTCGGAATAGAAAATAATAACAATACCTGTTCAAGAGTTACTATAGGATTTCATAGGACCTCTGAGCAGGTCATGGTATGAAACACCAGGGTTCGAATTACAGGTAATACCCCTTCATACATGCAAGTTGGTGTACTTAATTTTTAACTGGTCTGGCAGCCTGTGCAAGTATTGACGTGTACTTTTACCCAATAATGTAATTGGAGCCCTGAACACTCAGATTCAGAAGAGAGAAAGGAATAAAAAAAAAGACTTCACCCTTCTACCCATACTGCTTTAATTTGCAATCCTTCCATTCCCTCGAATTCTTCTTCTTCCTTATTACTGCCTAACCTCATTAATATAGGCTGAGGGCTCCAAGCACGTCATATGTCTGAAGACGTACAAGACTGCATTAGGTTTTGTTCCACTCACACCGGAAAGAACCCCTACTCTTTTTGATAAGTGTGGTGGGTTCTTTTACATGCTCGAGGTGTGGCTCTCCTCAAACACGGGACCTCCATTTAACGTCCTATCCGAGGGACGTCCCTAATTACCGAAGCTAGGTACTCATTTCATTTTCACCTGAGTGAAGTGAGGAAAGTTGTGTAAAGTGCCTTTCCCAAGAGCACAACGTCGGGGCATGTAGCTGGGAATCGAACCCAGGACCAATGGGTTCCGGGCCGAACGCCCTACCATTAGGCCACACGACGCCACAGAAAACTATCTCGTGCGGTCATGATATAGTCCACGGTCTCAATGGATTCACGGTCGTGTTTTGGGGGTTGGTTGCAAGTCACAGACATGAAAAAGCAAGCAAATTCGATCATTGGGCTATTCCAAAATATAAAGGAGGATGGGGGTGTGAAAGAGGTTGGACTGGGTGGGGCAAGAAAAATCTGGACTGGGGGTTGGGTCAAAATATCTGTACTCTAGTACTGGACAAGGAGGTGGGTCAAATATCTTTACTGGGCAGGGGGGTGGGTCACATATCTGTACTGGGCAGCGGGGGGTCATAGAAATCTGTACTGGATCTGGGTCAAAAATGAAATTGAACTGGACAGGGGGTGGGGAAAAATCTGGACTGGACAGGGGGTGGATCAGAAGCTGATTGGGTCACCTCCTAACCCCCTCCCCCCTCCAAACAATTCTTTTTTGGAACAGCCCATTTCGGTGACCCCTAGATCTGCCCCAAGTCTGCCAAGCTAATCTGTACAATTCGGCACATCTGGACTGGTAATAATCACAAACACAGAATCCATACCTTTCTCTTGTGACACCTTGGTGTAGTAAGGTTACATGAAGGTATATTTGAAGCATCAGTCATGTTTTTAGTAAAGTTTTACAACAACAGTTTCCAAACTTGCCGCCACTACTTCCTGTTTATCGCGCAATGCATTGTTAGCCAAACTACGCATGCGTCAAAACATGCGCGCGCAGGTTTTTCAACGGCCCGCAAAAATTCGATTTTTTTCCGCCGAAAGATCTTGTGTTTTTCACGGTTTTGCGAAGGAATTTTCTGAGATATCTACTGCTACAGCTGAGATTTAGGGGCAAGGAGACACAAAGGAGGTTGCATTTGTAGTGTTGAAGGTAGATGTTTGAATTATCTTTAATTTGGGGCTTGTAACGTCTGCTCAAAATTTGAAGTGTTCCTAAACGTAGATGGTAACTTATCAAGTCAAATTGTTTTACGTTGTCTTGTAGTGTTCATAGATAAATTTAGTTAATATTACTCACGTACATGATGGGTATATCTTTTCATTTTACCTGCGTAAGAGAAGATTCTCAAAAAATGATTTAGTTTCTTGAGTTACGTACGTGTTGCATCTGGACGATTATAAAATGGCGTCTCAAAATATATGGCTTGGGTCTATCTTGAAAATGCTGGCATTTGTTTGCATGTTTGAAGTGTTAAAAATTATGAAAGCAACAATCTTCAAATTACTGCAAAGTGCAAACATTTTAAGATATTTCAAAATACTGATGATACATACTGGTTTGTTTTTCCATGTCCTATATACCTTTTGTCTCTGATATGGACTTTATGATCTTCTTCAAAGTCCCTAACACAGGAGGATGGCTAGTCTGGGAGTTTCTACCCCAACTCCTAACTCTACTCCCCGGCCGCCCCCGGCCGTACTGCCAACCTCTCCACTCCTGACTTCATCTCTCCCAGTACCAGACACCAGCGGGGGATTATTAACACCCAGGTACAAATCAGTCTCAAACAGGTCTACTCAAATTATATTAAATAAAGCTGCAAATTCAAAGGGCAGTATGTTACATTTTTGCACCAAAAAGTGAAATATTTTGAGAAAAATCTTCACCTTCATGCAATTTTTGCACTTATCTCACATTTCTGACATTTATGTTTGGCACTAAAACAGCCCACGCGAGGCGCACTCAGTTTGTGGCACCACCACAAAATACCAGAATGTACGTGTAAACTAACATGGCTGACAGCTTTACATGTGTTTCCAGCTTTTAAGCACACTCGTATGGTGTAATATTTTGGCACCTCCACTTCCTTCAAATGGCATGTATTCGCAATGGAGTAGGGTTGATTTAATTTACTTTAAGTGTAAAGAAATGACCAGAAAATTGAGTTTTTGTATTGTCCTAATGTTACATAATGCAGCTTTAAATCACTTTCTTTCTCTATGAATCCCTTTTTTTCTGTCTACCTATACAAATACAACAGGAGGAGGGTAGAAATACAGTAATGTGACTCGGGCTTCTACTTTTGTATGTGTGTACGTCTAATCTTTTGGCTCTTCCTCCTCAGTCCCCGAGAGTGATGGCACACGTGCTTGAGAACGATGACGCTGCGGAGAAAAGGGAGAGGAGACGTTCCCGCGTCATCGAGCTGACCCGCGGGGGAGTCGGGAGTCCCATCTCTCCCATGGACAGGTGTGTCTGTAGGGGTCAATCTTGCAGGGTTGTCAGTGTCACCAGAATTTTTTCACAGTGTAGGGGTGAGGTACATGTACAGAAGAACATGTGGCATGGATTGAGCCCCAAAGACATGATGAAGGCCGAGGGGGTCTGGTATATTCTCCTCCCAAATTTAGGCAGGGCATGTTGTTCGTAGTAATGAACCAGCTGGTAGACTAATCCAGTGGCTTCCCACTGGGAGACGTAGGAGAGACTGGGAGAGTGGAACGACCACATATGTACTACACTTTGTCAATGTTAGAGAAAGACACTGATCTAGCAGGGTCTGCTCTAGTGTCCGCCATGAGGGACAGGGCGTATTGGAGTAACTTTATCAAGCGTACCTCACCGGACAGGGCTCCAGACTAACTTTTTGAGTTAGGAGCACTGTGCTCCTAACCCAAAACATTTGGGCGCACCAGCAAAAATCTAGGCGCACCACCAGAAAAAAAAATCCTATTGACGTAATTTGCAGGACTTTGCACAAAATGTTGAATACTGTGTTCAGGGTACTACACTGCCCGCAAAGGTAAAATAATACTTGCTGCGATTTGCATGTATAGAGAAATGTAACCTTTTATTTACTTTATTAAACCAAAAAGGTCAAACCTCCTTGATTGAACATGAGAAAATTGTGTGAAATAGAAATACCAAGAAGATACCGTAATTATAAAGCTGCCGAAAAATATTACTCTCATTTCCCAAATAAATTAAATATACCCTCCGGAATAAAAGTACACCCCAGAAAAACTTCAAAATCTAATAAACATACCCCCCCCCCCAAATAAATGTACCCCCCGGAAAATGTCCAAATTGACAACAACGTTCATTTGAAAATGCTCTTACAGGCCATTGAGGTGTATGTCACTTGCAGTCTAATCTATATCTGCTGGACCTAGACCCATTTCATACATTTCACATGCAATTTGAAGAACACATGCAAAATTACTATATATTATTACAGAGTCAGTAGTAAACAACATTTATACAGTTGTATAAAATTTAAAAAAAAAAACTATTTTTCAGCCTGGTACAATTTTTATATAGCAATAGCAAAGAAGTAATTAATTTTGGCCAAGAGATAAAATAGCGGCAGAAACGCGGTGCTTGATTTAATTTGTTTCATTATCGGCTCTCTACCGGTGTCGGTAACCCTGCAGTTCTTACTAATGTCGCTAGAGGGCGTTGCAGTGAGATCGCGAGAATCCAAGATGGCCGCTGTTGTTCTCGTCTCGGCCGATCTCTTCGCGTGCGTTTTGAATAAAATTTTGCGTTTATAGGTGCATTAAAACAAGTTGACTACGGATGGAACTTCTCTATGAACATTTCTTAATGGAAAATGGGTCATTGTTACCACAAAATTTGTAGCTTTACCTGGGTTTGAAAAATGACTTAACGTAACTTGATTTTTTCTAGGAGCACCGTGCGCCTGTGATTTCAAATCTAGTCGCATTCTCGAAATTCTGGGCGCATATGCGCCTAAAACAGGCGCAGTCACGAGCGCTGCCGGATCAATCCGGAGGCATGATGATGATGTTGATGATGATGATTATCTTACTGCTGATATTGTATTAAAAATCAAATTACTCTTTAAGTCTCTTTTGTTTTTCAGGAGAAGATCATTGGGAACGACACAGGGTGGACTGACAAATGCACAACTTGCAGATCACTACACTTCTTGTATCAAGTTGTCAGCAGAAAATGTGGGTATCCCTGATTTTAATGTCTACTGAGTATCCAGGTTAAACTGAAATAATTTCTATGCATGACTCACTGTATGTGTAGAGTTTACACTGGGCTCGAAGCACTTTTTTTCTGCACCAGACAAATTTTACCTGTACCACTCAGAATTTAGGAAGTACATGTATATTGGATCCTAAATTCATATTCAAACTGTTGAGAAACCAGACATAATGCCTTTATTTCTTTTATACTTCATACGATGTAGGTGGTAACAGTCAATGCAGTAAATAAAAATCCAAATCCACCAGACAGGTACATGTACATGTACATGATATTGTAATGTACGTAAGTATAGTACATGGACCAGTGCAGGTTAGGTGCAGGTGCACAGCTCTGATATTACAATGTACCTGCACTAACCTGCATATGCAGGAGGTATTTCGAGTCCTGGTATTTATTACAATAATCGATTGTCTTTCTATCTGTCGACATGTCCATCTTTGGTCTTGGACTTACTACATTTATCTACTAGGAAGGTCATAACTGGATGTTTTCATTTTTGTGTGTTTAGAAAATCAATGTGAAGAATGCGTTTGGGCTGCACCTGATTGACTACATGTCCCATCTGCTAAAGACCAAGAACAGGAATGAGGTCACCAATTTCCAGGTAAGTTGTTTTTCAAAAGATTTTTCTTACTCTTAGTGTCTTTTTATATTATTATAATTTTAAGCTTTTGAAGTGGGATTGTGTGGCGTAATGGTTGGGTGTTCGGCCCAGAACAAAAAAGTGACAATGTTATTAGGTCCTGGGTTCGATTATCCAGCAACGTTAACATGCCCTGATGTTGTGCCCTTGGGAAATCACTGGACAAAGGCTTGGTGAACCCCTGTCTCGTATCAGCCACATGGTGATTTACACGATGCATGGTAATTCACCCGGACAGAGGCCTGGCGTATCAGCCAACGAAAGGGTATGTCACCCCGTAAGGGGCGGTAACCAAAACCAATACGGTCGACCTATTACAATGATGAAGCTTTTGGATCAAACAATACATGGTTTTCTATCACATTACTAGTAGTAGTAGTTTACATTTTGCCTTACCATCCATAGGTGGCCAGTTGTACCCTAGATGCCAGTGCCAAAATCTATGCCTACCGTGTAGACGCTGTGCACGCTGACGCCTTTAAGATGCTTGGGGGCCTTGGACACACTGAATCTGGGAACAAACAGTCGCCAGAAGGTAAAAGTATTTTTATCATGAGTTCTTTATACAATGTTTATGTAATGTATTCTAAGCTTTGGGGAAAAATTGAAAAAAAAAATTATTATGTAGAAAAGCTAAGTATTCAGATTGCAGGTAAAATATAAACAATGTGTCATTTTGCTAATAAGACTACTAGAATCAGGCTTGGGGCCTAGGTAAATTAATGTTGGGTTTCCAGTTTGAGTCCTGAAAAAACTAGGGCCCGGAGTAAGTAGGTACTAGGGATTTTCTTGTTGTTTAACTTTAAGTTTTTTTTTAAACGATTTTGGCTAAATGATCCAACCATGGCCAAACCTCCTGTATCTGCCTGAATGTTTTAAAGTTATACTTTTCGAAACATTCGGCTGGCGCAGGCGAACAGTAGCCGACCTGGCCGAACACCAGCCGACCTTGCTCCCTCCCGACCTACTCCTGACCAGGGTTGGGGGGAGTTCGGCAGTGTTCAGGAAGCCATATTCGGCTATGTATGACAGGGGCTTAAGACAATTAATGTATATGTCTGTGATAAAAAAAATGGGCCTCTTCAGCAGTCAGTAAACTCCCTACAATCTCACTTTTTGAAGGAGACGTACCAGGAGAAGATGGAGTGGTGAAAGGGAAGAAACCTAAGAAGGTAATTTTTTAAACAAATTTTGACAGAGCAGACTGTCTCAATGTAATGTGTGTGAGTCTTTTCATTACTCTAAAATTAACATGATACAGAATTTTGTTTTGCACTTTTACGTTAAATGTGCACATCATTAATATCAAACTGGAAGATTTGTGGATTGATTAAAGAATGTCATGTATATTTCAGGGTAGAGACTCTGATCTGATCGAAGTTTCTGTCCACAGAGACTCCCATGGGCATCTCTGACGGTAGAATTGGAGATTCTACCAGCAGAGAGGACGAGGTCTATTGCTATAACTTAACATTGCCCAACATATCCTAAAAGTGAAACATTCAATCACATTACATTATCATTGTAATAGTCTGTGCTTGCCATAACATCTAAATATCATTTAAATTATGCTGTACATGTATGATACTGAACATGAATGACAGATAGTACTAGCATAGACTCCGATCCGAGTTTCTGTTGACAGAGAGTCCAATCGAGATTTCCGGATTCTACCAGATCAGAGTCTCTACCCATGCCAGACTAATATACATGTAGTTTGTAAAAGATGCTGGTACATGTATCAAACTTTAAAGGGATGTTAATCTTGTTGTTTCCAGTCAGGAATGTCCTTAACAGTGGAGAACAACTTGAAGAATATCAATGTCAACAACTTTGACCTTGAATTTGAGGTAAGTTTTGTCAAAATGGGATCATACATCCACAGTGTTTTGCATCATTATTGCAGTCGTAGAAACGTCCTGCAGCTGCATTCAGTCTTTCTTCATCTTCTTCCACTGTCTTCTGTCTCGCGAGCTCCCTTTAGCTATTGGAATTTCTTTTTTGTTGTAGGAGGGCCTAGCCCTGAGCCTGTTCTTCAGGTCTTTCTTCAGCATGCTAAGCAGATTGACACAGTGTCTTCCTAAATGCAATTGCCTTGTACATGTATCTGCTGGAGCCTTAAAGATTGAGAATTCCATAACATACTGCCAAACTTGATTACAAGTATACGTAGTGCTAGGCAACATTCCCCAAATTCATTTTGTAAGATGGGTACATGTATTTTGTGACCATTGCATTCATTTCATTTATATCATACCCGGGCGGCGATACAGTGCTCTCGGCCGTGTTGTATCCACCCGTACAACACGGGTGTATAAACTGGGCTTCCATAGAACGATTCGAACGCGCTTCGCCCCAACCGTGTGCGCCGCTTTCGAACATTCGAATACAGGATTCAGACGTTGGAATGGATGTTGTAGCGGTCGGGCCGATACCTTGGGCAATACAGAATACATCGTGTTGTTATGCTCTATTTATTGCCACTAGTTTACCTTATATTATAAACAAAATATCAACTCAACATAGATGCCACTTTGCATACATCCCACCCTTCCAGGTTGACCCTTTATTCAAGAAGATGTCTGCTACTTTTGATGAAGGAGGGACCAGGGGCCTGCTTCTCAACCACCTCAGTTGCACCGACGACAGCATGGAGCTCCTGTTTGACTCCAAATCTGTTGCCACGGCAACATTGGGTGACAAGGCTGATGACACCGGAAGCACAGAGCATGTTGATCTTTCTGGTGGGTCTCAGATTTCAGTGCCTGGACAGCATTGTGTACCTCAGGGGCCTCCCTAAAGAATGGAGCAGTGGCGCTGCGCCACCCAGTCCTTTCTCAGCGCCACCCTGTTAATTTTCAAAATTAGGGTTTTTACACCCCCTTTCCGGGGTTCTTCGGTCAATTTTACCGATAATCCAAGCCGCGCGATCTTTCTGTCGAGTATTAAAAGGTATTATTGTTAAATTGATATAAAAAATAATATTATGAGACACCGAATTGCGATGAACGCTGGCCCGACAAAAATTTACAAACATTTTAGTGTGCAGAAGCCAGAACGCTGGGCCGTCCCGCTTGCGACAAGAATTCCTGAGGAAGCATGCGGCTGAAACGCCGGTACATCGTGCGGGTCCACAAATATTTTGATCAAAAACATAATCGCAGGGATCTGAAATGTTACAGGATTTTCTTTAGCGGGAGTTTTATTTCTTGTTTTGATCGATAAAACTACGTGAATTCAAACCCACGCTGCCGGCTCGGCACGTAAACTTCCGGGTTGATTTGGGCGTCAAAATTACGCAAAAGACTCCATAAATCCGCAAAGAAATATATATTTTCCCCAAAGATTCTTTGATTGTACATTTCTTCACTAGAAAATCGTTCTGTGTTCGCGGAAACAGCATTTTGGCGCGTATTTTTAAACAAAGAAAATTTTGTTTACACGCGCGTCGTCTCGCTTGTGACTTGCCGCCGACATCGCCGGCTGAAATCATCAACCAATCGGAGGCGCGTATCGCGGTCACATTATGCAATATTTGCATATGACCTCATGGCACGCACGTCAACCGGCGGTGCGTCGCACATTGTGGTGTAAATTCAGCGCCGTATTTCAGGAAATAAATGCCGGGACACGAACGATTATTTTTGAAAACGTATTTTACAAGTTCATCTTTGGATAGCCTAGTAGAAATCAAACCGTTCGATGTCTGGTCCTTCGATATGATACAAATCCGCTGATGAGATTCTCAGCTCTAAGTTTGGTGTGAATTTAAACTGCAAGATAACGATGTATTCCACGAAATTATGGTGACGTTTTGCCGAAAATTCCGTGGCCGGCGATTTGGTATGACAAAAGAAAAACATTTGGGACTTTATCAAAGAGTGCAGTGCGATCAAATATTGGGAATTCGCGGGGTGCGGCGCCGGGAATTTCCTGAAAAGGGGGTGCGCACTTTATTCAGGTTTTTCTGTTGACCATCTCACTCTCAGCTAGCATCAAGGGGCTTGCGATGAAGCCCAAATCGGGGGTGCGCACTTTATTTGGGGTGCGTCCTTTAATAGAAGAAATACGGTATGTGATCTTGTAGGAACTTTTTGATGACAATATGTGATCTTGTAGGAACTTTTTGATGACAATCTGCTGTGATATGTTTTGCACCTAAGACAGTATTTTTGTGGTTGCTGCTTAACTTTAAAGCCCATATTTTTGTATGTAATTCAATAACTTATAACAGTCAGTGAGTGTGATGATTTTTGTTGCAATATGACAGTGTGTTTGATATTGATATTGTTGCAGCTTGTCTTTCAAGCCTTTGAGACTTATGTTTTATTAAAGTATATCTTTGTCTAGTAAGAAGATTGGACTTGGATTTTTCTTGTCTCTTTAGCCAATAATTTGGAAGCTAACTCTCAGGAAATGGTCTCCATTTGTACTTGAAAAAGGCAAAATGCAAGAGCTGCGCGCGTCGCATCGGGTGCTGCGCACCCTCCCCAGGTGCTCCGCACCCTGCTCCATTCTGTCATAATTATAAATTTCTGGGGAGATCCCTGTACCTAAACGTAACATCAGGTACCGGTACAGAAGTTTACACAGTCATGTAAGCCCCTGTCAGTGTCACACATTCACGACCTTCCCCTGAATTTGTTCCCGAACACCAGCCGACCAGACCGAATCAAAACCAATTTGAGTTCAATTTCAGTCAAATTTGACCCCCCAACACTGCTGACTCTCTCATGACTGCCAGCCAACCGTGGTCGAACCGTCGAACCTCCTGACCAACCCCCAAGTGTTTTAAACATTTCGAAACATTCGGCTGGTGCAGCTGAACAGTAGCCGAATTCGCCGAACACAAGCCGACCCAGCCGACTTTTCGCCGACCTACTCCTATCCATGGTTGAGGGGCGTTCGGCTAGTGTTCGAGAGACCAAATTCGTAAATGTGTGATGGGCTTTATTTAGGTACAAGTCCGGACCTGTACCTGTACCTGAACAATTTCACAAATTAATGATATATGTTCTTCTGAACTTCTTCAATAACTTAATAGAAAATATAAGTGTATTATTTGCCAAACAGTATTTTTTATCTAACCTTTTCTGCAGCATTCTTACAACACCAACACAAAGGTCTCCTCGAGAGGATCAGTACATCAGGGGTCTGTCAACCTTTTGCTGACTTCAAGTTCATGGAGTATGATCAGGTAAGCTGTGGACATTTTCCACACAAACCTTGGTCTCATGGTTGAACTATACGCTACCAACAAGAAATTGAGACATTCGGAAGAAAACGATACATTTGGGGGCAATTAAATGGGCCTCTGAGACATTTGGAAGAATGTGGCAGTTTGGATTGCCTCTTTTTTGAGACATTTTGTTTTATGGACTCTGGCAGCAGTCTGTGGACGGGAGAAATGAGACATTTGTAGCAGAAACTGAGACAATTTCTGCCGGCAAATGTCTCAGTTTGAATTGCCCCACCTGCCGGGTCTATGGACACCGCTTGTATTTCACATAGACTTGTTAGTTTTGTTTCTTCACGCCCACCACCCGGCCGGTGGGGCAGTTCAAACTGAGACATTTGTCGGCAGAATCTAATTAACCGGGTCACCATGGTAACTGGTGTAGACCTTGTGATGTTGGGTTTCATTTTGTTGCAATCTAGAGTTGGAGGGGCTGGTCACCATAGACTGTACATATGTATAATTAATGTGTTTGAGTAAGAGTAAACAGAGCAATAGTTTGTTGTGCTAGACCATGAGATTAGGTAAACATGAAAACATTATGCATTTGCTTTGCAAATGTTACATATAATTCCAGTGAGAGTGGGGAGGGCGTCATTCTTTTGGAAAAACGTCGACACAAAATGCCTGTTTGCTTACCGTCTCCTGCAAAATAAAAACTGCCGAAGATCTAGAGTGACAGACCAACAAAACACTCCCATTTCTCTCATGGCCAAAGACACTCCGCTGTTCATCACACAAGGCTCCGTCTAAACTTTAGTCAGTTAAATCACCATCTATTTCAACATTATTGTGTGA
The DNA here is from genome assembly GCA_013266295.2 of Branchiostoma floridae x Branchiostoma japonicum. Classification (NCBI taxonomy): domain Eukaryota; kingdom Metazoa; phylum Chordata; class Leptocardii; order Amphioxiformes; family Branchiostomatidae; genus Branchiostoma; species Branchiostoma floridae x Branchiostoma japonicum. The sequence continues at coordinate 26,639,127 of CM023824.1, read as the reverse complement.
TTACCCTAAATGTAAATGCGGCTATCATAGCGAAACGACTGAACATTACCTTTTTACTCTGTAATCTTTATACCAGTCAAAGAAGTACTCTGTTATCATCTCTTTCCAACATCAAAGTAGAGCTACATCTCAATGACAGTACTTTATGTTCTTTACTGCTACGAGGGTCCACTTCACTCTCACATTCACAAAACTGTAATATCTTTGACATAAATGTCATAATCATTGTGTTTTACTCTTGTTTTATATTTGTGTTTTTGAGTAGAAGGCGTCATATAAGCAGCTGTGCTTCCTGCCTGATACTCATTAAATATATGTGAATAAATAAATAAACTGCCGAAGACAAAAATGGCTTCTTGTAACTAAGAGGTAGTGCTTAAGAGTCATTGCACGAGAAAACCAGGCAAAACCAGGCAGAGGTCGGAACATGGGGGTCGGCCAAATCAGCTCATACTTTGTATGTATAATAGATATGTGGAACTATGAACAGCCATATGATTAAAACCCTCCAGGTATTTTTCATTATGTAGTTCTGGGACCCCCCCTCACCAAAGCCACTGTGAGTGTGAGATAATGCCCCTTGAAAATGACTAAAATTTAGAGAGATTAAAATTCGGATTTCAATGGTTCTGATAACCCCCTAGTGCACCCTCTTAATATCACTAATTCATCTTCAACTTTTGTTCGGTAAAACTAGAACATGTATGCTATATAGAAATATAAAAGTTATGTTCATATCTTCATTGGAACTATCAGGGTAGCCATCGCAATTTCAGTAATTTTCAGCCATAAATTGTTTGATTTTCGAGGGTCTCTGAGGGGGGTCCCAGAACTACATAATGAAAAATACCTGGAGGGTTTTAATCATATGGCTGTTCATAGTTCCACATATCTATTATACATACAAAGTATGAGCCGATTTGGCCGACCCCCATGTTCCGACCTCTGCCTGGTTTTCTCGTGCAATGACTCTTAAGATATTTAAAATACATGCATAATTTTTCTTTCATTCAGGCATAACTGCATTTATCTTTCAGGACTTCTTTGGAGAAGTGATGTCTAAGCAAGGGAAGGGCGAACACGCCTTTGACTTAAATGCAGAAACTCAGCCCATAGAAGAGGATGGACCACACTACGACATGGATGCTGCTGCTGATGATGATGGTTACAATGGAGGGATGGATGGTGGAGATGGGACCATCATGGAACAGTCCATGCTTGTCGATGGACAACCAACAAGGATGCTACAGGATGCCAACACAAGGTGATAGAATTATCCAATGTTACTTTGGGGTTGCACATAGAAAGTGGTGCTGTGTCTACCTAGAACTATGATAATCGTAGAATGGAACTCGCTGCCACCAAGCACAATAGGGGCATCAATGTTTAGAGTTAGACGTTCAAAGGTTAGGTGCAACGTGTCGTTCAGTGTAACAGCTGCCGCGGTGCCGCGTGCCTGCAAAGCTGGTGTGTTACGCCGAAGGACGGTTATACCGGCTATACAGATACAGATACAGATACCTGAACCTAACCTGGACTGGTTTATGTACTAGCTTTATATATACATATAGGTGTGGATTTTTATTTGCTGCATTGATACATGTACATATCAATTATGAAGTTACATGTAAATAATGGCAGTGGTTTCTGAACAGTTTTTAGTATGAATCATACTTCTCAAATTCTGAGTGGCGCAGGTAGAATTTGTCTGGTGCAGGTAATTTTCAATGTTATAGATGTACCTGCACCTGTACAGGTATGCAGAAAAAAGGATTTCGAGCCCTGCTGATATTTCTTTCCCTTCCAGCCGACCACCTATACTGGATGGCACAGTGGGCAGTCTGGTGTTAGCACTAGAACCCAGCGAGTACTCCTACTTCGACTCCAAACTCCTCTCTCTGTGGGCTGGACCAGAACATTGGAAGCTCAAACCCAGATCCAAAGGTGATCTGGTTTTATAATTAAGTGCATCTATATTAGTATTACTTACTGGTGTCTATATATATATATAGCACAATGAAACGTATGAATTGTGCCATTTCGTAATTTGAAGAATTCTACATTAAATTTTTTATTATGAGTACTGGTGATTACAGCTTCAGTTATGGGTGCAGGACAGGTACCTAAAAAAATGGACAAATTAAATGTTCACATAACAATCATGGAAACATTACTAAACTTGACAGGTAAGGGTAAGTTCTTGTTTATGGAGAATTCTCAGACAAAACATGGGCAGAAATAAGATGTTTTTAATTAGTTTTCATCAGGAGTCCTACCTTAGTGGCCGCATTAGACACAAACCTGACCAAAGTGACTGATATGCAACAGATCTTTCACGATAGTTAACACTGTCAGTAGACAGTGTAACACAAACTGTCCTGTCTCTGGGACCCATGGGGACCAGCTATTTACCAATTTTGGGCCAAAAATAAGTATATGATTATAAGTATAACTTTATTCTGGTACAGTATTGGTACTTTGTGATAATAGGTATTTAATTTGGACCTGTACCTAATCAATTTTTCGTGGTACAGTACCGGTACACAGTACTGGTACACAGCCCTGCTGGTGATGGCTGTGTTCTATGTGGTAAGAACAGTAAAAACTACTACATGTACATTGTATATGAAGGGAAAAGCCCATGAAACTAACAATGAAATGTACATTTTTCCACAGATGCATGTAAACAAGGTGGAGATAAGAAAGCCAGGCAAAAGAAAGAACCCTTTGTGTTGGTGTACCAAGACATTGGGGAGGCAGAATTTGAAAAACAGTTCATTGAGACCAAAGTAGCCACCACCCTTACCAAAAAGACCCTGGATAAATACAGCAAGGACAGCAAGGTTCTTCCACCGGACCTCAGCTACAGGGCAGACGCTCTCTTTAGGCTGTTTGGGAAGGCTAGTGTCATGGTGAGCGCTTTTGTCTACTTCTACATTGTAATGTTACTGGGCAATGGGGTCACGTCTCTACCGAAAACAACTCGACTTGAAAAGCATTAAACTATGTCTCGATCAGTCAACGGCTTTTCTTTGGTGGCTTCAAGGGGTTTCTTTGGTTCCCTGGGTGGTCGCCTGTACTGTACATTCAAACAAACTCTACCAAAAATATAATCTTCTATAGGTGAAGGTAATAAAATAAACAGTTGTAAAATAACATCCTCCCAGACTTAAGGCTGACCTTAATAGCATTTTATTTTGACAAGGCAAATATAGAACAACTTAGTTGACTAACTTAGTTAGGGACTGGTATTAATGCTAATTGCATCAATTCCACAGGGCTTGAAATACTTTTTCCTCCATACCTGCACTGGTGCGGGTAACATTGAAAATTACATGTACCTGCACCAGACAAATTTTATCTGCATCGCTCACAATTTAGGAAGTATGGATCATACTAAAACTGTTCAGAAACCATTGCCATTATTTCTTTTGTACTTCTCCTATAGGTGGTGACAGTCAAGGCAGCAAATAAAAAACCCACATACACCTACATTTGATGGGATAATTATAAACCCAGTACATGGACCAGTGCAGGTAGACATCAGAAATACCTGCACAGCCCCAATTTTACCTGCATTATTTAAGGTGCATACACACCCAGTATTTCGAGCCCTGCTTTTGTATACAGTTACATCACCCCGCTTCTGTTTCTGCCATGTGTCCATCAACAGGTGAAGAGGCAGGTGGAAGAGGACAGCCAGATGGATGATGGGATAGAAAACTACGACTACAACAACCGCAACGACTGTGCCAACTACTGTCCAGGGCTGGAGGTAGGGTCAGCAGGCTGGTTTTAGTCAAACTGATTTGATTTATAATTTATTCAAATCAGAACCTCATTTGCATAATTTATGAGGAAATGCTAAAATAGCCTTTTTTCTCAAGATAAGACTGTCATTTGGTGGAGAATACCATCAACTGATATGATTCATACAAATGAGGCTCTTATTAAGTCTTATTGCAGCATAATCACTGAGAAAAATTTATTTCAAAAAGTCAGTTTGAATGGTTAACATGATTTGGCAAAGGTATGAGGTCGTGGAACTCTTTTTTGTCTCTTCTTTGCATCAAGAATATATGAACCATATGTCTATTGTGACCATTTTCTTCAAGTCCTTAATTTGAGTGGAGAACTACATTGTATTGTATATATAGACAGGTTTGACTGTAGTATGAATTTTAGGGCTAATTAGAATTTAGAAGTAATGTGTCCTTGCCAGTGTCTCTGAAATTACTTACTATAATAGATAATCTAACTGCACAATGCGGTTGAAAAATTGACTTGACGAATCCAAAAAACAAACTTTTACAAAAGCTCTAAATATTTCATGCAGGTATCAGGTATCCAAATTCTTGTTTTTGCTTATGATATAGACAAAAAAATATATTTTGGGTTCCTTTTTCTGCCAAATGGCCAAGAATGTGGTATGGCTGTATGTGCATGGTTTTGTTGGGGGGAAGAATCCATTCTTTCAGAGGGTTCAACTTCAGAACATTCCATTTTGGAGTATGGTGGTGTTAGATGCAAAAAGTTGATACAGAAGAGTCCACTTGTGCATTATAAGGGAGATGGAATGAAATATGCTGTATTTGCTTGCAAATGTTGACCTCTTTAATGAGATTTTGTTTACTTCATGATGCTCTTACAGGGGTCGAAATACCCCTCTGTGTGCAACTTGGTGCAAGTAAATTTGGTGTCGTGCAACTAATTTTTTGCCGGTATGCACCGCGGTGCAAGTTTGCTTTATCCGCTGTTACTACCAGTACTAGTACCTGTAGAAATACCCAATAAAGAACTGGAAAGGGAACAAACCAGAATCCATGAAGTTTTTATTAAAGTTACCACATGTACTTTTGGTTGTGTTCGTTTTATTTTTGGTGGGTGCAACTATTTTTCTGCTGGTGCAAGTATTTTTTTTCTTCATCTGCACCAGTGCAAGTTGGCCCCAAAATCTATTTCGACCCCTGTCTTAACATGTTATCACATGACCAAAAATGGATGATAATAGGTACATGTACCTCACAATATGTACCTCCTCGTTAGTAAGAAGCTATTAAAAGTACATGGATTATATATATCATACCCGGGCAGCGATAATGTTCGATACGGTGTTCCCGACCGGACGGTACTTTATGGTACGACCGGGTTTCCATAGAACGATTCGAACGCCTCCCCCGCTTTCTGCCCCTCCCACTTTTACCGATCGACTTCGTAGCTAACGGCGGCTTTCGAAAATTCGAATACAGGATTCGGACTTTGGAATTGATGTTGTTGCAATTTTTTGGGGGTTAGGGACACCAAATTTTCGCTCATTTGACATTGAAAGGTGTGTTTTCCCTCGGTGGGTATGATATAAATAAAATACAACACGGTGTATTCCGCATCGCCCTCGGTCCCAGCCCTCCTGCGAGTCGGATCGCGGTCGGGTCGATACCTCGGGCGATACGGAATACGCCTTGTTGTATTCTATATGTACGTAAGCCCTGTCTTACCCGTTGCCCTTGCCCTTGTTTTTTATCAGGGAGGAGATGACAGTGATAATGAGAGTGCGGGGTTCCAGGATTTCAGCCAGGCGTCATCGCACTTCAACTTCAGTCACGACACCACCATCCACGGGAACATGTCGTGCAACGCCAGCATGTTGGAGTCTCAGCCGGGACAGGACGGCCTGGTGCAGGCACCTCGCAAGGTGGTCGCCCATTTCTTCATCTTCAAATTGTTTGGGCTCAGTCTCATTTAGTGCTGTGTACCTAAACCCACGTTTAGGTTCAGGTCCGGATTCAAGTCCAAAGGTTTAGGTTCAGTTCCGGACGTATAAGTCCAGACCTAAACCCACGGTATATACAAAATTGGATGTTGGCAACCTTGCGATATTGTCTGGGCGAAACTGTGGCCACATAACATGGAGGCTGACACTTGACAATGCCCAATGGCAATGTTTTTTTCATTTTGCAGCACAGATTTTGCAATCTATGGAAGGTTTTATGTGGTTCAGAACGAAAAGGGAAAATTGTTTTTATTTCCAACCAAGTCTGGAACTGGTTCCTGCAATTCATGTTTTTTTGGACTTGAACCTAAACGTTTTTACAAGTCCGGAACTGAGTCCAGCAAACTGGTACACAGCACTAGTCTCATTCAGGGTTGGACAAGTTTTCAAAAAATCCACTTGCCCCCACTTGCCCAAATCAACCTTTCACTTGGCCCAAAATATACAATGTACATGACGTTTTTTATGCCTTTTTACTACTAGCAAGGAAATTATTTTATTTTAGAGTTTATAATGCTGCATGCTTTATTGATCAAAATAAGTTGGTTTGACACTTGCAATGGATTTTCTGACAAAAGGGAATTAATTCATTATGTCAAAATGATGTAATTTTGCTCTTAACACCATATATAGTGGCTATACTTATCCACTTATACACATCCAAAAAATTTACTCTCCCAATCGGGCAAGTAAAGGCATATATGCACTTGCCCGAACAGTGTTTTACTTGCCCTGGGCAAGTGGACTTGTCCAACCCTCAGCTCATTGTTTGGCTGCAAAACTGGAAATATTCCAGAATATAATGAAAATTTACGTGAGATTCCAGAACAAAATATGAACAATTCGCAAGGTTAAAAGAATACGGGCCTGGTATTACGAATCACAAATTATTGCAGAAATGGAATTTCAAGCCCTGTACGTATGAATGGAAGTAAGTTGTAGCATTTGAAATGTGTAATAGAAAATTGATGCATATGTTTCTGCTGTACCCAGGTGGCCAAGATAGACATAGACTATGCACGACAGGCCAAGCGCATTGATGTGAGGAAACTAAAGGGGACCATGTGGAACTGGCTTATTCAACCACATGCACAAGAGGTATGTGTTCTGTCTTATTACATTTGAAAGCCCTAATTTTTTAAATATTGTAAATGACTAAAAAATGTAAGTGAAGCATATTTCACATATCATTATATTCAATACTTTTTAGATGACTGTATTTTCAAAGGGACCTTTATTTTTGCTGACAAGAGGAAAATAAAACTGCAATATTCCCTTTAGGTGCTGTTTGTGTGTGTGTGTTTGTACACACATTTGGCAAAGGTGTGAACTTATGGAAATAAAAGAGCAGGCAGCTCGACAATGTACAGTGTTGCTTTTTCAGTTCATAACATTTTCAGTGACGAAGTTGAAATTGCAAAACTTTGAGGAAGAGTCTACATAATTTTAAACTTCTTGAAACATTATTTGATATGTAAAAAGAATTTAGACTCAGACCAGCGTGTGAAATACTAGGTTGCCCAGTTGCACCGTGCAACCATATTTTGCTTGGTGCAACCTATTTCTACACCCAGGTAGCTCGGGATAAATTTTGTGGTAAGGATGCCCCTTTCTTCCATTGGGAACTGTTTATTGAGAAGTTCCCATGGAAGAGCTCATCACTTTAGGTATGGGGTAACAACTCTGTGTCAGAAATGTATAAATGCACATTGCATTCTAACAAAGTTAATCATAATGTAGAAAAGTTTGGGGCAACCCTGAATTTTGTTGGGCAACCTAGCTAGCTTTCATCCTAGGTTGCCACTGGGCAACCTGGCTCAAAAAAGTATTTCTTACACTGCTCAGACCTAAGTATTATCATGCAGAACAATAATGCAACAGCTTCTATCCTGATTTGCAGGAGCCTGAACACAGTGCGAAAGAAGAGGCTGTATCTGGAGAACAAACCTTTACTGGACTTATGCAGGAACTCCCCACAATGGTGTCGGGCCAGACAGCCAAAAATCTGTCTGTGCCCATCGCATTTGTTTGTCTACTGCATCTGGCCAACGAAAAGGTAAGCAGTCTTTCATGGACGCCAGGATTTCTTGAGGGGCCTGGAGCCAGGCCTTTAAATAGTTATTGAAGAAATAGTTGTCCCTTTCCATGTTGATTGAGGCCACACCAATTTTGATTTGTTGCTTCTCTGATTTTTTTTTTTTTTCAGAAAAAAATTGGCACAACAGGGTGAAAATAAATTTTAAAAATCTCTACATACATGTATGGCAGACAACTAACGACATTTGTCCTGGTACTGATATTGTACCGTAGATGCACTGGTTTGTTGAAAATTATTTAAAAGACAGGTTTTTATGTTTGCTTAGAAACTTGTACTAGGTTCCTGCAGTACTACTAAGTTCTGCTAGATGTCTCTTTCCCTTCAGAGTTATGCCTTCCCTTCAGAGTCTTTCTGTTGATGAAAAACCATGTACTTTGCTTTTATTTTCCAGTGTCTGAAGATTGATGGAAATGATGACTTGTCGGAGCTGACAGTTGCCCAAGGAGTCTGACCACACCCCTTCCTCGTGTCACCCTGTTTTGTGTCTCTTTTAAAACTGGAATTAAATAACTTTTTACTAATCATGCATTGTAAATAATGAAAAGGTAAATGAAATGACAACAGCCTATTTCAACAAGTGTTTGCCAAAAAAAACTTTGTATAGAATTAGTTGTAGCCCACTAGATTAAGATCAAGACACTGCACAATTTTAAGATTCGTTGCATGACTCTAGAGTGTTTCCTTCTGCTATGTCTCAGATGAAGAAATAATGATGTTATCTACCTTAAGCATTGTACATAGCCAACCTGTAGCAGTAAAGCCATTATGTAATGAAAAAGTAATTTTCGACTGTAAAAGTAATGTCTTCCTGTGCTGACTCAGCTACTATGATCTTTCCCTTCTGAGTGCACATTGCATCAATTATTTTATTTGTTAAACAAAATCTAAGCCTTAGGGAAAAGCATTCCCTAGGTTGATGCACACAGTTTCAGGGATGAACATAATCAGATTCAACTTTTCCTCTCAACCATCTGCTTCCATCTTGAGCAATCATAATTGCTGTACTTTGTATTTACATTTAATTGGATAGGAAATAAATTGACCATGACTGGCTGCTTCCCAATTCCTCAATTGGACTGGGCCTTGTTTGTTTTTAATCTGTTTCTTTGCGAACCTACATTTCTTACTTTAGTTCTTACATCTCTCGCTCATTGTGTACAAAGTGTCTGTTCTGTATTGGCTTGTTCTAACATTTTTACTAGTACATGTATTTGTTTTACCCATTTGTACCATTATGTGTTTGAAACTACATGAAGTTTGAGAAATAAAAAGGAGTATCACTGCATAATGTCAATGCAAGTGTTTTTCTTTTTAATGTTAGCACTCCTTGCTTTTTGCAGTTTCAAAGATAAACAGGACATTAGATTACATTAAGTGAAGTCATTGCTGGATTTTTAAATTTTAGTGTTAGCAAATCACACTTTTTCTACCACTTCAATTGGAACGTTTCTGGGTATATCCAATACATATAATTGTTGCACATCTGAATCTTTATGATACTAGAATCATGATAGCAATGGTAGTTGAACCAAGAAGATGAAGAAAGACTGAATGCAACGACTGCAGCATGATGATTGGAAGAGGAGGAGTGAGTAAATGACATCAAGTACGTGTACATTCAGCAAACTTTCTTTATTCAAGATTTTTCAATCAGATTTTTATCAACTTTAAAATTCAATACAAGCTACTTGGCACATACATGTATATGCTAAGAAAACGTTTTTCTGAGGACCCAGTGGTACATGTGTTGATGTACAGGTTATACATGTATGAAAGTCATGTAGTGTCATACAACAGAAGCTGCATTAGAGCCTGTATCCTACAAAATTTTTTGAGGTAACAAGAAGTTGATTACTTGGTTCTCAGATTTGCATACATTCGTTTCTTTCTGGTTTGAACAAAAACAAATGACAAGCTCTGCAGTCTCATGCAGTTATGCAAATATTTTGATATAAAAAGTTGAATCAAGAGGAAGCTATCAATTTTATTTTGTGATATTTTTATTTTACAAGACCACTCATTTTTACGAAAATCCAACAACCAAGAAATCGAATGGGTGTTATCCTAAGTATATTTTAAAAGTAATTTTTAATATCCTACATGTACATGTATGTTCCCTTGTGGTTTCCACCCATATGCACCACTACAAAACCATGTAAATTATCACTACAGACTGAGAAACTACTAAAACAGTAGCTGTTTCTATGATACACTTCTATATGTTTTGTGCTTGAAGCTTAATAACATAGCATGGCTAAACACTCATAAATAAACTCTAGGTGCAGCAGCTAATACACATCTACAACATACCTTTCAGGTCTGTGTCAAAACTACAAATTAAAGCTAGTGAAAACAGGTGCATTAAATTTAAAATTCACACACACAGTGTACATGCATATGATGATCTGTTACATCCTGTTGGCTGGGCATTAAAAGCCCTTTCCTACAGTTAAAACAGACACATTAAGCTAGTACATGTATACAATGTACAAATGTTAGGATGTATAAAATGGACCATAAAATACTGAGATACTGGCCCAAACTTTATAGGTCTTCCAATACTGGTATGTCTATGTGCATTTCTTAAGCGTATCGAAAGTGCATAGAAGGGCTGAACCAGGTACACACCTATCTTAGGTATTGATACCGTATTATGTAACCAAAAATTTCCTAACCCTCGCAAAATGGGGAACTACTAAGTAATGATCATCAATAGCTGTGAATATGAGTAATGAGACAATTTCTTCTAGTACATGATCATGAACTTTCTGTGGTTCCCCCAGATTCAGTTGTAGTCATGCACTGTAGCTTAAGGCATTTTTTTTTGCCTTACAGTATCACAAACTGCCACCACTTCTAATCTACAGTCTAAAGTATACTATACAGACATGTAGACTAGTACAAAAAATAGCAGAAACAAGCAAACCTACAGGGAAACAACATTGAGAAATAGTGTCATGGCAACCTCCATCTCTGACTTCTACAATAATTATTATTATTATAATTCTACTTAAGACATAAAAAAATGAGTCCATTATAGACCAAAACAATCATTACTAATAACAAATTAGGCATTTACAACCATCTTGTCATACATAGAAGATATTTAAACCCTAGCCTGACAACAAAACAAAAACATTGAGTGGCAACAAGAACAGGTACTACATGTATGTGGCCCTGAGAAATCAGAAGAGGGTCCTGAGTAAGACGAAGACTTTCAGATGTCCCATTGCAGGACTGCATTACAATCCTTTTCATTACACGTTCTACAGAAATAATACAGTTGTAGTGACCAATCTATTTGACAGTTCATACACATTTCAATTTGTTGTTGCTGAGATGGTTTAAGTTAAACTGAAAAAAAAACTGAAAAATGATTTTAGCAACCACAGACAAAATCAAATGGCTTTTACTATCATGACAATTCTACTTATTGTGGTGTTCATATCATAATTTACATTGTGTCCCCACATGGCTTAAAAGCTATAAACCTGTTCCCAAAAGAAATGCCTTCTGTCAATTTTCAACATGTTGTGGATGTTGGCTTATAATATTTGTAAATTCAGCAACCATTGCTAGCTGTGTAATTAGAGAAAGGAATGAACTGAAAAAAATTTTTGACTGAAAGCAGTATCATATTTGACAATGAAAATATATTGAAATTGAAAGACTTACAATCATGTAGACTAGTTGTCATTAAATACTATCAACCACTTTGTTTCACAATTCTTTTGTGGGAGACAAAAAAATATGTGTACAGTCATGTTGTGCATTTACCTTTCCTATCATAATGTCTAATCTGAAAAGCAAAATGAAGTACAGTAACTGCAACTTGAAGCAGTCTGTATCTTTAAAAATCTGCATTATGTATTTAGGATGATACAAAAAGTGATTTTCTGGACATTTCTTTACAAAGTAAGTTGAATCAACCCTACTTCATTGCAAACAAGTGCCATTCAGAAAGTGGAGGACCAAAATATGATGCCTTACGAGTGTGTTTTGGTGTGTTGGAAACACAGCTGTCAGCCATGTTTGTTTACATTCTGGTAGTTTGTGGTGGCACCACAAACTGAGTGCGCCTCATGTGAGCTGTTTTAGCACCAACCATAAATGTCAGAAATGTGAGATAATTCCACAAATATGTTGAAAAGTGGAAGTAAATTACAATCACAATTGTGAAAGTAAATTACAATAATTACAACAAAATTTTTTTTCAATTAAAATGCTTCAATTTTTTATGCAAAAATGTTCCATAACGCCCCATTAAAGAGGCTCACGTTTCTTCCATGGTACTCTCAGATCAAGAGGCCTTCCAAACCCCTCTTCATCAAGCCATTCATCGTCACATTCTGTAAACACTTCCCCATTTTCTACCACAGCAGTCCCTTCTGGGGACGCCACCTGGTCTTTTGCACCTGGTTCTTCCTTTAAGATTTGATCCTCATGTGTCAGATTCCCCCACTGTGAAAGAGTCGTTCCTTCTGTTGAGGAGACAGGTGGGGCTGAACTTGACCTGTCTAACTGTGGTACATGGCAAGATAAATCTTCTGGAATATCCTCTGCAACAACGTCACTGCTAGTGCAAGTAAGTGGTGGGAAGTCGGAGCTGCTATTGACATGGCCTCTGGCTGAACCCACGTTGTGTGGATTCCTTTCATCTTTAGACTTCTGTATGTTTTCTTTTGTGGCAGGTTTATTCTTGGGTTTGGATATGGAAACCAAGTTATCTGACTGACTGGCTGATCCAGTAGCTTCCTTCTTTTGAAGCTGGTGCTTGGCTGGTGAGGATACTTTCTCTGTTTGGTGCTTTTCGTCAGACTTGGAGATTTTGACCCTTTTCTTGAACCGTTCAAAGTGCTCAGCTTCCACTAAGGCACAGCAGGGACAAATGGAGAACCCCAACAACTGCTTCTTCTGTATCCTTGCAGATGACCTTGAAGCTTGTGCAGTATTTGATGGACTCTCATCCCTGCGATCTGATTGGTCAACGGCAGTGACTGGATGTTTCCTATTGGATGTCGTTTTAGGCTTGACCTTGCTTGGAATGGAGCCTTTTGAAGTGGATGGTGGCAAGTTGCTGCGTTTCTTTGATGCTTTCTTTCCCTGTGAGTGTGACTTTTTCACATTTTCAGAAGACCCTGTTAAAGTACCCCTTTCTCCGCACAAGCCATCACTAGACCTGGCAGTCTTTGAGAGGGTAGTGGAGGATGTGTTTGAGATGTTTTCTGTTCTACCCTTGGCGGGTGGTTGGACATTTGAAGTAGCGTTAGTGAAGGGAGGCTTAGCGCTAGAGTTTGCCCCTGAAAAGAATCCTGCCTTTGGGCTGTTTCTTGCGTTTGGTCCTTTTGTCTTGGAGTCACTGCTTGGAGTGCGGCACCACAGTATGGAAGGATTTCTTGGTACGATAAACAGCTTCTTGGCAGCCTTGCACTTCCTTCTCCCCACATCTTCATATGGAATGATGCGGTTCTTTGCCGGGGTCATGGTGGCAAATTTTCGTAGAGTCTTTCTGAGTCTGTCTGCCTGCCTGTGTATTTTTGTTCTCGGAGTCTTCTCTTGTTTTGCTGCTCTTAGTGCAGAAATTGGCATGGTGATAGGCTTGCTGGGTGAGATTGGCACATCTTCAGTAAGATCCTTGGTGGTCACTGAAACGTCTTCAAATCCTCTCTTCTTTGTCTTGAAACTTTTGGTGTTGTTCTGTTGAATACGTGTGCCCTTTTTACCCTTGGGTGCCGTTGCTACCTGAGTTAAGGCCACTTGCTCCTGGCTCTGAAACGTCCCACTGTTACTACTAGTACTCCCCACTAATTTCATGATGGTGTCGTAGGTTACTGGTTGAGTAAACAGACTCTGTATAAGGCTGGTGTCTCTCCTCCCTGGCTTCTCTGATGTCTTCACCCAACCCTTGCTGATGATCGCATCTTGGTACTGGAGAGTAAGACTGGTGTTCAGGGACATGCACTCGCATCTTAGATCCGTCTTCTGACAATGGGTCACTTTTCTCTTCACCAAAAAGCCACACTTGGATGCTGCTGCCTCGATACTTCTGGTATCAATTTCCACGTTGCTGTTCTCTTCTTGGTTTGGACTTGGAGCAACATTGGCTGTATCAAGTTCTCTGTCAAAGGTAGCCTCACTTGGAAGGCTGCCCTGTACCAAATTGGATGGATTTTCACTACTGCCATCATCTGACTTGGTACATGTAGCTTGATCTCCACAGATGGATCCACTTTTCAGTTCTGACACTGTCTCCACACCATGTTTTGCATGGTTTTTGGTGTACATGGCGTGGTTAAGGGACTCAGGGAGGACTTGCTTTCTTGGTCTTCCTTGCTGTGTCTTTGCCAGGGGTTCAGCATCTGATGGCGATAGCGAATGTTTCCTTAGTTTTCCCCTTACTTTCACCATTTCCCAAGCGTTGTTTGCTTGTGCTACCATTCTGCAAGGCAAGCTTCTCAACTTTCTTTCATCATCATCAGTATCTTCAGCCTTACAGGTAATGTCTTGTATTAATGTCTCCTCTTGTGCATTGTTATGCACCATTCTACCAGAGATGCCATCATTTAAAAGGTATTTGTTGTGTTCAGGATAAGATTTAGAATCAATCTTACCATTTAGAACTGCAGGTTTTTCTGCTGATCTTATTGAAAGAGGAGGGTTTTCCACATCCTTTGTACCTGCATCCTTGTCAAACGGAGAACTATTGGGGAATTTTGTCAGTGTTTCATGACTTGGTGATGTTGTTGTGAAGGTGACGGTATTTTGGGCTTCCCGTTTTCTCTCTTCCTCTCGCAGCCTTGCCACTCTCTCGGGCAGAACTCTCAGTTGTCGTTTCTCATAGACTTCTACTGTACTCTTGATCATTGGCCCTTCAAGTGGATCCTCGTGCTCCTGCTTCACAACTGGCATGTCCCTTCTTTCCATGTGCTCTTCAGATAAAATGTCTTTAGGTTTAAGCTGACTTTGAATTCCTGAGTCATCAGCAATGATTGGCTTAACTGTCGGTGGAGACATAGGATGCAGCACAACAGAGCACTGTTCTACCTGCATCTGTTCCTCAACATTACTGCAGTCATGGTGTCCATCCGTGGTGCCCTTCATGCTTGGTTCAGATGTGTGTTTGATAAGGGCACCTTTATCATCATCATCAACGGTTCTTTCCTTGTCACTGTCACTGAAGTCATGTGGAACAATTTGTAACTTCCTGGTGGGGCCATACTTCTGTGATATCTCGCAATCTGCTGTTTTTTGTAAAGTCTTCAGCAAATGCTTTCTGCTTGTTTTGCTCAAAGACGGCACATTCTTGGTGCTCTCCCTCAGGCGTTTGTTTCTTGATGGCAGCTGCCGGAGTTTTCTGATAGCAGCGGGCATGAAGCTCTCAGGCTTCTGGTACTTTTTCAAGATGACTGCATGGAAAGCTTTTAACACTTTAGCACGAGCTCTCCTGTGTGGCAATGTGCGTATCCCCAGCATCACTTCTTTTTCTTTCATCTGACCGTTGCCCTTTTTTTGTTTTCTCACAAGCTTTGGTCCTGCAGACAATGAAGCAAGATCTGCACTTTCCTTCCTTGAAGGCACCTGGTTTTCCACTTTACAGCTTCTGCCAAGGGGAGCAGTTACAGTACAAGTGCATGGGAGATCAGTAATTTGTACTTTCTTGCAAGAGCACACAGTGGCCATGGTCCATTTCACATCAACTTCATCTGCATCACCATCAACTGATGTTTGACTTTGCTTTACATTAGGAAAAGTGTAACTGACGCCTGGAACTGGCTTTGCTTTGTCTCTTGTTCTAGGCTGCATAAGCTGATGGCTGTCTTTGTCGCTACACTGCTTCCTTGGTGTGTTCTGAAACTTCTTGTCATTGATTTTGGCCAGTCTCACTGGTAGGGGCCTCAGAGCTGTGCATGTGGCACTGTTGTCATCTTTCCTGGAAGGAGGAACCTGCTTGGTTTTTATCTGAGCCTCTCTCACCTCCCTCTGAGCAGAGGGGCGTAACTTCCTCAACACTTCAATGTTCCCTACACCAGATGGTACCGACTCTTTCTTTGGAATCAGGACCCTAACCAGTTTCCCTGACTTTCCCTTCACCCACATCCACTTCCTCGGCCTTCCTTTCCGTCTGCCTAGGAACACAGGTGACATTCTTTGGGGTTTAACGCCATGGTGCGGAATTTGCTTGCTACTGAGCTTCCTTAATCGAACATGACAGGGGAAAATCCGAGCTTTTTGGAGCTGAAGATCACTGACTGAAGCTTTTCTTGTTGAGGACCTGTTGAGAAGATAGTGGCCATTGCCAACATGCCTGTTTTTATCCTCCATACATTTTCTCTTCTGTAACATTGCAAAACCTGTGCGAGGCCTGTGTGGAAGGCAGTGAAGGTATCTAACTTTGAGGGCATGAAGAGGACCATGTTCAGTTGACAAACCTTTCTCGGGAAATGTCTGTTTTCTGGTGTTTTCTGGGTTACCTGCAACTTTAACATCCGTATCAATACAGGGTAAAGCTTCTTGATCGTTAGTTGATGGCTCTTTACACAGTTCGTTGGACAAAGTCTTGCTCGGCTGTGGCGCACTATGGACATTGTCAACTTTACCAACACCAGAGCAGCTGCCTTCGGGTGAGCAGCTGAAGTTTGTGGAATTTTCATTGCTGTCAACTGAAGCTTCAGTGCTTTTACTGCTGGAACATGACTTAAAACCAGAATCCCTGCCCAGGCTGGCATTTTCTTGACCAGTGGGGGACAATGCCTTACAGACGTCTCCAGACATGCTACTTGTGGGCTCCTTTCTTAAGGCTGGGCAGAAAGTGATTGACCAAGACATGGTGGGCATGGGAGACAGGATGGGAGGGGGTGGGTCATCACCATCGTCCTCATTCTCCTCCAAAGAATACACTGATGACTGGGACTGGTCTCTGTCCGAACAAGTGTCGTAACCCGTGACAGGACTGAGACTGGGAGGAGATATACTACAGCAGCTTGATGTGTCGCTGTCGTCGTCTCGCTCGTTTCTTGTTTCGTCTGATGGCAAAAGGCCAGATACTGCATAAGATGATAGGCTGACCGGTTTGAACAGGTACGAAGCATAGAGATCAACGCGGCCTTTGTCCCCATACAAGTTCATGTCACCGTCACTAATGCTTTTACCTATGTTTCCTATTGGATCATTTTTGGCACCAACTTGGCCAGCCTCTACTAAATTGCACTCATTTCTAAGCATGTCACCTCTTGGCCCATCTGACATCATGTCCTGAAGAGAACTGTTGTTTTGGCATTTTTTGAGATTGCTTGTAAGTTGGCAAATGGTAGGTGTGTGTTGAGAGGGAGTTTCTTGCACCTTGTCATCAGTTGAGGTAGGTGGGTTGTGGACCGTTGTACCCTTGGCCGTGCTTGTGGGAGGAACAGCTGCCATAGCTTGACTGACAACATCAGTGACACTACCTGAAACTTCATTATCACTACAGTTCATCTCCAAATCCTCAAAGCTGAATAAATGTCTACCTTTCCTTCCCTTCGAATAAATAACCCACAAGAGGAAGTCTTCATCCAGGCACCTTGTATCATTGTAAGTGTTGCTGTTAAGGTTTTGTACTTCTATGGGTACAGGGCTCGAGTTATTTGGTCTCGTAAGGCTTTGATGTAATGTATTACCATTAGGTGAGACATTTTTGTCCGATGACGGACATTTACCTAAGGCTTGGTGCTGGTAACTGTGACAGACTGAGTGAGACTTTTCTTGTGTAAGCTGGGGATCCGAACCAGATGATGTAGTCTTCTTTGTTGTAGCAGGTACACAGAAGTGTTCAGCTGTGGGGTGCGTCACTTCAGGTCCATCATTGATGTGTTGGTGAGATAGCTTCTCCTCGGCCTCATGACTGCAGGAAGATGAAACAGGCATTGTTGTGCAGTGTGGATAGCACATCATGATCACATTGTCAGAATAGGCAAGCTAGGTATACATAGTCAAGATAAGATATGCATCCATACTAAAGTCTGAAAATTTGAAGTGTCAGAGTTTCCAATGATGACTTTACAGTTACATGTACTCTAAATATGGCACAAAACTTTGTTATGTTGTCTTCCCCCATCGCTGATATATTGTACCCAGATGTAATCACATTTATTGCAGTGCCTTATCATAATTAATCTTGTCTTAAGAATTCAAAAAAGCCGTGGCCTCACCCATTAAGAAGGGCATAACTCAAATGCCATGACAAAATGATAAATTACAGTCAGCCTTATATCAATCTTGCAAGTTCATCTGTGTTGGAAGAAGTCATTATGTGGCAAGTTTCCAACACAAGAAATTGGACTTACCCAAATTTTCGACTGTACAACTCCAGTCTTATATCAATGTCCTTCAAAACTAAACCATTGTGATCATTTCGTGGCATAACACAATATTTTATTGAATATCAGTAATTACCCCTGTGTATGGAGGTATTGCTTTGGGTGTGTATGTCTGCTTATCTTCAGTTGAGTGACAGCAGCATGTGGGTGGGGGATAATTCCCTATCCCCAGACCACAAAAGGTCACAGGAAGTTAGGTCCCAAAAGCTGGCCCAGGAGCCAGCAGAAAGTAGGTCAAATATCTGTTGGCTGGGTGCCGGTGGGAAAATTAGATGTAACAGAGAAAATCAGGGGAATTTGGAAACATGCTTCGAAGGATCGAGCTGGAACTGTGTGGGTCATTTGTGCTGCTCCTCATGCAGGGCTCTAGCCAGCACCAGTTTTTCCGTCAATTGCAGGAACTTTGTGGCATGTGATGGGAATTTTTCAAACCAATCCGTCAACCTACAAAACCTTACAGACAAAATTGACAAAAATCTTGGGTAGAAATATAAAAACATCCAAATGACCACCAACATGATTTGCCTCTCAAAATGTGGGGAAAATGCATTTTTAAAGGCTTAAATTAAAAATCTCAAATTTGCCCCCGGACCCCCCTAGATTGTGAGCACTCTTCCTTCAGGTCCGATCATGAACCTGGGCTGATGGAAAAAAATTTCGAGCTAGAGCCAAGATTTCAGCACTAAGGGCAGGACCAAAGTAATGAAACTGGATGTTTTCCCCTGTCTTTCTCACCTTTGATGTTACTCATTTTCCAAAGGGTGTCGATTAAACGGCAAAGAAATGATCAAAATGATTTGAGATTTGATGAATACTGACTTTAGAGTTAATACACTGTAGCTTAGGCCCTTAAATTTGAGTTATGCCCTTTGTTTCTGGATGAGGTTCCAAACATTTTGAACCTACCTTATACATGTACACAAAAACAAATAAACTGTTGACTAAATGTGATCTAATTTCAGTATGAAACATAATGATTGAATTGCTCCAACCACAAAATAAGCTACATGTACAAGTATGGGGAGAAGTTGCTACATGAATAATTTCTTTATTCACAACCATGTGTTGTTTAACAAAAGCTGACGTTTCAATGACCGTCTGTCATCTTCATCGGGGCTAATATGACTGGTTCACTCACAGTGCACTGGAGCTAGGTGTTACTGGTTCACTGTGCACTGAAGCTAGTATTGTTGGGTGACAATATATTGAATACAATACTTTTACAACAGCATGTAACACTATGTTGTAACAATACCAGTCCTATGTATGTGACACAATTGCTTTACATTTGGGACTGCATTGTTAACAGTGACACCTAGCTTCAGTGCACAGTGAACCAGTCATATAAGCCCTGATGAAGATGACAGACATTGAAACATCGGCTCTTGTGAAACAAGTGGTTGTGAATAGAGAACTTTGCTATTCAAAAAAAGAACAGATGTATCAAGGGTTCTTCTTGCAATGGAGAAATGACACAAACACTGCAAAAGATGCTTCAGCAACTGTAAGCAGCAAAAGAAAAATGAAAAGATTGCAAGCTTAGCAGCTGTTGCAGGATTTGTAAAGAACAAATTAAGTGATAACCTGTAAATTGCTTAAACTTGCCTAATTTGCATTATCATAGTTTCACAATCATTACACATGCTAATCTCAAGTTGTCAGCCTATTTCTTTATTATTTAACCCTCTTAGCACACCATAAAAATTTTTAGGCATACCCATATACACAGTAAAATTCAGGTTTAAGATGTGTCAAGGGGCACTTTTCACCATTAAGCACCATTCACACTGCCAAAGGGACCTGTCCTTGGTGCTGAACTCACCATTCACAATATAAACAGTTGTAAACTCACCAGAAATAGAGAGTGTGAGGTTAACACCGGTAGCCCCAGCATCTTTTCTGTGCTAAGCACCATTAACATAGCTAAAGGGACCTGTCCTTGGTGCTGAACACACCATTCACGGTTGTAAACTCACCAGAAATAGAGAGTGTGAGGTTAACACCGGTAGCCCCAGCATCTTTTCTGTGCTAAGCACCATTCTCACAGCTAAAGGGACCTGTCCTTGGTGCTGAACTCACCATTCACAGTTGTAAACTCACCAGAAATAGAGAGTGTGAGGTTAACACCGGTAGCCCCAGCATCTTTTCTGTGCTAAGCACCATTCACACAGCTAAAGGGACCTGTCCTTGGTGCTGAACTCACCATTCACAATATAAACAGTAGTAAACTCACCAGAAATAGAGAGTGTGAGGTTAACACCGGTAGCCCCAGCATCATTTCTGTGCTAAGCACCATTCTCACAGCTAAAGGGACCTGTCCTTGGTGCTGAACTCACCATTCACAATATAAACAGTAGTAAACTCACCAGAAATAGAGAGTGTGAGGTTAACACCGGTAGCCCCAGCATCATTTCTGTGCTAAGCACCATTCTCACAGCTAAAGGGACCTGTCCTTGGTGCTGAACACACCATTCACAGTTGTAAACTCACCAGAAATAGAGAGTGTGAGGTTAACACGGGTAGCCCCAGCATCATTTCTGTGCTAAGCACCATTCACACAGCTAAAGGGACCTGTCCTTGGTGCTGAACACACCATTCACAGTTGTAAACTCACCAGAAATAGAGAGTGTGAGGTTAACACCAGTAGCCCCAGCATCATTTCTGTGCTAAGCACCATTCACACAGCTAAAGGGACCTGTCCTTGGTGCTGAACTCACCATTCACAGTTATAAACAGTTGTAATTTCACCAGAAATAGAGAGTGTGAGGTTAACACTGGTAGCCCCAGCATCATTTCTGTGCTAAACACCATTCACACAGCTAAAGGGACCTGTCCTTGGTGCTGAACTCACCATTCACAGTTGTAAACTCACCAGAAATATAGAGTGTGAGGTTAACACCGGTAGCCCCAGCATCATTTCTGTGCTAAGCACCATTCACACAGCTAAAGGGACCTATCCTTGGTGCTGAACACACCATTCACAGTTATAAACAGTTGTAAACTCACCAGAAATAGAGAGTGTGAGGTTAACACCGTAGCCCCAGCATCATTTCTGTGCTAAGCACCATTCACACAGCTAAAGGAACCTATCCTTGGTGCTGAACTCACCATTCACAGTTATAAACAGTAGTAAACTCACCAGAAATAGAGAGTGTGGGGTTAACACCGGTAGCCCCAGCATCTTTTCTGTGCTAAGCACCATTCACACAGCTAAAGGGACCTGTCCTTGGTGCTGAACTCACCATTCACAGTTATAAACAGTAGTAAACTCACCAGAAATAGAGAGTGTGAGGTTAACACCGGTAGCCCCAGCATCTTTTCTGTGCTAAGCACCATTCACACAGCTAAAGGAACCTATCCTTGGTGCTGAACTCACCATTCACAGTTATAAACAGTAGTAAACTCACCAGAAATAGAGAGTGTGGGGTTAACACCGGTAGCCCCAGCATCTTTTCTGTGCTAAGCACCATTCACACAGCTAAAGGGACCTGTCCTTGGTGCTGAACTCACCATTCACAGTTATAAACAGTAGTAAACTCACCAGAAATAGAGAGTGTGAGGTTAACACCGGTAGCCCCAGCATCTTTTCTGTGCTAACCACCATTCTCACAGCTAAAGGGACCTGTCCTTGGTGCTGACCTCACCATTCACAGTTGTAAACTCACCAGAAATAGAGAGTGTGAGGTTAACACCGGTAGCCCCAGCATCATTTCTGTGCTAAGCACCATTCTCACAGCTAAAGGGACCTGTCCTTGGTGCTGAACTCACCATTCACAATATAAACAGTAGTAAACTCACCAGAAATAGAGAGTGTGAGGTTAACACCGGTAGCCCCAGCATCATTTCTGTGCTAAGCACCATTCTCACAGCTAAAGGGACCTGTCCTTGGTGCTGAACACACCATTCACAGTTGTAAACTCACCAGAAATAGAGAGTGTGAGGTTAACACGGGTAGCCCCAGCATCATTTCTGTGCTAAGCACCATTCACACAGCTAAAGGGACCTGTCCTTGGTGCTGAACACACCATTCACAGTTGTAAACTCACCAGAAATAGAGAGTGTGAGGTTAACACCAGTAGCCCTAGCATCATTTCTGTGCTAAGCACCATTCACACAGCTAAAGGGACCTGTCCTTGGTGCTGAACTCACCATTCACAGTTATAAACAGTTGTAAACTCACCAGAAATAGAGAGTGTGGGGTTAACACCGGCAGCCCCAGCATCATTTCTGTGCTAAGCACCATTAACATAGCTAAAGGGACCTGTCCTTGGTGCTGAACTCACCATTCACAGTTGTAAACTCACCAGAAATAGAGAGTGTGAGGTTAACACCGGTAGCCCCAGCATCATTTCTGTGCTAAGCACCATTCACACAGCTAAAGGGACCTGTCCTTGGTGCTGAACTCACCATTCACAATATAAACAGTTGTAAACTCACCAGAAATAGAGAGTGTGAGGTTAACACCGGTAGCCCCAGCATCATTTCTGTGCTAAGCACCATTAACATAGCTAAAGGGACCTGTCCTTGGTGCTGAACTCACCATTCACAATATAAACAGTTGTAAACTCACCAGAAATAGAGAGTGTGAGGTTAACACCGGTAGCCCCAGCATCATTTCTGTGCTAAGCACCATTCACACAGCTAAAGGGACCTGTCCTTGGTGCTGAACTCACCATTCACAGTTATAAACAGTAGTAAACTCACCAGAAATAGAGAGTGTGAGGTTAACACCGGTAGCCCCAGCATCTTTTCTGTGCTAAGCACCATTCACACAGCTAAAGGAACCTATCCTTGGTGCTGAACTCACCATTCACAGTTATAAACAGTAGTAAACTCACCAGAAATAGAGAGTGTGGGGTTAACACCGGTAGCCCCAGCATCTTTTCTGTGCTAAGCACCATTCACACAGCTAAAGGGACCTGTCCTTGGTGCTGAACTCACCATTCACAGTTATAAACAGTAGTAAACTCACCAGAAATAGAGAGTGTGAGGTTAACACCGGTAGCCCCAGCATCTTTTCTGTGCTAACCACCATTCTCACAGCTAAAGGGACCTGTCCTTGGTGCTGACCTCACCATTCACAGTTGTAAACTCACCAGAAATAGAGAGTGTGAGGTTAACACCGGTAGCCCCAGCATCATTTCTGTGCTAAGCACCATTCTCACAGCTAAAGGGACCTGTCCTTGGTGCTGAACTCACCATTCACAATATAAACAGTAGTAAACTCACCAGAAATAGAGAGTGTGAGGTTAACACCGGTAGCCCCAGCATCATTTCTGTGCTAAGCACCATTCTCACAGCTAAAGGGACCTGTCCTTGGTGCTGAACACACCATTCACAGTTGTAAACTCACCAGAAATAGAGAGTGTGAGGTTAACACGGGTAGCCCCAGCATCATTTCTGTGCTAAGCACCATTCACACAGCTAAAGGGACCTGTCCTTGGTGCTGAACACACCATTCACAGTTGTAAACTCACCAGAAATAGAGAGTGTGAGGTTAACACCAGTAGCCCCAGCATCATTTCTGTGCTAAGCACCATTCACACAGCTAAAGGGACCTGTCCTTGGTGCTGAACTCACCATTCACAGTTATAAACAGTTGTAAACTCACCAGAAATAGAGAGTGTGGGGTTAACACCGGCAGCCCCAGCATCATTTCTGTGCTAAGCACCATTAACATAGCTAAAGGGACCTGTCCTTGGTGCTGAACTCACCATTCACAGTTGTAAACTCACCAGAAATAGAGAGTGTGAGGTTAACACCGGTAGCCCCAGCATCATTTCTGTGCTAAGCACCATTCACACAGCTAAAGGGACCTGTCCTTGGTGCTGAACTCACCATTCACAATATAAACAGTTGTAAACTCACCAGAAATAGAGAGTGTGAGGTTAACACCGGTAGCCCCAGCATCATTTCTGTGCTAAGCACCATTAACATAGCTAAAGGGACCTGTCCTTGGTGCTGAACTCACCATTCACAATATAAACAGTTGTAAACTCACCAGAAATAGAGAGTGTGAGGTTAACACCGGTAGCCCCAGCATCATTTCTGTGCTAAGCACCATTCTCACAGCTAAAGGGACCTGTCCTTGGTGCTGAACTCACCATTCACAGTTGTAAACTCACCAGAAATAGAGAGTGTGAGGTTAACACTGGTAGCCCCAGCATCATTTCAGTGCTAAGCACCATTCACACAGCTAAAGGGACCTGTCCTTGGTGCTGAACTCACCATTCACAGTTGTAAACTCACCAGAAATAGAGAGTGTGAGGTTAACACTGGTAGCCCCAGCATCATTTCAGTGCTAAGCACCATTCACACAGCTAAAGGGACCTGTCCTTGGTGCTGAACTCACCATTCACAGTTATAAACAGTTGTAAACTCACCAGAAATAGAGAGTGTGAGGTTAACACCGGTAGCCCCAGCATCATTTCTGTGCTAAGCACCATTAACATAGCTAAAGGGACCTGTCCTTGGTGCTGAACTCACCATTCACAATATAAACAGTTGTAAACTCACCAGAAATAGAGAGTGTGAGGTTAACACCGGTAGCCCCAGCATCATTTCTGTGCTAAGCACCATTCTCACAGCTAAAGGGACCTGTCCTTGGTGCTGACCTCACCATTCACAGTTGTAAACTCACCAGAAATAGAGAGTGTGAGGTTTACACCGGTAGCCCCAGCATCATTTCTGTGCTAAGCACCATTCACACAGCTAAAGGGACCTGTCCTTGGTGCTGAACACACCATTCACAGTTGTAAACTCACCAGAAATAGAGAGTGTGAGGTTTACACCGGTAGCCCCAGCATCATTTCTGTGCTAAGCACCATTCTCACAGCTAAAGGGACCTGTCCTTGGTGCTGAACTCACCATTCACAATATAAACAGTTGTAAACTCACCAGAAATAGAGAGTGTGAGGTTAACACGGGTAGCCCCAGCATCATTTCTGTGCTAAGCACCATTCACACAGCTAAAGGGACCTGTCCTTGGTGCTGAACTCACCATTAACAGTTATAAACAGTCAGGTTAGCACTAGCCACCTAGTCATTTTGGACAAAAACATTCACAAAATCTTGGCAAAAACATGGCCACAATGTGTAGAACAGCTGCATGTAACTATTCACAAACATGCATATGATTGACCTAATTTCCATATGAAAACTGTGCATGAGAATCTTCCATTTATTAAACGGAGCCTAAATATTGGCCCATTGTGCTCTACCGCAAAGCCGAAATATTGGCCCATCGTGCTAAGAGGGTTAAGTTCACCCCATCTCCCTGCTGCCTATCCCCCAAACCAAAACAAATTTGGTTACCAACAGGCTACTAGTACCTCAATTGGGAGGAAGTTAGCAGCTACTAAATGAAACATTAAACTAATTTTACAGCATTAAATGACTATCAAAACTGTATAACAGCTAGGGTACTAAACATTATGTACACCCCCCCCCCCCATTTACTATATATAATAACAAGCATCATTACCAGTGTACGAAATACTTTTTTAAGCCAGGTTGCCCAGTGGCAACCTAGGATGAAAGCTAGGTTGCCCATCAAAATTCCAGGTTGCCCCAAATTTAAATCATGATTAACTTTGTGCATTTATACATTTCTGACACAGAGTTGTTTCCCCTTACCTGAAGTGATGAGCTCTTCCATGGGAACTTCTCAATAAACAGTTTCCAATGGAAGAAAGGGGCATCCTTACCACAAAATTTAGGTAGTGCACTGAGCTACCTGGGTGTAAAAATAGGTAGCACCAAGCAAAATATGGTTGCACGGTGCAACTGGGCAACCTAGTATTTCGCACGCTGATTACATAGATAGAGATTCTATAATTTAAAGGGAAGGCAGTCAGTACCAAGGACAGGGTATGTAGTATAATGTGTGGAGGGTTAGAGCTTCATATACTGACCATTAAGTTGGAAACAGCACTGAAAATTTAGAAAATGTAACATATACTAATACTATTGCATAGTAATGTAAAGGGAAGGCAGTCAGCACCAAGGACAGGGTATGTAGTGCTATATGTGGAGGGTTAGAGCTTCATATACTGACCATTAAGTTCAAAACAGCACTGAAAATTTAGAAAATGTAACATATACTATTGTATAGTAATGTTAAGGGAAGGCAGTCAGCACCAACGACAGGTGCTAGTAAGTCCTTCCACCCAGAAGTCACAGCACAGATTCCAGGTGTTTGCAGATGGGCTCTCCACAACACGATTTAGTAAAAGTTGGTCAAAATCGTGTATGGCCAAGTGGAACCGTGTCACATTGTGGTGCAGGGAACTTAAGACATGATTTTGGGGTCTTGGTTACGAGCAATACTGATTTCCTTGCTCTAGGATTTTCTTGGCCCCTATACAAATGTATATGTCATGTTACACTGGCTTTTTTCATCGGAAGCTGCATGTTGTACTATTGAAAATTGATAACATGAACGCAATATTTTTTTAATATCAATAATTACCTCAGTATATGTATGGAGGTACTAGTATTGTTTTTGGTTTGATGTCTGCTTGTGTTTGTTCAGTTGAGTGACAGCAGCACATGGGTGGTAAAATTCCCTAACCACAGACCACAAAAGGTCAGACACAGGAAGCTATATTGAGGTCCCAGAAGCTGGCCCAGGAGCCAGCAGAAAGTTGGCCTGGAGTCTGTTGGCTACTAGTAATGGTGCCAGTGGGAAAATGCATAGATATAACAGAGAAATTCAAACAAGAAATTCACAAAATATTTCACAAAGGTATCAAATCCCTGATTTCTTGTTTTTGTGTGATGGTTCCAAAACTTTTAATATCTTATACCATGTTCAATATTCTCTTAAAGCGATATTATGGAAAATGTTTGCGCCAAAACTTTAATTATAAATTATTGAAATTTTCTCCTCTAGATTGTCATTTTCAATAACTTTCGACATATTAGTGTCGCTATTTCGCTTTTCCGGCGACTCAGCGCAGCACGAGAATAAGTTGTGCCAGGCCCGCTGTAGTTTTTTTAGGAGGCTCCTAAAAAGAATGTAGACAAACATTGACAACAAAAATTGGCCGTGATCCATGCTAACGCTGAGGAGTTGGCAGATTTCCAACACGTTTTTGCAGTGCAACGACATTGATCTTTTACTCCCCAAATGTCATTAACCCAGGTAGGCTTATAGCGCAAGAAAATGTGTAAAACAACGATGTTTAAATTATAGTCAATATCTTACATAATATCACTTTAAACAAGTGAGTAGTCTTGGATGAGTCCGTAACACCCATCTGGTAGTTATTTTTCTGGTAAACACATTTAAGTACCAAAGCTCCACAAAAAAATGAAACCAGAGCCATAAACTCTCCCGAAAAAGCATGTCTTTTATTCAATCTTAGTGACCATTAACAGTGAAGGCCAGCTTCATATATTTAAACCAGCAAGACGATATACATGTAGGGAAACACAAACAATGTCAACCACTTTTCAAACCTGTCATGTTACCCAACGGAGAGGATAAACTTAGTGGTGTGCTCAGTTCCAACTAAGGTAGAAAAAAGTTGGTACTTTTTCGACCCCACCTCTTTGAAAGATGATAGTATTTTTACTTAGTATTTTACTTTCTTTAAAGACTTGGTGACCTACATTTGTGAACACGTAACCTCAGCAGCTAAACACAACCACCATATACAGTGTACAGGTATAAGCAATAGCTGGTAAACATCATAACTTACATGCCGACATTTTACCTAACTGAATTAAATTGCTTTACAGTTTTTTTTTCTTCAAAGTTGTATCATTTTCTACAGGCACTTCTTTCTAGTACATGTACATGTATGTCCACTACGTCTTGTATTTCTTGATAGTCTTTTATTGGTAGCAGAGCTTGTTGGTTTCTTTTAAGTGCTGTTCACAAGATTCACCTTGTTTTGCTCAAATTTCTTTCTATCTGGATGTATATAGGGCAGACTCTGAATGCACTCAACTCTGGAATCAAAGGAATGCAGATGTAAAGGCAAATGACTGCATGAGTATTAAGCCCGTTACACATACTAGCAGCCAAATATGGCCTGCCAAACTCCCCCCAACCATGGTTAGGAGTAGGTCAGGAGCAAGATTGGCAGTGGTTGGCTGGTGTTCGGCCAGGTCGGCTACCTTTCAGCTGTGCCAGCCGAATGTTTCAAAATGTTTAAAACATTCAGGTGTGGACGGGAGGTTTAGCTATGGTTGACTGGTAGTTGGCTGGTGTTCAGGAGTAGGTCTTTGCTTGGTTGGCAGTCAAATTTGACTCAAATTTAACTCAAATTTGAGTTGATTCATATCGAAAGGTAGGCATGGCCTAAACCTGGTCAGACTGCTCCCGAACTTCAGCCAACCAAGGTTGGCTGGTGTTCGGGGGAAGGTTCTAAATGTGTGACATAGTTTGCAAGGTACATTGTACAATCCATGGCATGTACATGTGCATGTTCATCCCCTCATAGGTTAACTTTGCCCTGTTCCATAATAACCATGTCTGTATGATTATCATATCATTTTGCACTTTGGTAGAACAATTCAAGTGACAGGCAAAATTATCTTCTGTTCAGTGAATGTTAGGAAGTCCCTTTTAAATAGATTTTTCATGACATTGGCATCTCAATATGTAGAGCCTGGACTTGACAATTCTATACTGAAAACCAACATTCAACAATGACACAACCAGTATTGTTTCCAGCATACTAATGCAGCTCTGGGAGAACACCACTTCTGATGCTGGCACAGTTCACAGTTCATCACAAGACAACACTTCCACCTGAATAATCCACTAATTATGAAAACTGTAATAACATGACTCAGAGTACATCACAATGCACAGGTATGACAATAAAGGAGGTACAAATAATACTGAACAATAACTGAGCAAACTATACTTTGTGCACAACACCATCACCTCAGGTTTAAATAAAGTATATATTATTACATTGTATGTTTCAATTACTTCTTCACATAACCATCTCTGATGATTTCTTTACCAAAAATATAAAGGACAATATCTACATTGTAATTATAATAATTATTACACATCAATATCCATATTGGTGCAACAAGACCCCAAGAGCAACCGCCACGCCACATCGAGAGTTCCAGGCAGTTTTATATTCCTTCAAGAGAAAATTGGTTTAATCATCTATCCTGGACAGGCCCTTGCTCCTTAAAACGAAGTTTTATTTAGCATCATGTTCATATTTATGAATTCTGAGTTTCAAGTCAATACACTGATCCGAAGTGATACATATATATATATATACATGTATATATATATCTAATCTCAAAATTTCTGAGTGCTTGCCGCAGCAAACCCGGTGCCGTTTTGACAGTTGCAGGTTCCAAGAGTTTGGATTACTTACAGCAAAGCTTCTTGCTTAAGTTTACAACTATGAATACATTCACAGTGGTCTCCCCAGAAATTCTTAGGGGAGAGGTGCTCCCTAATCGGCTGATGAAAAAATCAGCGAATTTTCATGAAAATACTAAGAGAAACCCTAAATTTGACCATTTGGGGAGAGGTGCTACAAATGTAGGATTTTGGGGGAGAGGAGGAGCACCCTTGCTTCATTGCTTGGGGAGAGCCCTGATTCATTACTTGTGTTAGAAAGTCAACTGCAGTCAAATCAACAGTTACTGTACCAACATTTGGGCGTACAACAGTCAAAAAGGTGACCCTGGTAGGCATGCACTATACACAGACCTTCCAAGATTTTAAACCAAGAAAATTTCTAAAAGAGTTTTAGTCAAAGATTCAACGATTCTGACTCACTAGTCATTGAATACATTATCAAGGGCAAAGTGCTAATGACACAACTTGAAATTCGTAAAAAATTTTGCTCAGTACAGCCCTGCCATTTTTATAATTTGACTGTTCAGTACATACGTCACGCGATCTAGTTAACAAGGCTGGCAATCAGGATTCACACATCTGTCAAAGTCATATGAAATTTCACCAAACTTTCGTGCGGAAAGAGTTTCCTTAAGGGGCCGCCACATTGCGCGAGAATCGATTTAAACGACATTTACGGCAGTAGTACGCCCGATGTTTCGTTGAGCATCACGCAAATCTATGGGATCGCTGGCGATTTTTCGGAGTCGGGCGAAGCTCGCTGACACGCAAAATCGTGTTCTTTATATAATGCCTGCGTCACATTGTCAACAAGCTTCGGTCATATTTGTTGATCGCCCAATTTTTTAATCGACCGAGGATCGCGCATGTTTTTGGCCCCTTAAGCAACGTTGGCTCTACTTAGGATCGCGGAGCAATTTGAAATTTAACTGCAAATAAAAGGGGTTGGAATGGCTTTAGATGGTAGTATGTGGCGTGGCGGCTGAGGGGGACATGGACGTCTTTACCAAATCTACAAACCTGTGGTTGAGTAGATGGCTTACACTCAGAGCTAATAAATTCAACGGTTACAATTTAAACTGCTAGGTCCTGATACATGACTGTATATCATTCATTGAGGTGCTCTTGTAGTCTTATAGTTATACAACCAGTAATTTAGTATAACAGTCATTTAGATTTTTTGATACAATTCCATAGGAATGTCTGCTGAAAGCTCAGTAATGCTGAGGTCACATTTCCAAACCGGGGCCCAGCCGGGCTATTGTGATTAACGAAAAATGTAAACAACTTACATCAAGAATATACGTACGCAAATAGTTCCCATAATGATTATTAATTTTTTCAACTTTTTGTGCTTTGCTGTCTTTTATATCATGTATCATTTCGTTCAATATGACTGATCGACAGGGCCCCGGTTTGGAAATGTGGCTTCGGCATTAGTCTACTTGTCAAGATAACATCACATAGTACATGTACATGTACACCGAACCATCTTCCATTTTTAGACCTTTCACTTACAATGCACATTGCCATCTACAATCATTCTTGATATGCTTCAGTTCAAGGCCTCTAATTGTTGTTTTTTCACTACATATATATCAAAAGTACTTACATCCTACAATTGCAGCTAACCCAGCAATAACAATTGACTTCTTAGGTACGGAATGTATAAAGGAATTCCTTTCGATTTCTGAAATTTCATAGTTCTACATGTGGTAGAATGAAAGGCCCTAAAGAACACTCATACCTTCCTGTTGTGTCACAATAACAACAACAAACATAATTCTAAGAATTAATAAAGTCTTTGAACATCTTCAAATGGGACCTTGTGAATATTGCACACTTGGGTACAAAGAACTTATCTAACATACCTGACCCATCATTAAAATAATGTGCAACAAAAAATCAGGGAATGAACTACCCAAGAGCACTTTCAACAACCATCATTAAAATATGTCTTTTTGAAGCAACATAATTCTTTTTCCTATAATCACAATTTATACTCCCGATGAAGCAAACTTATATCAAGTTTCCAATTGTCCTACCGTGCAACTTTCCTTCTATCTGTTAGATAGTCTGATACTACATGTACTTTTCATGAAGCATTGTCTTCTGTAATTCATATTTGATTGCCTTCACAACTCACAAAGTCTACCAAACAAAGTTAACGTACAGTCATCTCACTTTACATTGTAGATGTTAAAATACAATTCCAAATGAGTAAACAAAATGAAGAATGATGGGATTAAAGAAAAATTCGCAACAAAGCTGGGCTGATGCTACAACAACACTCCCTTTTCTTACAAATCTGTAGTTCTCTTTTTCTTGATTCTTGAACATTGATTCTTGGAATAAAAGTTTATTCCACACAGTTGTGCTGTTGATATGCCTAAATCCAAATGGATAATCTCTTAACACTCACAAAAGGCCGACAGATTTCACTTATATACAGTCAAACTTGCCCAAGGGACCACCTCTATAAGGCCTAAGCGTCATCTGGCCATAACGACCGCTTTATCTCGGTCCCGTTTAACCCCATAGATGTAAGGGACTTGCTTCAGCCGCCCACTTGTCCAACACAACCACAACTATTTGGGACGATCTTTAGATAAAAGAATTAATGATGGGCAAATCTTCCTTTTTGGCCGAAATTACTCGTTGATGTTCACTTTTTCTCTATCCATATGTTTTTGAAATTCAACATGTTCTATCAACCGCACATGGCCCAATCTCTGCCTATGACGACCACGTCATTTTCAAGCATGTGGCGGAAAACTTTTTTTCATTATGACTAGCGAGAAATTGTGACGGAATCGGCCAATTTGCCATTGATTTACACAGCATGGCAGTCTTCGCGCAATGTAACATGGCGTCAGCTGGGTCACTTTGGATCAATAGGGCAGTCTATTGTAAAATGGGTGGAAATTTTGCTGCTGTTTTCTTGTTCTCTGTCTTGTCTTGTCGCCATGCTTGTTGTATAAGAAGACCACTTGTCTAACAAGACCAAGGGTGGTCGTCTTAAACAAGTTTGACTGTAACAGTTGATGCTTCAACAAGACCAACTATGGTATAAACTCTGTGGAGACTGATACATGTATCCTAAGGCAATTATCTGGGAAAGTTAGAACTGAGGCACTGTAGCAGGAGGCCAGAGTAGGCATACAGATTAATTACATGGATGAGGAGGCTTGCCCAGAAGGGTGAAACTCCTCCACTATTACACAGTCATCTTCATCATGGCCACCACTATCTTCCTTAACTTCATGACTGTCACTAGTGTGGTCCTGCGCATAATACTGGCTCCTAGGCCAAGCCCATTGGAAAAACGGAGAGGGGTATGGACTTGCACTGCCGCCACTACCCCCGTGCATGTAGGCAGGGTAGTAGAAGAGACGGTTTCTTTCGGCAGCTTCTTTCAACTCGGACCTCCTCTCCTTGACCTTGTACTCCAGCGTGCTGTGGGGAATCCTGTACAGCTGCTGTGCACGGCTGATACTCATCAGGCCCATCGTTACCATGGAGACCGCAGTCTCCAGGTCGTCCGGTGTGTAGCAGCGGTAGCGCCCTCGTTTCCTGCGTGGGGAGTTGGCGCCGTCCCGCGAGGAGGCCTCGTCGTGGTGAGAGTTCCCTGAGTTCCCAGCAGGCAGTTTGGACAGGTTTCTGCCAAATAGACTGGACTCGAATGGGTGGTGGTCCATCTGGAAACCTCCCCTGGACACGATCGTGCTCCTCAGCTTGGTCTTCAGCTGCTGGGAGGTGGTTTCCGCGTTCTCGTTCTGCTCCGCTTTAGTCCGCCCTCGCTGTGCCACCCTGGGAATCTTCAGCTGGACAGCTTTTTTGGGTACCTTGGGCACTTGTGTTTCTCTGTGGTCCCTCTTCTCCTTGCTCTGGACTTCCTGCATCCTCGCCACGGCAAGGGACCGCAGGATACTGGAGGTGATGGGGAGCTTGATCTCATTTGCATAGCTCTGCTTGTGCCTTCCTTTGTCTTCCACGGATTCTTGGTGACTGTTCAGAGCACGGCGCAGAACGGCTTCCCTCTCCAGCACCGCCTGTGCTTTCCCGCTCACGCTTTCTAACAACGTGCGCAGACGACTTCCTCCTTTCAACGGCGGGCCCTCGCTTTCTGTTCTCTTCTCCGACTCTTGCTTTGGCTCCGTCAGATTTTCACAGTTCTTCCGATTCAGGTAGTTCCGTATGGTGGACCTCGGGACGCCGTAAACGTTGGAGGCTTTCCTCGTGCCGAGCTTGCCGGCCCGCACGTCGTGGAGCGCTCGGGACAGGTCACTTGGTGAGTACGTCTGCCGAGAGTGTTTCGACCTTCCCTGATGCCTGGAACAAGATGAAGGAGCTGACTTAAGATGCTTGTTCCTTAGGGCCAAGTCTGGGTAACATCACAGGCACTTGTGTGTCGGTGTTTGTCTTCGCCACGTTGCTCTTAAATACGCGGTCGCTATAAAAAGTCTTCTGCGGAAAACATTTGATCTCTTACGTAAAAACTCTTTCTCGGTCAAGCACGCTGGCTCTTACAATTATCGCCTGCTTTTAAGGACGCCGGATTTTTGTGGAGATACCGTTGGGGGTGGTGTTACAGGATTTTTTAAAAACAATTTCCTACTGTGTTAGCAGTATAGACAACCCCATGCTAGGCAATGGGTCCTCGGGGAAAACATAGATTATGGACAGGTGGAGGTGTGGAGAGTTAACCAAATTACAGGGGACAATATTTTATGGAAAACCTGGATTTAAGTGGTGTAGTTTTCTGTTTTGTCCCTAACAAGTGAATGTGACGTTACCACAAACTTGATGCCATAACATGTAATCTAAAATTGCACTTGCAACAAACCCCATTCATTTAAAATGCTAGTTCTGCAATATATGCAAGATATGTATACTAATACTTTACATGTACAGGTACACGTATATGACTGGAGAAAAAAAAGTTATAAATTTCTTTCCATTCCTCATCTACATGTATGATTTTTGGTTGTTTGCATTTAGTGCCGTTGCACCAAATGTTACAGAGAGGTGAAGTACTAGTGCAGATGCAATTATGCAAGGAGTGAGGTTTAGTAAAACAAACAAAAGGAGAGAGGAGCGATGGTCAAAACACACAGAACTTTTAGTAGAAGTAGAGGAACAGATGAATTTTGCAGGTTGGGAAAGAAGCGTACATGTAGATCTTACCAACAAATTACAAACAAAGAAAACGTATACTGGACTTACCCAAACGGAACTCTGGGAATTTTCAGGAAGTAGGGAGAGTTTCGCAACCTCCTTGCGCTGCCACCGTTGCAGGAATTGTGCTGTGGCGAGGGCGGCAGCTCGTCTTCCTCGGAATCCAGATTGTCGGAATCTTCTTGCAAGGCACTCTGAGAGGATTGTTGTTGTTTAGATGCATGATGGGATGCCAGGTGCCGTATGGCTTCCTGAGCGGAACTGAACTTGAAGGGCACGTAAGAACCCGGGAAGTCTGGAAGGACAACAGACATCTCGGTCACAATGGTTACTTGCAATGCACTGGCCATTACTCTAGATTGTATTCTGTATCTGTATTAAATATTAGCCGGTATAACTGCCCTTCAGCGTAACACACCAGCTTCGCAGGTACGCGGCGCAGCGGCAGTTAGCTATTTTACACTAAACGACCTGTTACACCTAATCTTTACACATTTAATTGCAGGAGTTCTTTACTGAACTTGGTGGCAATGAGTTCCACTCTATAGTTCTTGGAAAATACAAGTTTTTGAACACCTCAATTCTTGGTGACCATTAATGACTCTGATATTTGAAGGCATGACGGGTTCTTGTTCTTTTCTGGGCTGGTATTAGATACTAAGTGGTAGGTACGTCCACCAGTTCATTTAGTCATTTTGTACATCATGCATTGTTTGGACATCTTTTGTCTGTTTTCCAGTGACACCCACTGTAGGTTTCTTTTCATTTCCATTACACTAGCACCCCTTTCATAGTTGTTCGTACAGAATCTTGTGTTGCTTTGTGAAAAATATACTACTAAGCCCTCAAACACTGATCACTTTTGGAAAGACACTAGCCCTGGGCTTGAAATACTGGGTGCATATGCACCTTAGTGCAGGTAAAATTGGGGCTGTGCAGGTATTTCTGATGTCTACCTGCACCTAACCTGCACTAGTCAATGTAGTATGAATATTTACCTTGTGTGGGGGTTTCTTCTAATGTGCGCTGTCTCTCGATCAGCTCTTTATGATGTTCCAATGACTCCTGACAGAATGATACAAGGTAATTGTCAATAATAAATGTATTAGGGACAAAGTAGAATTCAAGAAAGACTAGACTACAAAATCTGAAGATGTTGATTACTGTTAGATGTAAAAACATATATATATATATAGTGTATTATACATGTATCAAAAGGAAGGCAGTTGCTATGAGTACATGTAAAAGAGAAACATTGGTACAGAAACTTCTTTTTTCTAATCATGAACGTTACATTACGAGTGCTATTTTGTAACACTGACAACATCGATCTTTCCACCCTCTCCCTTCCAGAATTCTGAACAACATCCTGGTAACCCTTGGTTTGTTGTTGTTTTGAAAAAGGTTGCTTGTTTCGTATCGTAGGCAGGTTCTAGCTTTTTTTATGAGCAGTACCCAAAAAATAAAGAGACAACTCACTTGTTTGGAGCTATTTCAAACGCTTCAAGTATGAAATGTGCTAAGAAATGGCAGTAAAATTTTGTCAATATCAAACAGATTTCCCAATCCAGAATACTTTTCGTTTTGCTGCCCTGAAATTGCATTGGATACCTTTAAATGTGCTGAATGACACAATTTTGTGATAACAATTCGAAGCTGGAAGTTCCATCTTGTGAACTAAGTGTACAAATTAAATACATTCTAACCAAGCAGACTAAATGACTGTCTTGAAATATGCAGAAATTTAGAAGTTATTTGGGTCAACACTCCTTACATGTATAATGTACAACATTTTTGGGCACAATTCATCATCATAACGTCACAGGCACATCATGATCCAACAACTTCTCCAAAATACCACATGCCAATCTTCTAAAAGGTTTTGTACTGACCTCTGATCACCACAGGTTTGATTTTATTTATCAAAAGGTGGGATAATTTAAGGCCACACTGATTTAATCTTCTGGATATCTGGATTTAATCTTTTGTCCACTCACCAAAAAAAAAAACACCTCCGAGGAGGCTCTAGCCTGGGTGCCATCCTCTGTAGTCCAAGCATGGTAGCTTGCGACGGCAGTAACTACGGAGGATGGCACCCAGGCTACCAAGGCTCCACGGAACTCCAGAACTCAGTACATGTAAAGTTCCGAGTCATAAATGTCGCAAAAGGCCAGCATGTGCAAGCTAAATGTCATAAAAGTCGCCATGTACTACCGCAAATTCGCAATACCAGCATCGTATTCCCGTGGCTTAGCAGCATGTGTTTTTTTTTTTTGTTTTTTTGCTGGATTTGTTTGTTTTTTTGGCCCCTCCTATTAGCTTTGGGGTCTCCAAAGGACGCCATTCATAAAACAAAGTCAGTGTGGCCTAAGGCAATGATCCGGGATAGATTTCCAGTACTGCATTTCATATTTTCCAAATATTTGTAAATTGTATTTACTTATTACTTGCTGTATGCTAAAGGGGAACTAAATAGCAAAACCATGATGGTGCTGCCAACATACCGAAACAACTTCCCTGCGTGCATGGCATAACCTGCACTCTGATGACGGTTCCCAATCTGGGCAGTCGACAGCTTCAAACCCTGCAAGAACAACAACATTTCATCACATTCAAGGCAAAACTTCACCCCATACACGCTATTCTATTCAACATATTTATTTGCTATATTTATGAAGTATAGTACCTGTTATCATAATGGCATTTCAACAAAAAATAAGAGAGTTCAAATCAGAAGTTATAATGCAATCCTTGGCTTCCATGTGACTTTCCCCTGTTGGCTCCTGTTCAGATTCTAAGACCTTCGACCTCCTCTCATTCTTCACCCATCCATGTGCTGTCAACCTACTCTGGATAAACAAACCCACCTACTCAGACACCCAAAACAATACTTTCATACCCAGAATTAAACACTGCAAAGAGCCCAACTATAAGTTATGATAGCATTATAAACTGCAGCTCCACTTTTGACAATGCAGTGAAAACCCCAGAGACATGACTTAGTCTAAAGCAGTGAAGTTGAAGAGGAATAAAAGCTTACACACAAGGTCACTTCAAGAAATGAATTCAAGTTTGGAACCTCCAGCACTGAGAGCATTGTACTGGTCAGAAACTCCAGTGGCCAATAGCTGCATTATGTAATATTAGGACTATCCAAAAAGTAAATTTTCTGGTCATTTCTAATACAAAGTAAGTTCAACTTGATTGAATGAATCAACCGTACTAGTACTCCATTGCAAATATTAGTCATTCAGGTAGTGGAGATGCCAAAATATGATGCCTTACAAATGTGTATAGAAGTTGGAAACACAGATGTCATGTTTGTTTACATTCTGGTAGTTTGTGGTGGTGCCACAAACTGAGTGCGCCTTGTGTGGGCTGTTTCAGCGCCAAACATAAATGTCAGAGATCTGAGATAATTGCACAAATATCTTGAAAAGTCACCCAGGAAGTAAATTACAATTACAGGAAGATTTTTTCAAATCATAAGGTGCAAAAAAAAAAAGGTCAACTTTAACAGGAGTGGTCAGTATATTACAGTAACCTACCATTGAACGGCATAACCTCTTTGAATCTCTCAGGACCCATTAAGAACTCTGCAAAGCTCTCTAGACCTGCAAAGATAAAAGTCATAAATTAAAAGTGATATTAATAAGAGTACTGTATGTAGTACAGTAGCTTCTTTTAAGTAAATACCGTATTTCTTCTAATAAAGGACGCACTTTTTTGACATTTCAACTCTCAAGTAGGGGCTTCAGGTCAAAGCCAAAGTCAGGGTGCGCACTTTATTCAGGTTTTTCCCCGAGAAAAATCGGGAGGCAAGCCAGCAGTCGGTCATTACGCGCCATGGTAGCGCCCCGACCAGCAATAATTCATTCATGTTTTATGTTTACAAGGCACAGACGTTACGTATATTTGATGTGAAAGTCCAATCCTTTGGCAATGTTTCATTTCAACATGTTATCATAAATTATGCAAATGACCTGTACATTAACACAATATATGCATTGTGTTGTAAATTTTGAACTAACTTACACATGTTACAAGTATGAAATTCCCATCATTCACCACTAAGGAATCACAGAATTTTCACATTAATTATGCAAATGAGGTCCATATTTGCATAATTGGTATCTGTTGATATTTTACCTGCGATAGATTATACACATTACATGTATTAAAGTCCTATAATGTAAAACACAGGAATTACAGAATTATCTCATTAATTATGCAAATGAAGTCCTCATTTGCATAATTTGCATCTAATTATGTACATCTCTGTGTAAGACACCTACATACCAAAAATCATGATAATACGTTGTTCCTTTCTGGACTTATCTGTTCTTAAAGATTTCTCCAAAACCCACCCTGCAGTTCCAGCACAAGCTGCTAGGGGGACAAAACCCACGCCACTTATTCCTGACAGGAAAAGCTTTTTGCCACAAAAAAATCAAGACCATAGCATGTTCAGAACAAAAGATACAAAAACCGGAAGTTCTGCTGCAGTACCAAGGTCAGCCACCAGGAGGCCCAGATTTGACCTTGACCTTTGTCTTCATAAGACGTACCTACATACCAAATATCATCACCATCCATAAAGGCGTTCTTAAGTTATGCTCACTAGTAGTTGGCGGAAACACACACACACAGACACACAGACACACACACAGACACACAGACAGACAGACCCAAAACAATATCTCCATTTTTCATGGAGATAAAAAGCCACACTTACAACTTACATGTATGTACTCAATACAGGGATGGTGCAGGTTAGGTGCAGAATGATAGACATCAGAAATACTGTACCTGCACAAGTCCGATTTTACCTGCATAGTCATCTATGGTATTTCGAGCCCTACTGTAATTATAAGATGTTGAATGTACATTGCGCATGTATAACATCAATTAATCTCCAAGCAGATCCTACGGTGGCAAAAAAAAAACAGTATCCAATTGGCCAGAGGAGATCTAAACCCAGAGTAATGTCATTCAGCCACCGAAGATCTGCTACCACTCAAGATCTTTGGTGGCTGAATGACACTACTCTGGGTATAGATCTCCTCTGGCCAATTGGATACTGGTTTTTTTTACCACCGTAGGATCTGCTTGGAGATTAACATCAATAGACTGATCCGGATCAAACATAATAACGGCCCCTGTTCTATGGAATTCTCTTTCGAACACCTCCGTCAAAATCAGTACGGGAAGGGCCGCGCCGGCTGTCGTGGCCAGAATGTCTGTTTTGCCACCCAACTTTGGGGTCCCGTTTTTGGTAGTGAAGAACTCTCACCGCGGGCCCAAAAAAAGGGTTTGTTAAATGATACATCCACAGAGTAGATTAATGTTTGAGTAGGGAGCAGAGGTAGTTTGAGCTAGGGCAAAACCTTTTCACTGAATGCGGAAGCGAGAGGCACGTATACAATCATGAAAAACCCATAGAAAAATTATACTTCAAAAATGGCTGATGTTGGCAGAAAGAGACAAGCAATTGCCTTGGGTAAATCCTAAAGAAAATCCTAGTAGTAGTACTGAATTGTAATTTTTGCCTTTCATGTAGTAAGATACAAATTTACATGGACATTCTGCCGTCCAGTTTGCTATATATTTCTACCTGCAGACACTCCCAGCCTTACATGTACACTGCACTTGTGGTCAGAAATAGATACTACGATACCTTTGATATATGATTTGGATCCATTGATTTTAGTACGTTCTAAAAGCTAGATGTTTATTTCAACTTGTTGGACAATGGTGGACCTACCCACCTACCAAATTTTAATGAAATTTCTTGAGTTATCATGCTCAACAATATTATTATACTAGTACATACATCCAAACAAACGCTACCCCAAACCAAGGAGATTCAATCAAAACATGCAGGGATTCAGACTGCGACTAAAATGGTCACATATGCAACTGGAAAAATGGCCGTGCGACTTGATTTGTTTCTTTTCAGTTTTCTGAGCCGATTTTATACAACATTATTTATTGAACACGTGTTTATTGATCTTGTGTGTAACAGTCGATCTTACCTCCATGGCAGAAATTCGTGCGGTTGGACGGAACAAAAATCATTTCCAGTAGGAATTTTCCTTCATACAAAATTGAGATGATGGTCAAAAATTTCAGGCTGCCGAAAAGCAAGAACCCTGGGTAAACCCAATTGTCAAGATCTAGACCACAAACCTTGCCCTCAACACCACGGTATACCATAGCCTCCTTTGCAGACGTTTTCCACGGGGGGAGGGGGGTAGGTAGGGCTGATTTTTCCCGGCTCGGTCGGCGTTTTTTTTTGGGGTTCTGATCTCAAGATAGCACGCGATAGAGATTTTGCCGGCGACCCTGTATTCCCTCCCGTGGAACGCCTGCTATAGTTCGGTATGGTCAAACGGTATAGAAGTAATCCCCCCGTTATTTCAACAAAAGAACTATCTCAGCGCAGAAGATCATTTAAGTAATAAACCACCAGCGCGCGCCGTGGGGTGCCTGCCGAGCATGTGTATACGGCGCGCCGCTTGAGACAATTCACAGGCAAGCATGCGATAATACGAGTGAAAACGGAGCCATATCCTGCGTATTCACAGATATTCTGATCAAAAACATGGTCGTTACGACCTGAAATATTACAGGGTTTTCTCTAGCGGGAGAATTTGTTTCTGTCTTGACGGGGAAAAATGCAAAATCGGCGTGGTTACGTGTCGAGACTGTCGACATGTCAGAGATCCACACGTTACACTTCCGGGTGGACTAAACCCCGAAGACACTGTGAAAAACCGCATATAAATTAACATTTCCCCCAAAGATTCTATAAATTAAACATTTCTTACTTAGTGTAAAGTTGGTCAGACCTTGGTCAGACCTTGGTCAGACAAAGAAATATTTTGGACGTCCCGCGCCGTGGGGCAATTTAGCTGTAGAACAAGGACGTGTGAATTGGTTCTCGCGATACTGTTAATCGTTCGTCGCGGATATGTTAATTGGCCTTTGACCATACCGAACTATAGCAGGCGTTCCACGGGAGGGAATACAGGGTCGCCGGCAAAATCTCTATCGCGTGCTATCTTGAGATCAGAACATCGTAGAGCTTGCAAATAAGCCCCCCCCCCAAAAAAAAAAACGCCGACTGAGCCGGGAAAAATCAGCCCTACCTACCCCCTCCCCCCGTGGAAAACGTCTGCAAAGGAGGCTAGGTATACCAGTACTAGTACTGATGAAATATGCTAGCTAATGTACTAGTAAGAGAATTCACTTTATGATAAATTATAATAGATTGTATTTACCGTATATGCGTAGAACACAATTTAAATCTATATTGTTAAAAAGTGTTTTTTTTCTTAGTTAGTTGGGAATAGGTTCCCCATCACCGTATAGTTTATCAGTGGGGTATCAGATTGCTTGCAATTCTACCACTTTGCGTCAGGGGGCGCAACTACATGTGGAACGTTGAACACTTTTCCTGGCAATTGACCAGTTCGGACCGGACCGCTTTTTTCCACCAACCCGAGCAGTAAAAGTGAGTCAAAGGACACCCAGACGGGTGGATACACTGGTGTGTGCGTACTGCAGAGGGATCAAAAATTACATGTCCCAAATATGCTTTAATTTAAAGCTGCATGATTTTGCTGGTCATTTCTTTACATTAAGTCAAATCAACCCTACTCCATTGCAAATAAGTGCCATTCAGAAAGTGGAGGTGCCAAAATATGACACCTTATGACAGAGTGTGCTTAAAAGTTGTCAGCCATGTTTGTTTACATTCTGGTAGTTTGTGGTGGCACCTTGTGTTGGCTATTTTTTGCACCAACCATAAATGTGAGAAATGGGAGATAATTGCACAAATATTTTGAAAAGTGGAAGTAAATTACAATCACACAAAGATTTTTTTTCAATTAAATAATTTCAATTTTTAGTGCAAAAATGTAAAATGTTACACACTAGCCCTTTAAAACATCAACAGGTAAATTAGTACAATTTTGTAGCACACAAGCTAGCTGTTGTGGTGGCCCTACACCATAGTTTATGGGTCTGAACACAAAGTATCAAGGTATAAATTATGCAAATAGACTTGATATGTTAAATTTGACCCCTAATATGACAATGAAATTCCAGCTGTGCAGCCAGCAGGTGTGTGCATGGATGTGTGACGTCCGGGGTTCTCTTTACTTGACATTCCGTCAACAAAAGGTCACCCCTGGGGATCGCTAGCTCGTGGCCCTTTCCCCCTGAGGCATGCAAAATTTGTTCTAGGTGATAACGGGACCTATCCATTTTCAAAAAGATATTATAGAACAGAACATTGCAGTCGTTGGCATTTTTTACAGACGCTGATTAAAATTTGTAGTTGCGTGTACATGTCCTTGGGGATCTGAGCTGCTTCAGCGGGGGTGACTCCGCCAGACATAAGGGCTACAGACCTCACGACAAGGTGTTCCGGTGGCAGACCGAGGAAAAAACACACACACACAGCTACAGCTAACATGCAACTCGCACGGCTATATTTCGATATTTAGGACCTTGTATGGTATGGGAACATATGCTGGGAGGTCTTACCGACGCAGGTGATGAGGTCCTTGCGCCAGTGGTCCAGCTCTCGGCGCAGGGAGCGCCGCTCGGAGGAGCACCGTGCGTTGGAGCACCCGGCCATTACGGACAACACCTGTAGCCTACGTCATCAGAACATGCGTGTTGCTGACGTCAGGATATGTGTACAACTGTAGGTTACGTCATCATAACATGTGTGTTAGTGACGTCAGGATACGTGTACAACTGTAGGGTACGTCATTAGAACATGTGTGCTAGTGACGTCAGACATATGGGTACAGCTGTCCGCTACGTCATCAGATCATGCCTACTTACAACAACGGTACACACCCGGAAATTAAACAACGGCGGGGCAACAAGACGTAACGTAACATGTACTGACTTCCACCAGGTACCTCACAAAGCTGAACTGGGTGTTACCGCTGCTGAATCTCTCCCGGCGAAAATTGGGGTTTGCTTTCTCTAGCATAATTTCCTATAAAATTTATTGCAACTTTGTTGCACAACAATTTGTAACACTAACAGGTACATAATTTATGTATGGCAAGTTCTTCAAAGGTACAACATATCTAACCATCTAACTGATATCTGCTCTAACATCTATCTAGTGCTTACAATTCCTGTATATGTATCAATAACTTGTCTACTCAGGGCAGGTATTCATGCCTGTCAATTATGTCGTTAACTTAAATCAATCAATCAAACTTTATTGCACGACAATGTAACAGGAAACCTTACAATGACAAGAATGACATGATGATTTTAGCTTTTATTTTACTCCTGCCTGGAAATGTTTTGTCCTGTCATCCAAAAAAAATGTTCCTTCGAATTTATGGTACCTCTGTGTTTCTTTGATAGATACCTCAATGTTTACTTTGTACACCAGGTGTGATTTAACATGACCACGAGAGCCTCTTACAAGTATGGAGAGGGGGAGGAGTATCATGGGGAGTGGAATGCACATGGTGAGTTTTTTTTGTTTTATTTTGTTACCTTTTCCAGAATT
The DNA here is from genome assembly GCA_013266295.2 of Branchiostoma floridae x Branchiostoma japonicum. Taxonomy (NCBI): domain Eukaryota; kingdom Metazoa; phylum Chordata; class Leptocardii; order Amphioxiformes; family Branchiostomatidae; genus Branchiostoma; species Branchiostoma floridae x Branchiostoma japonicum. The sequence goes on along the minus strand of CM023824.1, from coordinate 26,594,832 downwards.
ATGTTTCTGGTAGAGTTTGTATGTATGTATGTTTGTGTGTTATGTTTCGTGGCCGTATGTGTCTGTCTGTCTGTCTGTCAACAGAATAACTCGAGACGGCTTGGATGGATTATCTTGATATTTGGTAGGTAGGTGGGTAGGTCTTGATCAAGTTGATGAGAGCTCGAACTGATTAGATTTTGGGCCCCCTGGCAGCTTGTTATGGTACTGCAACGGAACTTCCGGTTTTGATACAGTGTATCTCATGATCTGGACATGCTAGGGTCACTAATTTTGGATGGTGGGTTAGCCTCTACCAGGCTTAAGGGTGCGGCTGGAAATAGTAGAAATTGGCCAAATAGAGAGATAACACGCCGAGGGAGTTAGTCAGCCAGTTTACAGTCAGACGCCCAGATGACACTCATGCAGACACGAATACTAGTTTTCCGATCAGTGACTGAAGTTCGAAGCTTTCCTTTTGTCAATCCACGCGTCAATCAACAGTCTCACTTCCTCCAACCGAAACTGTGGTACTCGCTTCAAACTGTAAACTGGCTGACTAACTCCCTCGGCGTGTTATCTCTCTATTTGGCCAATTTCTACTATTTCCAGCGTGCCCTCAAGCCTGGTAGAGGCTAATGGTGGGTAGCTCTTGTGCTCGGCAGGGGCGTTTGTTTGAAAATGTTTGAAGAGAATAACTCAAGAACCGTTTGACTGATTGTCGTGATTTTTGGTATGTAGGTTACTAAGCTTAAGTGATACTTGACATAATTAGATGCTAGTTATGCAAATCAGGATCTAATTTGTATAATTAATGATAAAATTCTATAAATCTGCTGCATTCCATGATGCCCGGCCACTTCAAACATATGACAATTCATCAATCATAAAGATTAATATTATTTGGCGAAGGTATGAGGTCGCAGAACTCTAGTAATGTAATTAAGAACAAGAAGAGCATCGTCAGATATTCATTATGCAATGATTTCAGAGTGATAACTGCCAGGAATTTCAAACTTTTTTTTTTATACTTGTGCATTTGAAAGTTAAAGAGTGAAGGTGAACATCATTAAACATAACTTATTCGAATCAGGACCTTATTTGCATAATCTATGCATTCTTAGTTAAGATAAGACTGTCAATGGGTGGAGAGTTTCAAACAGTGTAATGACATCTATTACTATTAATAGTATTATGTTTTCTTCATCAGGAAAACGGCATGGTCTGGGCCACCTAACCCTTGCCAACGGTACCAAATACACAGGCCGATTTGAGAATGGCTTCTGTAGTGGCCATGGCGTCATGAGCTTTGCTGATGGGTCCAGGTACTTGTGTGATCTTTTCAAATTACAACTCTGATGTTACTGTATAAAGTCTTCATAACAATCTCTTGATGGGGTAGTGGTTACTATTTTAGCAGCCAAGTCTTTTTTGTCCCCTCTCGGCAGCTAAAATAGGTATTACCACTAACCATCATCAAGAGATTGTTATGAAGACTACATCTACAACCACTAGAAATATCCAATAGAAATATGAAAAGGTGAAAAAAACAGATTCCAGCATGTTATCCTTTTCATTATCGTAAGAAAGGCAGCTACAAAACTGCTCTTCATCTTACGCTAGTGCTCCCATGCCAAAATGCCAATTGAGCCTCAAGTCATGTACATTGTATTATACTTACATTATCCCACAACATGCAGGGTTAATAGTATCAAATTAAAATGATCTGTGTTTTGGTGAAAACATCATACATGTATAACTATATATCTTATCATTAGAAACTACATCAGTCTGAACATTTTCAAAAACAAGTCCTACCACAAATTAGTGCTCCACGTGACAATTTAGGTCATAAAAGCCCTTCAAAAACTCCAAAAACTCAAGCATGTTCATGAGAAACATCTATGATTCGTCAATTGTAAAGGTGAACATCATTTGGCGAAGGTATGAGATCGTGGAACTCTAGTTCTATAATAAGCATTGTATAAATGCATGGGCCCTGGGGGTAGGGGTACAGTACCAGGGTTGGCCCTAGCTCAGACATATTGTGAGGGATTGAATTGTTATTTCAAATTTATGTGTAAAAGGACCCAACACACTTATCAAGAAGAGTAGCGGTGTACTACCGGTAGTACATGTACTATAAAAGTGAGCCATTATAAGCAAAGCCACATCTCCAGCTACTGTAAAAGCATTTTGCTTCTCCAAAATTATGCTTTGAGTTCAGTTGAACAATACATGAAGGACTACAACATTTGATTTTACTTCTCTCATAACATTCAATCACAGTTGTTGTTATTTGTGTGCAGATATGAAGGGGAGTTTGGCGGAGGCAGGTTCTCGGGAGTCGGAGTTTTCACCCGTTGTGATGGCATGAAGTTTGAGGGAGAGTTCCGCGATGGCAAAGTTACTGGCCTCGGTAGGAATATTAGTCCAATTGACTAGAATTAATCCAATGACAAGATATAGAGGGACCATAGCTGAATGCATGTTTACTGTACTGTAGTGCTTTTTATTATATTGGTACAAAGTACTACGCAAAGCATTTAGGTACTGGTCCAACAACAAACCATGCAAATACAAAGTTTAACACATTCATCCCTCCACTACATCCAACACAATAACCTTCTTTCTACATTCGTGACTCTCTACTCTCTCTACTGGTACTGTTCGTGACCTCTTCTCTCCGACCATGTTGCTCACACACCATCACATTAACAAAAGTAAGTGCTTTTGAAAAGCTGTTGTTTGCTGTGTATGATAAATATTGTACAAAAAAGGCAGTGGAGGATGACATACACTTTATTTGCCATTGCCCTCACTCAATACAGCACTACAACAGTACAAGAGATAAGTTATTTGAAAATTAGGCACCAAAATGCTTCCTAGATTTCCACTTTTCCAGCCTACAAAAATCTGCATTTCTAACATCTCCCAATTCATACATTTCACAAATCATAGCGCATTTCATATTCTACTGCATACAGCAAAGAAATCAAACACATATATGTATTATTAGAAGAAGTAGCAATTATTCTAGTAGTCTTACAATGTATTTTATGGTCATTTTTATTGCTTACTATTATTTTATCATTTCCCATGTCTTTGCAATTTGTCCTCGGGCATGAATTTGCAATAAATTTTCATTAAGTATACATGACACAGTTTTTGTGATACAAAATTGCATGCATCAAAATGTTTTTCTTCTATGAACAAAATTTGCATAAGACCACCCCTCAAATTCACAACACTGGATTGTGTACATGTATTCTGCTGTCTAGGATTGACTGCTCTTCCACCAACCCTGCCACATGTGTACAATATATGTGTAAATACATTAATTCATATTCCAGGGCTGCTGACATTTGCAGATGGGACCCATGGCCTTCCTCGCAATGAGGGTTACTTCGAGGGCAACGAACTCAAGGACCGGCGACAGTGTAACGAGGTCATCAGGAAGGCACGGAATTCCGCGACTATTGCGAGATCCCAGCATCTTTAAAATTCTAACATTCATTCCTGCAATATTTTTCCATTTTTTTGGGTGCAAAAACTGCAAAAGAAAAGTCTTAAGATCTATGTGAACCACTCTCCCCACAACCCATTGCCAGATTATCTTCCCTCGTAATCAAGGAGGATCATCATATCTGGATTTAATCCTGGTGTTAATGGGTCTGCTTGTGGCTGATGACTTTGAACCTGTTTTGATAGCATTTGATCTGATTTTGCTTCTCTGGTAGGTATTGATTTTGGCCCCATCCACTGACAATGTTACATAGCCAATGGGTGGTTTTATATTATTGTGATCCTTGGTTCAGCTCAGCACGTCAGCAGAACGTACTGCGCCTGCGGGAAACCCTTATTGCATTGTGCATAGAACTTTGGTAGAATGTCATATTCGCATATAACTTATAAGTTATAAGGATGACATCCCATCAAGAGTTTCCAATTGTTGTGTCAGAAAAGATATCGTCCGCAACGGGCAAAATTCTGATGCAACGTTGACCAAACATCCAATGAAAACCGTGAAAAATCTGGGTTTCATGCATGCAGGCGCAGTACAGTATGTTCTGCCGGCATGCTGCTCCACCCACATGACAAGTGGTAACTGGGAGCACTAGAGTATGTGATTGACTGTGAACCAAAGACAAATCACATCATTCTTTCAATATGCCAGACCTGATGTTTTCATGGACCTACTTATAGCTTCTGCAAAAGAAAGATAGCTCCTACCAACTCACAAGGGTAACAAAAAAGTAATGCACTAGATTATTTTATCTGATGTATTACAATGTTCTAGCCCGCATTTGTCTCGCCGTCATTTATGACGGAATTTTGCTGCTTGTTGACAAAAATTTTGCCCTATCCGTCAGACAAAAATCGGTGCGTAAAGATATGGAATTAGAGATGTCTTTAAACTAACCTTAAAAGTCTACCAGCAAAATTTGCCCCTCAAAATGCAGGAAATAGCAGTTCAGAGGGTCAAGATTTCCGAATTTTCCTAAGATTGTTTTACCTTCTGGAAAGTGCCAAGAGTTTTTCACATGATGAGTTTTCATAATGAAAATGCAAGGATCTGAATTACATGTATGCTGAATTTCAATTATAGAATGTGGTTAAATTTAAACTTCTCAAGACAAATAATTGAAGTTTAAGCTGTACATATTATTTTGTAATCCACATTCTAGATTTTTTATGATAAAGATGGCAATAACCTTATGTAACAAAACATTCCCTATAGCAAGATATACTTCCAATTATAATAAACTGAATCTTAAAACATTATAGGCTTGTTGTCACTAGTGTCCAAATTGCTGTCTCCAGCCTTTACAAGTACATTTTACGGAAATGCCTTAGAAAATTAGCATTGACAATACTTTTGCACTTTAGGCCACACCAATTTAATCTGCTCGGATTCACCCGCTTGATTTTTTTCTGATTTGCCAAAAAAAATTCAGGTTCACAGGGCTCCAGACTAACTTTTTGACTTAGGAGCACTGTGCTCCTAACCCAAAACTTTTGGGCGCACCAGCAAAAATCTAGGCGCACCACCAGAAAAAATAATCCTATTGACATAATTTGCAGGACTTTTCACGAAATGTTGAATACTGTGTTCAGGGTACTACACTGCCCGCAAAGGTAAAATAATACTTGCTGCGATTTGCATGTATAGAGAAATGTAACCTTTTATTTACTTTATCAAACCAAAAAGGTCAAACCTCCTTGATTAAACATGAGAAAATTGTGTGAAATAGAGATACCAAGAAGATACCTTAATTATAAAGTTGCCGAAAAATATTACTCTCATTTCCCAAATAAATTAAACATACCCTCCGGAATAAAAGTACCCCCCAGAAAAACTTCAAAATCTAATAAACATACCCCCCCCCCCAAAAAAAATAAATGTACCCCCCAGAACAACGTTCATTTCAAAATGCTCTTACAGGCCATTGAGGTGTATGTCACTTGCAGTCTAATCTATATCTGCTGGACCTAAACCCATGTCATACATTTTACATGCAATTTGAAGAACACATGCAAAATTACTATATATTATTACAGAGTCAGTAGTAAACAACATTTAACGTTATACAGTTGTAACATTTATACAGTTGTATAAAATTTTAAAAAAATATATTTTTCAGCCTGGTACAATTTTTATATAGCAATAGCAAAGAAGTAATTAATTTTGGCCAAGAGATAAAATAGCGTCGGAAACGCGGTGCTAGATTTAATTTGTTTTATTATCGGCTCTCTACCGATGTCGGTAACCCTGCAGTTCTCACTGATGTCGCTAGAGGGCGTTGCAGTGAGATCGCAAAAATCCAAGATGGCCGCTGTTGTTTTCATTCGTCTCGGCGCCGGCGGCTCGGCCGATCACTTCGCGCGCGTTTTGGATGAAATTTTGCGTTTTATAGGCGCATTAAAACAAGTTGACTACGGATGGAACTTCTCTATGAACATTTCTTAATGGAAAATGGGTCATTGTTACCACAAAATTTGTAGCTTTACCTGGGTTTGTAAGCCCTTATTTTGAAAAATGATTTACCGTAACTTGATTTTTTCTAGGAGCACTGTGCGCCTGTGATTTCAAATCTAGTCGCATTCTCGAAATTCTGGGCGCATATGCGCCTAAAACAGGCGCAGTCACGAGCGCTGGGTTCTGAATCAACTCCAAAATGCCCCCAACAGTAACTGTTGAAGAAATCTAAAGTTTTTGTCTTCCTAGTTGTTACAGTTTTTCCATCTATAAATGCAGTGGTTTGATTAAAAAGTGATTTGATTAAAAAGTTCAAATAAATTTCATTGTTTGAATTATAAACCACCCTTATATGTTGATTTTATGGCTCCTATCATAGCATTTGGGGCTATCATAGGATGCCAAGACCTATTTTTATGTGTTTTTGCCCCGTCACTTCATATTTTTTCTTGAAAAATCCGAGAACCATCAAATTAAATTGGTGTGGCCTTACTTTACACATCGCGCTGGGGTTGTGCAGATGAACGTGATTCTCGTCCTCCACTCCTCTCTGTCCTGCATTGCTGTTGGTAGTCCATCTATGGTACTCTCCAAGCAGAGGTTGGTGGGGAAGATCATTAACCTTGTTTTTTCTGTCGCTTCTGTGTTGTTTCTTGATTTTCTGTTTCAGTTTTGTTGTCATTAATCTCCTAACTATGCCTGAAATTTCGGTTCACTTATAGCTAATGGAAAATATGTCTGCAAAAGATTCAAAACAAAACAGGAGCTAGGCCCAAGTCGACACCACTTCTTTACGATCCTGAGACGTGTAAGGTTGGAAAAATTCTGATCCCAGCTTGTAATAGCAATACTTCTACACATTAGATACACGAAGTAATAAGTGTGTGTGTGTGTGTGTGTGTGTGTGTAGAGCGAAGCATATTATCGTGTCCTACTATGTGTACATGTAATGCGAAACATATATGAGTATGTCTTATAGCTAGCAATGTGTGTGTATGTTTAAAAGTTGAACATGTGTATGTGTTTGTCCAGCCATGTATATCTGTGTGTACAAAGTGGGCATGTATGTGTGCGTTACTTCATCCCTATATATGTGCTCTGTACAAGAACAAGGGTGATCGCAGCGACTGCAACAGCTACAGAGGTATCTCTTTACTGAGCATTGTGGGAAAGGTCTTCGCTAAAGTGGTTCTCTCTCGGCTTCAAGTACTGGCCGACAGGGTCTACCCGGAATCCCAGTGCGGATTTCGTGCCGAGAGATCAACAACAGACATGATCTTTTCTGTACGTCAGTTGCAAGAGAAGTGCCGTGAGCAGCAGAGGCCGCTATACATCGCCTTCATCGATCTGACAAAGGCCTTTGACCTTGTAAGTAGGAAAGGTCTGTTTCAGCTGCTGAAGAAGATTGGCTGTCCACCACAGCTGCTCAGTATCATCATCTCCTTCCATGAGGACATGAAGGGTGTAGTTAGCTTCGACGGAGAGACTTCTAAACCCTTTGAAATCCGAAGTGGCGTGAAACAAGGGTGTGTCCTCGCTCCGACCCTGTTTGGAATATTCTTTTCCCTGCTGCTAAACTTTGCATTTGGCCACTCTACACAAGGCGTCCACTTACACACTCGCAGTGATGGAAGACTGTTTAACCTGGCCCGACTAAGAGCTAAGACCAAAGTCCGCACAGTCCTCATCAGAGACCTGTTGTTTGCTGATGACGCAGCTCTGACTGCACACGCTGAGCAGGAGTTGCAGCAGTTGATCTCCCAGTTTGCTCATGCTTGTAAGGAGTTCGCGTTGACTATCAGCATCAAGAAAACTGTCGTCATGGGGCAAGATGTCCCCAGGCCACCTGCTATCACCATCGGCACAGAAGCACTTGAGGTGACAGAGCATTTCACTTACCTTGGATCAACTGTCACCTACAACCTGTCTCTTGATAAGGAACTTGACAGACGGATAGCCAGGGCTGCAGGTGTAATGACCCAACTTGGAAAGAGAGTGTGGAACAATAACCACCTGACCCTAAACACGAAACTCAAAGTGTATCGGTCATGCGTTCTCAGTACGCTGCTGTACGGCAGTGAGTCTTGGACGACCTATGCCAGGCAAGAAAACCGACTTGAAAGCTTCCACCTGCGCTGCTTGAGGCGCATCCTTGGAATCTCCTGGAGGGACAGGGTACCCAACACCACTGTATTGGAGCGCTCCGGCTCTCTGAGTCTGCATCTTCTCCTCTGCCAGCGCCGCCTGCGATGGCTGGGACATGTACACAGAATGAAGGATGGGCGTATCCCAAAGGACATTCTGTATGGAGAACTCGCAACAGGAAGACGTCCTAGAGGTCGCCCAGTACTACGCTTCAGGGACGTTTGTAAGCGTGATATGAAGTGTACTGACATCGACCCAGCCAGCTGGGAAGAGCTCGCAGCAGACCGCAGTGGATGGCGCCATGCAGTGAAGGTTGGCCTAGAGAGGGGAGAGAAAAAGCGCTGCAAGCAGCTGGAAACAAAGCGCCAGAAACGTAAAGAACGATCACAAAATAGTTCATCCTTCTTGTGTCCCAACTGTGGCCGGGACTGCCATGCTAAAATTGGGCTAATAAGCCACGCTAGACACTGCACACGGCCATAACACCAGAGTGCTACCATCATCTTTCGAGATGGAAGGATGCCTACATGTGCGCGTTACTCCACCCCTCATGTGTGCGTTACTTCATCCCTATATATATGTGTGCGTTACTCCATCCCTATATATGTGTGTGTTAATCCATCCTTATATATGTGTGCGTTAATCCATCCTTATATATGTGTGCGTTAATCCATCCTTATATATGTGTGCGTTAATCCATCCTTATATATGTGTACTAATCTATTCTTATATATGAGGGATTTGTAGTCTTTATATATATGTAATTTTGCAACACTTGGCCCCCGGTACTACCCCGGGGTTCTATTTGGTTATCACAGGGGGGTGATCTGACCCGCGGGAGGGCTGGGACCGAGGGTGATGCGGAATACCCCGTGTTGTATCATGTATGACCCGGATGCATGCAAGGAGCTTGGTGCAAAATTATTTAGGCTAAGTTAGTAAGTAGTAGTAGTAGTAGTAAATAATCTCCTGGTGTCTTCTCGGAGTATTTCTATCGTATTCGGTTCATTTTATTTGGGGTGAATTATGAATTTTTGAAAATTAAACCCGGTCAATGGCTGATTTTAAAGACTTTGCTGTATTTTCTGTAGGATTTTTTGGGAAAATACTTCAAATAGCTGATTTTTTTCGCCCTAGTTATCCACATCGCCTCCTTAACCCTTTGTTGAAATTTCGCTCTGAGTTGCATGTGCATTGAAAACACAGAATTTTCCCACCAATATGGCAACAATGACATTCTCTATGTAAGAAATTTTGAAGAATGCCATGTGCTTTTACCAAGGAGTGTTCAATATGTATATACCAACCTACTTACAAAAAATTATTTTTTGTTCTCTTTCAGAACTGATATACAACTCAAGACAAGACACCACACTTGTGAAGTCAAGCAATATTTTATATTCAATAAAGTCTGTTTCTGTACACCAACAAGAAATTTGCACTCAATATCAATCTAAGCACTGCCGCCTTGCACTGTGCTCTCGCATATAACTCTTCTGTAAACATGTACTCCTTTCTTACACATTGCTATTATATATAACTTCGTACGTATGTAACATTTGTTATATAAGACTTGAACCTTGTTTACATGGTACCAAAGTGACATAGTACTTGTAGCACTGCTCTGTAAACATGTAACATTACTTCATTAAACACTACTCATTGTATATGTTACATTTCTGAATACTATTGTCTTCTTTTGGGTACCTTGGTTTCCCTCCTGCGAAAAATTACGTCCAAACACAGTTCCATTTTACCTCTCCTTCTAGAAGCCGAGGCCATCAAAGCACTTGTTTATATTTCAGCCATACCATGGGTATGCATGAAATATATTGTTTTCCTTCGTGTTTCTTCTTCTTCTTCTTCTTCTCCTCCTGTCATTTCGTTAAATGGGTTCAATTTCTTCATTTCTTGGCGAAATGACCTAAAATTTGGCATGGATGTAGAGGAACCAAATACCCCCAGAGGTTTTTTTCCATTTTTTTTTATACAGGCTTTGAAAAATGTTTTATTTGGGTTTTGGGGTGATTTTCAGGCAATAAATGTACATTTTGGGATCTGGAGCCCTAGTATTAAATCCAAATGACCCGAAATTTGGTATGGAGATACCTTGGACACATGCCCACACAAAGTTTTTCACGCTGTTGACATACACCACTTTGAAATTGTGTAAAAATGTAACAGGAGGGTACCCAAAAACAAATTTGAAATTGAAGTAAACAAATACGACATTGTATGGTAGCTTTAGCAGCGAACTGTTGAATTGGACGGTGTGACCCTTGACCTATAATAGGGGACCGTCCATTCTTCAACAAGGCAGGGGTGACACGTATTCTTCCGTGCAGCGAGCTTTCCTTGCGCGCAGCGAGGTCGCCGAGGAATCTCTTTGCGTGCAGGCGTGAGGAAGCTCTTTGCAGACGCAACGCAGGTATTCGTGCGCAGACAAGGAAGGTCTTTGTGCACGCAGGCGAGGAAGCTCTTTCTGTGCAGGCGAGGAAGGTATTCGCGCAGAGGCGAGGAAGCTCTTTGCAGAGACGACGCAGGTATACGCGCAGACGACGCAGGTGTGCGCGCAGACGACGCAGGTGTGCGCGCAGACGAAGCAGGTGTGTCCTTGTCGGCCACGGTAGAGGGGCCCGCAGCCGCAGTATCTACCTCGACAACCAGGCCAAATGTACAGGCCATCTCAACCGACGAAAGACTTTGTACGGAAGGTCCAAATCCCATCGTGTGACGTTCTACGAAAAGGCAGCAGACACTCCACGTTATCATGGTAGCCTGGGCAGACGTTCACGCCATCTCAAGCAGACATCTAGCCGACACACGGCTGTGTATGGAAGATGCAAATCCCACCGCGTACTAACGTTCTACGAAAAGGCAGCGAATGTCCCACGCAACCGGGACATGCCAGCTCATGCAAAACCGAGAGCTTCTAATTCTCAATCGACACAGGGAAAAGTTCAACAAAGCGTCCCAGTAGATGATGCAGTTTCATCGACCTCGCGACCAACCCACTGGCCATGGCAAATTGTCGAGGGCGGAGGCCACCGGCGTAATACGCAGCGACCAGCTTCTCTTACCGAACTACTGACTGGGCAATGGAACTCCAGCGTGAAGATGGCGAGAACACACCAGGGCGACCGTCCTTCGCCGCACCTCACACTACATACTGCCCATCTAGGGCACTGCCAAACTAGTACTAGCCATAGAAAGTTTCAAGCGGTCCAAGCGCGGCGGCGAGCGTTCCTTCCTTCGCTACGCAGTGCCTGCGATGGGACACCGGAAAATAAATTGAAATCAAATCAAACACTAACATAAACACCTACAGTAATGGACAATTCATCGCATCGCGTCAAGAGCCTCCGATCCCCACTGTACCAAACACCTACTGGCTATGGGAGATCGCAAATGGAAGTAGTCCTGCTCCAATGAAGAGGGCATCCCTTCCTGCCTGCGATGCGACACCACAAAGTGAAGCGCCTTCACAAAAAAGGGAGATCCATAGTATTGGGCAGTTGAACGCACCCCGTCCTGAGCCCACGATTCCCACAGTACCAAACACTTAATTAAGAGTTCATGGCATATTTGAAACATGCAAATCGTATGATTTGTGCCCTTTCTTAAAGCTTCAAACACCACAAAAACTGGTCCAGACTGTGACAGATCTTACAACGAACCTGAAACATTTGAAGGCCTGTACTGTGTCCTTAGATGCCGACTCCATATTTAATGGCGGTATTGTTTTGGTCTGCCACTAGTGTGCCTTTTTACTCTTCGGGAGATTGAACAGAAAACAAAGTGCCTTTAGTTAGAAGAAAGGAGATGATTACTTTGACGCTCTAGGCTGCTTGAATGACAGTGCCTCAGTGCCATCAAGACACTTTAGATGATTGTACATCCATCAGTAACAGCCCATATGGCCATGCAATGTAGCTTATAACAAAGCTACAGGCCCTTTTAGATTATGAAGTAAAATGTATGAAGTAGACCATTGAGTATATGGATATATACAGATCTGTTGGTGGGTACGCTTGTGAATATTGGTCATCCAGGTTGTTAATAATAGGAGAAGAAATGTTGAAACATTACGACTGGATTATAAATTTATTAATGCAAACGTTTCGGATGTCTTTCCAACACCCTTCATCAGTGAATAATGTTGGTATTTTTTTTTTTGATTCGATGGGAAAAAATTACAATATTGTACTTGTTGAAAGATATAACACCTACAGAAACGTTAAACGGTACTAGAAGAAAAAGACATAGTACTGCTACAGGACTCTATTAATTTCAGGTACAGATTAATCATTTTGTGAACGCACGAAGTACGGAAATTACAGTGGCGGACTTTCACAGCTGCAACACCCGGGCGTACAGTACGCATTCTATTTTCCTATTTATTAATATTACTTCATTATTGAATAATTTTTCTAAAATCTAATTTATTATCATCATTCAAACACAATACAAGAAATACAACACAGTCCTTTGGGCGTTTCTGAACACACGTGTATTGCATTTTACATGTTTACAAAATCACTGTATGTAACAGGTAGTTCTGAAATTGCGTCACAAAATAGTCTTTGTTTAAAATTCTGCATTTACAGGCACATTTATACACGTAGAAAAACGTGATGAAATACTTGTCGGTTAAAATCTGTGTTTGTTGTATAAATATATTTCTGGTATGCAGAGATAAGTGGCACTGTGATATATACATTCAGATGACATCATGTTGATTTCAAACATAAAAATGTATTCAGTAATATTCAGTAATACAAAGTATTACTATTTAAAAAACATGTATCATTTCATTACATGCATGAAGTCACAACGATTTTCTTCAGCACTGTACACAAACCAGCGGTAAACATTTTGCAATAGTCTTCAAAGACTTTTGTGACTTTTGACATACATTTTGTGTTTTTCTCATACCACAACTCATATTTTATTTCAGTCATCTCTGGCGAGGCATGTTAGAATCACCTATGCTGACGTGAGGTGATGGAATATAATAATTACAGCAATAAATAATCGATAGAATAAATCACAATGCGTTGTAGCAGTGTCTACTCTTGCTTTTTGGAGTAGATGTAAGCACAAGATCCAGAGAATATGTACACAAACGGAAACTATATGCAGACAAATGATACAATGTATGACTTATATGGTGTGCCTGCCAGTAATTATGACGAAAAATCGTTTACATGTGTGGGTAATAATGATCACAGTGGTATAGAACAAACATTGTGAAATCTTCCACACTTATAATTCACATGCTTTATGCAGCTTTATCAGTATAGCACAGAGCTGAGTCTGTAGCCCCTCTTAACCATGTGAGCTAAGTGCCAGTGCCAACAACAAAGGAGGTCTGAATGAAGCAGGTTTGTCTCGGATAGTGTTCTTTCCCTCAGGAAACTTCTTGACCTGCATACTCTTGGTGGAGTGGCTCTTTTCTTGGCAAGACGCAGCGTCCATGCTGTTTGTTGACGATGTGCCCAACGTGTCGGTGAGCTGACATCTCTGCCATGCCTTCTGCTGCACGTAATGTTCTGAACTCTCCAGCACAATTTCCAGTCCTCGGGGCTCATCTCCTCTCACCACGCCTGGTGCACACCAAAACTGATTTGGCGCTTTCCTCTCGATCAGAACTTCCAGTCCACTAGGTTCATCAACTGCTGTAAAGTCCAGGAGGCTCATGCTCGGCTCTCCAAACTCTTGGTACTCTGGAGGCTTCACTGGCATCCACCAGGAGAATGCTACTTCAGTAGGCTGTGGTTCCATGTCTCCACCGCCGAATTCAGTATTTGACAGCGACTCCAATGATTCCCTGGTCAGGACTGAAGGGCTCTGCATCAGCTCACCTTGCTTTAGCATGTTATCTGCCGCATGTGGCAAACAGGCCTGTGCCGGGGAGGAAGCTGACTTTCGGGCAGGGTATGGATTGTCACGGTGGACATTTGTAAGTCCAGGATCCATTGCATCCTCTGAACGTGCCTGTGGAGGAGAAGCTGATCTGTGGGGAGAGAGAAGGTTCTGTTCCATGAAGGAGTCCATAGCATACGCTTCCACTGCATCAGCCCAATGATCAAGGTCGTAGTAAATGTCTCCTGAACTATAACCATCATTGGGGACGAAGTGGACCAGTAAGGGCACTGAGTCCATAGTGCAGTGCGGAGGAACTCTGTGGGCTACCAGACTCCGGGGGAAGTAGTGCACACCGCAGAACTCTGGAATGAGTGGCCGATGTTGTGTTGCATTTACGAATGATGCTTCTATGTTTGCATCACCTGAAGGTAGGCTGGTATTCAGCAGGTCCTGTGGAATGGTATTACCCTTTTCAAAGGTTTCTTCCTCCTTTTGATTTTCATTTGCAAGAGAGTCTTCATCCGGAATGCAGTGTGGAATACCTGGCTTGTCAGGCTTGAAGATTGGTGGCACACCAGCTTCCTTCTTTTTGGACTCTTCTTGCTGGGGTACGCCATTCAGGAGCAGCTTGAGCACGTCGTCGACCGTCTTCTCTGCCTCCGTGTGCTGTTCCGTGTCTGCCAGGGGTACGCCATTCAGGAGCAGCTTGGGCACATCGGCGGCCTTCTTCTCTGCCTCTTTGTGCTGTTCCGTGTCTGCCAGGGGTACGCCATTCAGGAGCAGCTTGGGCACATCGGCGGCCTTCTTCTCTGCCTCTTTGTGCTGTTCCGTGTCTGCCAGGGGTACACCATTAAGGAGCAGCTTGGGCACATCGGCGGCCTTCTTCTCTGCCTCTTTGTACTGTTCCGTGTCTGGCAGGAGTACACCATTCAGAAGCAGCTTGGGCACATCGGCGGCCTTCTTCTCTGCCTCCTTGTGCTGTTCCGTGTCTGCCAGGGGTACACCATTAAGGAGCAGCTTGGGCACATCGGCGGCCTTCTTCTCTGCCTCTTTGTGCTGTTCCGTGTCTGCCAGGGATACACTATTAAGGAGCAGCATGGGCACATCGGCGGCCTTCTTCTCTGCCTCCTTGTGCTGTTCCGTGTCTGCCAGGGGTACGTTATTCAGGAGCAGCTTGGGCACATCGTCGACAGTCTTCTCTGCCTTCTTGTGCTGTTCCGTGTCTGCCAGGGGTACGCCATTCGGGAGCAGCTTGAGCACATCGGCGGCCTTCTTCTCTGCCTCTTTGTGCTGTTCCGTGTCTGCCAGGGGTACACCATTAAGGAGCAGCTTGGGCACATCGGCGGCCTTCTTCTCTGCCTCTTTGTGCTGTTCCGTGTCTGCCAGGGGTACGCCATTCAGAAGCAGCTTGGGCACATCGGCAGCCTTCTTCCCTGCCTCTTTGTGCTGTTCCGTGTCTGCCAGGGGTACAAAATTCAGGAGCAGATTGAGCACATCGTCGACCTTCTTCTCTGCCTCCTTATGCTGTTCCGTGTCTGCCAGGGGTACGCCATTAAGGAGCAGCTTGGGCACATCGGCGGCCTTCTTCTCTGCCTCTTTGTGCTGTTCCGTGTCTGCCAGGAGTACGCCATTCAGGAGCAGCTTGGGCACATCGGCGGCCTTCTTCTCTGCCTCTTTGTGCTGTTCCATGTCTGGAAGGGGTACACCATTCAGGAGCAGCTTGGGCACATCGGCGGCCTTCTTCTCTGCCTCTTTGTGCTGATCCGTGTCTGCCAGAGGTACGCCATTCAGAAGCAGCTTGGGCACATCGGCGGCCTTCTTCTCTGCCTCCTTGCGCTGTTCCCTGTCTGCCAGGGGTACACCATTAAGGAGCAGCATGGGCACATCGGCGGCCTTCTTCTCTGCCTCTTTGTGCTGTTCCGTGTCTGCCAGGGGTACGAAATATAGGAGCAGATTGAGCACGTCGTCGACCTTCTTCTCTGCCTCCTTGTGCTGTTCCGTGTGTGCCAGGGGTACGTCATTCAGGAGCAGCTTGAGCACATCGGCGGCCTTCTTCTCTGCCTCTTTGTGCTGTTCCGTGTCTGCCAGGGGTACGCCATTCAGAAGCAGCTTGGGCACATCGGCGGCCTTCTTCTCTGCCTCTTTGTGCTGTTCCGTGTCTGCCAGGGGTACGAAATATAGGAGCAGATTGAGCACGTCGTCGACCTTTTTCTCTGCCTCCTTGTGCTGTTCCGTGTCTGCCAGGGGTACGCCATTCAGGAGCAGCTTGAGCACATCGGCGGCCTTCTTCTCTGCCTCTTTGTGCTGTTCCGTGTCTGGCACGGGTACACCATTCAGAAGCAGCTTGGGCACATCGGCGGCCTTCTTCTCTGCCTCTTTGTGCTGTTCCGTGTCTGCCAGGGGTACACCATTTAGAAGCAGCTTGGGCACATCGGCGGCCTTCTTCTCTGTCTTTTTGTGCTGTTCCGTGTCTGCCAGGGGTACGCCATTAAGGAGCAGCTTGGGCACATCGGTGGCTTTTTTCTCTGCCTCCTTGTGCTGTTCCGTGTCTGCCAGGGGTACACCATTAAGGAGCAGCTTGGGCACATCGGCGGCCTTCTTCTCTTCCTCTTTGTGCTGTTCCGTGTCTGCCAGGGGTACACCATTAAGGAGCAGCTTGGGCACATCGGCGGCCTTCTTCTCTGCCTCTTTGTGCTGTTCCGTGTCTGCCAGGGGTACGAAATATAGGAGCAGATTGAGCACGTCGTCGACCTTCTTCTCTGCCTCCTTGTGCTCTTCCGTGTCTGCCAGGGGTACATCATTAAGGAGCAGCTTGAGCACATCGGCGGCCTTCTTCTCTTCCTCTTTGTGCTGTTCCGTGTCTGCCAGGGTTACGCCATTAAGGAGTAGCTTGGGTACATCGGCGGCCTTCTTCTCTGCCTCTTTGTCCTGTTCCGTGTCTGGTAGAGGAAAGCCATTAAGGAGTAGCTTGGGCACACCAAGGGACGTCTTCTCTGCCTCTTTGCTCTTTACATCTTGTTGTGAAGGGGTGTCTTTGAGCACTTGTCCCTGAAGAAGCAATTACAGCCAATCTTTCAGAACTATAGACAAGTCAATGTCAGTAATATGGAAAAATGAATGATGGCCAGTGAACTCTTTCACAATTAGCTTTTGGTAGTTTTTTTGTCGTTATTGTTTAGTGAAGACTGAAGAACTATTTTAACATACATTGTACTAGTATTAGTTTTTTATTGAAAAAAGGCAAGACACAACAAGAGTTCCACGACCTCATATCTACATGAAATATGGTTTCCTCAACACAAATAACATATATTTGATGTGAAAGTCCAATCCTTTGGCAATGTTTCATTTCAACACGTTATCATAAGTTATGCAAATGACCTGTACATTAACATGATATATGCATGGTGTTGTAAACTTTTAAGTAACTTACACATGTCACAAGTATGAAATTCCCATCATTTACCACTAAGGAATCATAGAATTTTTATTAATTATGCAAATGAAGTCCATATTTGCATAATTGGTATCTGTTTATATTCTGATATTCAAAAATCATGATAATACGTTGCTCCTTTCTGGACTTATATGCTCTTAAAAATTTCTCAAAAAACCCCCCTGCAGTTCCAGCACAAGCTGCTAGGGGGACAAAACCCACACCACTTATTCCTGACAGGAAAAACTGCCACCAAAAAATCAAGACCATAGCATGTTCAGGACAAAAGATACAAAAACCGGAAGTTCTGCTGCAGTACAAGGTCAGCCACCAGGAGGCCCAGATTTGACCTTGACTTTTGTCTTCCTAAGACCTACCTACATACCAAATATCATCACCATCCATAAAGGCGTTCCTAAGTTATGCTCACCAGTAATTGGCGGAAACACACACAGACACACACACAGACAGACAGACACACACACACACAGACCCAAAACAATATCTCCATTTTTCATGGAGATAACAATAGCAGTCTATAAGAACAATTTTCAATACAGGGTGTGTAAGTTTGTGACTTACGTGTGGCTCAATCTGCTCAGCAAGCCCCTGTAATTATAATAAGAAATATTAAGTTCACTGCAAAATACGTCTAGACAAGCATAGTATTTAGTGTTTCATTTGAATTGGTGACAGCACATACAGATGCTGGTAAAATGATATAAAAACTGATCTATTTTCTTTTGTTTTTGTTTTTCTTGCTATAGCACAGAGAATGAGATTTTGTTGCAACAGATTTCCGAATTCAAAAGGGCAACCAGGTACCTTGTTAGCCTCCATCTACCAATGTAATAAAGAATTTTACTTTCAACCAATCTGTTGATATAAAAGGCAATGTTCAGTGATTAATTTTACACAGGGAAGATATTTCTCTAAGTAGGATATAATCCAACAATGGCTAGTATGAAATATCATGTGATTAGAGTTTAAAAAACAGATGAAACAGAAAAAAAGGACAAAATCCATTTACTGATCCTTACCTGCACTCGCATCTTCCTGGCCAGTTTTTGCTGATGCTCAGTTCTCTCTTCATTCTCTTTTTTGATCTATTGGACAAAAAAGATATATAATATCTATTTCTTAACAGATTATGAAAACATCGTACAGTATATTTGAAACAACATACAGCACAGTGTACTGACATTAAACCATTGTTATACCCGGATATAAAGGTAGAGATAATGAGGAATATTATAACAAGGAAACTTTGCAAATTGAGAAGATCTTAATTGTAGGGAGCAAATTCTCTGGCTTTCCCCTTTAGTGAATGGTATCAATAATCAAAATAGTGTAAATTTTGAATAATGTATGAAATCCAACAATGTGATATGATCATAATACAGTAATTGCCAATATACTTTCAATCTGATAGAAAAAAAGTAGTGTATGACAGTAGCATAACATTTATTCAACTTATTGCTTACACATTTTTTTTTTCTTTTTATCCTTTTACCCATTCTTATCCTTCCTATTCTGGTCTTACCAATCTCACATTATGAAGCCAAAATCAAACTTTTTTTTAATGTCACAAACCTTCTGTAGTTCCTGCAGAATTGGCCTTGGGTCAATCAGGACATTTGTCTCTTGTAGGGTTTGAGAATTTGCATGTGGTCTGGCCTCATTGAATCTGTTAAACATGAAGACAACAAACAGTATAATTATATAGACCACAATCTACATGGAAAAATGACTCTTTTAATCCTAAGCTATTATTCAAGCAGTGTTATAACTATAAGTGCTGTTTAAAACTAGTCAATTTGCTTTAACCTAATTCAAATCTAGAAACGGCAGCCAATGTCATGGTTAAGAGGGGGGGCAGAGATTGTAAACTTCTTGCTATAACTTTTCATACCATTTTGCTGAAGCTTGGAAAATAAATCCATTTTGTAACTTACCTGTTCTTTTCTGCTTCCAGTTCAGCCACACGAGCCTTCAGTGACTCGATTTCCATATCTTTCTGGGAAACTCTGTTGACAGAATTGGCTAATGTCATGAAATGTGTTTTGGATCTACTTTGGATTGCAACAGATGCTAGTTAGAATCTAAAAAAATATCAGTATCTTATCCCTTAATTGCAACACTAATCTCACACTCCAAGACAGAGCTAGAGTTCAGCAAGTTCATACCTCCATTAGAGCTTTAATTTATAAAATTCATTCAAAGGACTTCCACATGCCAATGATCTAATGCATGGTGATGTCTTACACATGTGACAAGTATTGAATTCCCATCATGTGTACCAGTAACGAGTTGTGGCCTAATAACATTAATCTTGCAAATCAGGTCCTATTATAAAATTAATATCCCTGGAATTATAGTTCTGTATTCCCTTATACATTATACAAATTAAGTCCTTATTTACATAACTTACATCTAATTGTGTACATTTCCAACTCACCGATATCGTGTGTTTGCTGCCTGATCTACCAGACGCTTCTCCAACTCCTTGATCTTAACTGCCGTCTCAGTTCTCTCCCTGTCATAGTGAAGAAGTGCAATTACGATCAGTGCCAGCATTTTTGCATCCTCTCATTCAAAAACCTTTGTACTAAAGTTAAACCTCATTATAAAGTTCCCAGCATGTTTCACCTGTTGCTAACACCATGTGTATGTAAGGTCATGGCAAGAGTGAGGGGTCATTTGAACATGACGAAGAACAGATGAAGTCAATTAACATTGCATAGGGAAGGCTGATGTATGCATAGAGAAGGCTAAATGTATCATTTTATTTTTTGTCTTGAAACACAGTCTTATAGCCACCTATGAAACAAACAACACAAATGAACTTTATACAATTTATACATAACTTACTACACAGGCAATGAGTATTTAAAGAGTTTGATGTATTGATTACAAAATATTGAAACCTGACACAAGTAGATAACCTTCTACCAAGAATATCTGTCAAATAAATTTATACTATGGCTTACAGTCATGTCTTATGCAATTTGCACTTACTGTGGAAACCTGTTAAACATAAAGGAAGTTTACAGGTAATTTAAAACAAACAACAACTCACCTGTGTTGTGAGGTTTCTTCCAGGTGCTGGATCATTCTGAGGAAAGTCATTCAAGAATTGCTATGAGCATCTTTGAACGACTGATTTAAACAATAATGTAAACTTTCTCTCAAATTTCAAATGTTTTTCAACAATTCCCCACACTTACATCACGTTGTAATATCATTTTTGATTAAAATTTACAAACCTGTGCATTATTTTCTAATGCTTATCAAGATTGTACAAAGATGTCATTCAAAATAAGCAACATTTTCACAAGTATTTTACAATTCTATATTAACCAACAAAAACACAGTCAAACTTGGTTTCAACAATCACTCAAGGGACTGAGGGCAATACTTGGTGACTGGGGGTGGTTGCCCAGGATAAATTCCTTTGAAATGGGTCATGCAAATTTGGATGGGGCTATTTCAATGTGAATGAAGGTGATTGAGCAGCCATGTTTGACCTAATGTATTTTACTTTGTTAATTATTTTTTTCATGATTTATAAATGATGAGTGCTTTAGTTCCTGAATAGCTGGAAAAACCCCAGATATGATTTCAAAATAACTTTTTGTAAACTTACGTGTTGATAGCCTCCAGTCGTCCAGCGAATTCACTAGAAACAACCCAAAAAAAGATATTAAGATTAATAAAAAGATGACAACAAACATGTCTATTATTGTAAAAAGAAAAAATGCAGCAAAAACATGATACATAATTAGAGGTAAACTTAATTTTCTTTTTTAGTCCTCTTTTATGTCACACTATAAATTCATTTTAACTTAGTGTCAATGAAAATCAACAGTTTGGAATTCACGATTTAAACAATGGTTGAAAACATGGAAGACAGGACAAAAGTTTGCCGGTGCCATATAACAGTATTGTGTCTATTTCTTAGTCTACATGTAAAATAATATAAAACGTAAAGTAAATGTTCACGTAGCATTTACAGTATGAAATAAAAGTTTATTGCTTAGAAATGGACATTTATGCAAGGATACATCTTTTTCAGCACCAAGGACAGGACATATGTCAATAGAAGTTTAAGAAAACTGTAGTTTCTTACCTCAGAATAACATTATCTTGTTTGTGATTTTCATCTGTTTGTTCTTGTAGCCTCCTGTAGAAATCACACACAATGTACGAAATGGAGAATGAGGAGATATATCTCATACTCTCATTATTATCACAGGGAAAACAGCATATTTTTGGGGGTTATGATATAGTTTTTTTTCCTCTTCTTTATCAGATTCATTTCTTAGCACAAAAATGTGGAAAAAAAATTAAAAAAAAATTAAAGCAAATGCAATACTCTTGATGACTGATACAACAACTGTTAACGTTACATCCAAAAAACGCTTTAAAAATAAACCTCCTTGAGTATGATGGTATAAATAATACTCTTTGCCTGAATTTGCAGAAAACTACTCAAGATAACATTTGTATGAATCTCTTGCAAATAGATTAGGATACATTGCAACTTCCTTAACACCATACCCCCACAGCTGCCTAAGAAGAATTACAGAAATTTAAGAACCTATCTAAAAGAATGTAGCAAAAATGCTTATGTCTTATATTACATGACAATAAGGGAGGTGTAGTCTTGTTTCTTCTGAAACAAGCTGGAATCAGAAATAGGCATTACATTTAGCCAATCAAAAACATGTTAGTCCAGTCATATGTTGTATCATTGTCTATTGGGTACTACTAGCTATATAGTCTGCCAGGACAGAGAAGTAGATGACACATGTAAAGACTACTGAGGTTTAAATACATACCAATGCATTGAGAATTCAGCACCTGTATACTACTGAGGGTTAAATACTAAATGCACTGATAATACAGCACCTGTAGACTACTGAGGGTTAAATACTAATGCACCGATAATTTAGCACCTGTATACTACTGAGGGTTAAATACTAGTGCACTGATAATTTATACATGTATTATAAAGGGTTAAATACACTGATACTTCAACACCTGTAGACTACTAAGGGTATACTAGTGCACCGATAATTCATTACCTGTACACTATTGGGGTTAAATATCAGTGCACTGATAATTCAGCACCTGTACACTATTGGGGTTAAATATCAGTGCACTGATAACTCATTACCTGTAGACTATTGGGGTTAAAATATCAGTGCACTGATAATTCAGCACCTGTACACTACTGGAAGTTAAATATCAGTGCACTGATAATTCAGCACCTGTACACTACTGGAAGTTAAATATCAGTGCACTGATAATTCAGCACCTGTACACTATTGGGGTTAAATATCAGTGCACTGATAATTCATTACCTGTAGACTATTGGGGGTAAAATATCAGTGCACTGATAATTCAGCACCTGTAGACTATTGGGGTTAAATATCAGTACACTGATAATTCATTACCTGTAGACTATTGTGGTTAAATATCAGTGCACTGATAATTCAGCACCTGTAGACTACTGGCGTTAAATATCAGTGCACTGATAATTCAGCACCTGTAGACTACTGGGGTTAAATATCAGTGCACTGATAATTCAGCACCTGTAGACTACTGGGCTTAAATATCAGTGCACTGATAATTCATTACCTGTAGACTATTGGGGTTAAATATCAGTGCACTGATAATTTATTACCTGTAGACTATTGGGGTTAAATATCAGTGCACTGATAATTCATTACCTGTACACTATTGGGGTTAAATATCAGTGCACTGATAATTCAGCACCTGTAGACTACTAAGGGTATACTAGTGCACTGATAATTCATTAGCTGTACACTATTGGGGTTAAATATCAGTGCACTGATAATTCAGCACCTGTAGACTATTGGGGGTAAAATATCAGTGCACTGATAATTCAGCACCTGTAGACTACTGGGGTTAAATATCAGTGCACTGATAATTCAGCACCTGTAGACTACTGGGCTTAAATATCAGTGCACTGATAATTCATTACCTGTAGACTATTGGGGTTAAATATCAGTGCACTGATAATTCATTACCTGTAGACTATTGGGGTTAAATATCAGTGCACTGATAATTCATTACCTGTACACTATTGGGGTTTAATATCAGTTCACTGATAATTCAGCACCTGTAGACTACTAAGGGTATACTAGTGCACTGATAATTTATTACCTGTAGACTATTGGGGTTAAATATCAGTGCACTGATAATTCATTACCTGTACACTATTGGGGTTAAATATCAGTGCACTGATAATTCAGCACCTGTAGACTATTGGGGGTAAAATATCAGTGCACTGATAATTCAGCACCTGTAGACTACTGGGGTTAAATATCAGTGCACTGATAATTCAGCACCTGTAGACTACTGGGCTTAAATATCAGTGCACTGATAATTAATTACCTGTAGACTATTGGGGTTAAATATCAGTGCACTGATAATTTATTACCTGTAGACTATTGGGGTTAAATATCAGTGCACTGATAATTCAGCACCTGTAGACTATTGGGGTTAAATATCAGTGCACTGATAATTCAGCACCTGTACACTACTGGAAGTTAAATATTAGTGCACTGATACTTCAGCACCTTTAGACTACTTGGCTTAAATATCAGTGCACTCAGTCTGATAATTTAGCACCTGTTAAAGACTATTGGGGTTAAATATTTATAATTATTCAGTCTGATAATTGACCACAATACTGTCAGGTAAAGTACCAATATCTGCACTCAGTCAGATAGTTTATAACCTGTACACTGTTGGATGCAATATTCTAATTGGACTAACAATTTATCACCTATAGGCTAGATATTCCTCAATTTTGTTTGGCCAAAATGGCCGACAATATTGTGGTAGACTCTCAGTTTGAGTAAGTGCACAGTACAAAAGGATGAATCTATGTCTAACGTTATATTTTCCCAAATTGAATATATTTTCTTTATTATAGAGCTGTTACTTACTTCTGGAGGTCTTGCAGGTGTTCCATGAGGGCATCTGTGCACTCTTTCACACTGAAAGGACAAGATTAACATATTAAGTAATGGTATAAATGCAATCTGTTATCTAAACGACACAGGGCATTTCTGTTATAATACTTAACTTACATTTGTACTTCACTACATGTACATTTCAAGGTCAAAATCTCTTTGACATGTTTTTCTAATGATACAGAAATGATTTCAAATATGTCCTATCGAAATTATTTAGTATTGCACTGAGACATTTATTTTCCTAGCAATGTAATAATGACTAAAAAATCCCCTCATATTTTTTTCCCCTCTCCCAGAATGGTATACATCCAAGTCTGTGACATAGAGAACTGTACAGCTGTGACTGGATCTTCTTTTCCTAATGTTTTGTAACCACAGTCTGACTACTTCTAACTATATACAATATATGAGCTAAAGCTGACTAAAACTGAGTTCTTACTCTCTTAAGGAGGGTTCTGTGCTGCCTGTCTCAGTTGGCTGAGTAAGAAAGGGAACAAACTAAAATAAGAACAACATATAAACAAACAACATACTGCAAAACAAAAGAAACTTCAGTACAGAATTCAAATCATAATTACTAGTAATAAACTATAGAAAATTCCAACTCTACTTTGGCCACCTTCTGTAGCTTCTAAAGATGCCTTGTCTTTAAGAATACCAAACTGTAACAATTTTTTTTGTCCAATGGCAAACTGTTCCATGTTGTAAGTTGCATTTAGATCATTCAGTAAACGAATTAAAAAATAACTGCAGATAAAGTGTGTGTGTTGAGAAAGGGGTTGTATACTTTTGAGCATTCATTCTACACCTTCATTCATAGAAACACACTTATTTTTTTACATTCAACATTTTACACATACTTTGTGGCTTAACATCACAGTACCTAGTGAAGCATCCATAGAATTTACATAAAGTAGCCTTGTAACAAAAAGACATTCTGCTTAAATGATGTTCTTCACTTCAACTACCATAAACAAGAACTCTTCAAAATGGCTAAGTGCCTGTTGTTACCCTTGACACTTAAAGAAACTCATTGTGAAACAAGAACACACCTTGGTCTTAGTCCCAACATCCATGTCGTCTTCTTCTGACTCTTTCTTCAGTTTTTGGACCATCCTTCGAAACATTGACGTCTTCGCAATGCTAATGTTAGGGTGGAAGGATTCAGGTTTTAAAATCATATGAAAAACATTTATTGATTTGCTTTTCGACAACAGATAAGAGAAAATGACAATATTGTGATTATTGTTGGATTAGTGTTTCTAAGGGTGTTGTAGAGCAAATTTTCAATATGTGTATATTTTCACAATATTTTTCAGCTATTCCTACAATATCTATTATGATAGAGTTGTTACTTACTTCTCGAGGTCTTGTGGGTTTTGCTGAAGAGCACCTGTGTCTGTGCACTCTTTCACCCTGAAAGGAAGAGTTGTGTTAAAATTAAATAAAGTTATTATGAATACATATTTGAAAAACAATAACAAATACTAGTATTTTTCTGATATCATTAAAAGGTACATTACTACTTTTTCAACTTCAGTTTTTTCAATGTTTTGCAAGGATGTAGAAATTATTTCAAATATTTCATGGGTGTTGATTATCATTATAGTGCTGTACTGAGGCTCTCAACTTTCTAGCAACAGTAACAACTACAAGCACCCACTGTCATCCCCATTTTTTGTGCCCCCTCCCTTAAAAAAAATAACAACTTGGTACTAGTATGTGATATAGACAAACATACAACAAAAAGAAGACTGAATCTTTTGGTTCCATGTTTTGTAATAGCTCTAATATCTGACTATTTCTGACTTCAGTGCTATTACAGTAACGTAAAGCTGACTAAAACTGAGTTCTTACTCTTTTAATGATGGGTCTGTGCCACCACTCTCAGTTGGCTGAATAGGAAAAGGAACATGCCACAATAAGAACAAAACAACAAACAAACTAAATATAGCAAAACAAAACAAAAAATAGAGTAAAAATGTAGCAAAAGTTCAAGATGAAAACAGAGGGCTAGGAGGAAAACCTTCATGTTTTACTATATTCACTCTGAAAATACTTCAAGGTACAGGCATTCTCCCAGTCTGTTTTCATGGCCATATTTCACTGAAGCATTATATTATGAAATCAAAAAACCAGTAAACTTAATTGGTGTGGCCTAACATGAACATATCAAATGTTCAAATAAATCATAAAAATTAAAATACAAGAATTGTAAACTCTACTTAGTCCACTTTATGTAACTTCTGCAACTGATGCTTTCTGAAAATAATCAATTTAACTGCAAATTGTTGGTCCAATGGCAAAATGTTTTTTTTTATTCAAAACACTTAAATAGATACAAATGAATGGACACGGACTAAGTGGCTGCGAACTCAAGTTAGGAGCAACTTATATTCTCGCAGCCACTTTTACAATGGAAAAAAAGTATCTTACAAGACATTGAATAAATATAAATACATGAAAGACATGGCGTGAAACAGACCTCCCCTCCCAGAAGAAAAAGCAAAACAAAGCAAAACAGGACCTATACACAGTCAGCTAAAAACGTTTTGTATCTTTTATATAATTTTGCGCGGCTAACATAATTTTACAGTTGATATCATAAGAACAAGATAGACTACCACGGAGAAATAAAAGTTGTTTAGCATTATCAGAGATGGTGTTCAAATTAATAATGTGTCCAAGTATGCTTGAAAGCTTGCCAAAAAGTACTGAGCGCTGGTAGACCTATATAGGGCAGTGCAGTAGATAATGAGCAGTCGTTTCGTATGGACACCCGCAGCTACAAGCTGAACTTGTAACAAGACCCCGAGTACAAAGGCAAAGGCAAAATGTTTTGAGTTATAACTTGCAGTAGATTATTCAATGAAGAGTTTCTTGTAAATTGAAGGTTATAAAAGTTTGCTATAGTTTTGTACCTGTTTTGTTTAAGAAAAAAAATATTTCTATTAGAAATTTTCTTCATACACACTTTGTGGCACTGAAGCTACGTAACGTGACTTGTAACAAAACTAAATATGGAATAATCTTATCTCAGCTTGCTACCTAAAATAATGTTATTCGCTTCAAGTTGCGTAATAATAACAATAACGCGGTACAACGGCGGTTGAAAAAATCCCTAACAAAATGAAAATAAGAGTTACCTTGGTCTTGGTCCCAAAAGCCAAGTCGTCTTCTTGTGATTTTTTCTTCAATTTTCGGGTCGTCCTCCGAAACATCGACTCCTTCTCAACACCAACGTTGTCCTTCGACTGTTTGGTTGATTTTGCTGTCGCCATTGTTGGACTTCGAAACATAGATGATATAACGCCTACAAATGTTATTAGAAGAAAACTGAGTTCAGGATAAACCATGGGTTTTTACATCTTGAAACGTTACGAGAAAGAACTGTATGGTTATATTTCCCAGGTGCCTTCGGCGTAAAATGTGTTATCTATGTATTGATAGTACTTTTATAATGACCTTGGTGGCCGTAACCTTGTTCTATCCAGTCAGTGTCAAAACAGAAACTTTTTTCGGAGTATTTTTCACCAAAACTCCCGCTATTTGTTGCCATACTGTCCCTTCTACTTGTAAAGAAAACGAACGAGTAACATATGACTATGGATGTGCGATTTTTTGTGAATATTTTGCTGATTTTTCAGCCTAAAAACGGAGAGAAAAAAATCCCCACCTGCTTCAAGAGCTGACTAGTGTCATCTGTGTAAATAGAACCCGTGTCCATGGCAACATGGAGCAAACATGGCGGATCGAACGCTGGGAGGAATAAACTTGAAAACTGTGCGTTGAGCATGAGAAAAATGCATTTTAGATGCATCATCTGTAGACACTTCGATTATACAAGGCGTCCTCTGGTTTGGAATTATATCTTTTATCGGGAATCCAGTCATTTAGTTGGAAGTTAGGGATAATTTGAGTGAATATTAATGTTTTTGATACCTTTTATATTCTGGACATTCCTGTATGGCTTGTAGCGGATGAGCATAGTTGCGGCAACCAGGTTGCGGATGGGACTAACTCTAGTGTGGTGTACAGTGTGTAGTTTCTTCGGCTCAACGTACTCAGACGTACTCAACATAGGGTTTGTGTGGTAAGAATGCTTTATAGACTGATTTCCTTAGTAGCAACAGGCACTATCATCTCCTCTAGTGATGGTAACAGGTTGGTACTTTTTTTCAGTCGCGGACGAATACAGCAAACGCATTCAGTGAAGTGGCCGTGAGTCTTACTCTCCAAGCAGAGGTTGGTGGGGAAAGATCGTTACCTTTTTAGATGCCCCGCCAAAGCGCCGAGGCATTGTTGCTGGAAGAGCGGACTAAGGCGACAAGTTTTGGATCGATCTTCATTAACATGCTTGCATTGACCATGCTTGCATTGTTCAAGCTTGCAGTGTGGTTTCGACCTTCCATATCATAATCAGGTTATTCTTATAAAAGAAAGCTGTCAAAAAAGAAAAACGGATTTCTGTTAAAAAATGACTTTATTTTGTTGTATGCCCAAAATGCTGTAACAAAATATATTAATATTTGCAGTAATTGAACTTTTAAATCAGTTGCATAAATTATGTTCACTACGTGACCTGAAGGACGTCGACACCATGAGACCCAGGTGCTGTATTCGAGAAACCCGGAGATTTCCAGCGCAAATTTGGGGTGAGTTATGAGTTTTTGAAAATCAAACCAGGTCATTAGGTAATTTTGAAGACCATAAGGAGGTCTTGGTGTAATTACTCCGTCATTTACTGCATGCTTTTTCCTGGGAATAGCTGATTTTGGTTCGCCCTAGTTATCCGTATCGCCCCCCTCCCCTCCGTTACAAAATCTCAGACCTGGGCCGTGATAGCGTTCGGTACGGTTGTTCCGGCCCGTGTGATAACTAGCGGTACGGCCCGGGGTGCAGTTATTCTTTGCTGTCTAAATCGCCAAGAACGCCGTCATGCCGCCAAGTGGTAAAGCCGCCAAGAAAGCTGGCAAAGCCAGGCCCGCCGGAGACAAGAAGCGCGGAAGGAG
Source organism: Branchiostoma floridae x Branchiostoma japonicum (assembly GCA_013266295.2). Lineage (NCBI taxonomy): Eukaryota > Metazoa > Chordata > Leptocardii > Amphioxiformes > Branchiostomatidae > Branchiostoma > Branchiostoma floridae x Branchiostoma japonicum. The sequence goes on along the minus strand of CM023824.1, from coordinate 26,565,402 downwards.
GAGAAAGAGGAGGGAAACCTTCGGCGTCTACATCTACAAAGTGCTGAAGCAGGTGCACCCCGACACCGGCGTCTCCAGCAAGGCCATGGGCATCATGAACTCGATCGTCAACGACATTTTCGAGCGCGTCGCCGCCGAGGCTTCTCGACTGGCTCACTACAACAAGCGCTCCACCATCAGCAGCCGCGAGATTCAGACCGCCGTCCGACTCCTGCTACCGGGCGAGCTGGCCAAGCACGCCGTCAGCGAGGGCACCAAAGCCGTCACCAAGTACACCAGCTCCAAGTAAATCGACCGCCACTGCTGGACATAACCCCGGCCTTTTTCAAGGCCACCCACATCCTCACAAAAGAGCTGTAGCAATCACACATTTTCTCTCCGACAATGTCCACATGTACACACCACTAACCTGCGATCGCAGGTACAAAACTATGTAGAGGACTGTTAAATTGGCACCCCCCACTAAAATTGTTCCCAATGCTGCACAGAATATTTCTACAAAGTTTCATGCTTTTATCACCAACTGAGCAATTATAGCTATATTTTGCACAGGTCGCATAGACTACTAGTATATTTCTTTTGTTCATTGGTACCAGGACCTACGAAATACGATGAAGTTCACTGTTTTTGGGAGGTAACACGGCGATTTTTTCATTGTCTTGTAATCGACAAATTGGATTTTGTAAAAAATTCCTTTCTGTTCTTCATAAAGCAATGCGCTTTGAAAGCAAAACCACGTTCTTCCAATTATATCACCATGCCCTCAAATTGTCCTTCAAATAGGGATCATCACACCCTCACAAGTTAGTAAATTCAGCACAGTGGTTAATGACCCGTGTCTGTAAGATTTGTAAAGCCGGTCCTTTTTTCTTCCTGATTTGCCTGTTTGTTTATAATACAGAACCCGGGCCACGTGCCTCCAATTACGGATCATCACACCCTCAGGAGTTTGTAAATTCAGCACAGTGGTTAATGACCCGTGTCTGTAAGATGTAAGACGTAAGATTTGAAAAAGCCCGTCTTTTTTTTCTTCCTGACTAAAGTTTTGCCCGTGTGTTTATACACCCCCGTTAAAGTGCATCTCTGGCCTGGCCATCACATCTCTGGTCCGGCCGCTACATCTCCGGTCCGGCCGCCCGAACATCTCCGGCCTAGACGCTACACCTTCGGTCCGGCCCCTACATCTCCGGCGGGTAGCGGATCTTGGTGGAGCGGACCGAAAGCTGAGGCTGACCCTCAGGCTAAGATAAGTTGCCGGCTTTATTTAGAAAAAAAGCCCCTGTATCTACAATTGATATTCAAGGGATGGAGACTGTACAAGCTTACAAATCAATCTGAGTAACTTATGGTCTAAAGCGATGAATTCCCCATGGGTGCAGTTTTAGCACAGTTTTACAGTTTTAGTCAATGTAAGATCTGTTGTAAGATTGCAAAATGTGCCTTAGTTTTTTATGTCCAATTTGCTATATACATGTATATGCCACTAATAAAGTAAAGGATAATATCTGAATAAAGTAACTAACAAACTGGTGTTTTTACATTGTGCAAATGTTGTGCAATAAAGTGCATTTATTCACTCATGTGTACATAGCAATGATGACCCACTAAACAGCAGATGCACTTACTGATATGCAGTGAAAATGATAACGATGCCACCCTTAGCTATCACTTATATCAACAGAAAGGTATCAAAATAACATCATATATTCTATAGCGTCTGAACTTTCTAGACTACCACACCCTTACGTTTACTCAATACTGATACACACATAGCTGGCTTGATCACTGCTTAGACAAAATTATGCATATCATAGCTATATTGGAGGGTTGCTGATATTAATATTAGAAATTGATAACTTGATTACAACAAGATACACAGTACAAACACTACTCTCCCTGACCATCCCCCCAACTTGTAGGAAACATTTTGATCATCACCATCTTTTGAACTTTCTACAAAAGGAATCAGAGACATATTTTAGAAAAAGTCAACATCATTCCAATATGACAAATTATGCTTAGAATTGGTAAACATTGTGCTAAAAATGCTACTCAGCCAAGTAGACACCCAACAAATAAAATACACACCACCACACCAAGAAATACCACTAAAAGCACACCAAGATCTATCAACATAAACAATATTTTCCTGGTTGTTAAACCCCTTTTCCAGTAGAGGCTGCAACTGTTGAGGGACCAAAGAGTGGGCAAATATATGACAGATGACATCTTTGTAACATTTTTGTGTGTTTGCTGTCTTTTAAATAATACATTTACATTATGCATTCCAAATCAGGCATTTGCACATTCCAATTGTAAAATCGAGGGTTACACAAATTCAGTTTTGGTCACTCAGCTATCACTGTCTAGTAAAAATGGGGTCTAACAGATTACACCTGAATTCTACATCCAAAAGTGACCAAGACTCTCTCAATCTAGATCCAGAACTGATCTAGACTCCCTTGATCTAGATACAGAAGTGATCTAGTTTCACTCAATCAATCTGAAGAAACGAAGCAGATCATTGTGGGATTCTTCCCAGTACTTGGAGTCCAAGAGCTTCTTCTTGAACTCAGCTGCTTTCTCGAACTCCTGGTCTGAGTATTCCAAGGTGTCTGTGATCTTCTCTGCCCATCTTCTTGCAGTTTCATCGATGTCGGACTCCTTCACGCTGGTCTTGACGATCCTTTTCCTCAGGTCTGCGTGGCACTTGCGACCCTTGATCAAAATTAGAATCATGTCGGCCAGCCCTGACTGGTCAGAGATGAGAACAGGGATGCCTGCTGCGATGGCCTCCAGGCCGACCAGCCCAAACGGCTCCGAGCGTGATGTCATCAGGACCAGGTGAGCACGTTTAGCATCTTCCAGTATTCCACTTTCCTTTTCTGTTGCTTGCATCGCTTTCTTAGTTGTCTTGTAGTACCCAGTGTCTTCTGGCATCTCATGGTTAAAGAGGACCAACTTTGCTTGCTGGCATTGCTTTTTGATCCTTTTTGCAGCTTTGCTTGTAACATCTGTATGGCCGACAACGTACTGTAGGGTCCTCGGTATGTTTGGGTAGTGAACCATGTGGTAAATGTTCAACCAATCCAAAGATGGCTGTTGCTGTAGCATGTCACTGTCGACTTCAGGCAGAAGCAACTTCACACCATCCTTTTGAGCCCACCCTTTCTCTTCCTCAGTAGCTTTCAGAACTGTACTGTAAACTTGAGCGCCATGCTTGATCAGCAGCCGTGCCACCTCACGGTGCATGGTGGAAATACCTCCTTGAGATGTGCCATACTCGTCGTTTACAAGCAGCACAGAAATGGCTGTGTGAAAAGAGAAAACATCAAATCATGCACTCTATGGCATGAGAAGCAAACTGATATTTGCAACTTTGAAGTAAAAACATAGTCTGACTTTGTTTTTACTTCAAGTTTGCACATATCAATAACACCTGGATATTTCTGACCATGAGAAGCAATAATTCTTCTATAATTCAAAATCAAGGAACTCACATATCATAGAAGAAGTGTGTAAATTCATCTTCCACTGCCTCTAAAAAAGTAGTCAAACCTAACAAAACTAGCTTGATGTATATCATATATTGTAAGGAATATAGTATACTCCATTTTGAAAGTTTTTAATGGTCTGGGATCAAATTCACGGACCTACCAAATGCAAGGCAAATAACACTCTTCTACTTGGCCGTTTCACTAATGTTACCTTGGATTGAGTCCTTCCTGAACATCTCTGTCCTCTGTGATGAGCAGGCAGATTTCTCTGGATCACCTGCATTCTCCACACGTGCCTCTTGAGTCCTAGGTTTCTTGGCACTATCTGCACTCAAGATCATAATATCTTACTTTAATAAAGAGCACTGAAAAATTTTAATGGTTGGTTGATTCTAATTTGTAATGTCAGTTAAATTATTGTTGGCCGCTTTACATTGAGTTCATGTGGTAAGAGGTCAGGGTCACAAAGTCTATCTGTCTGTCTCTCTCTATATATAGATATAAGAAAATCTTTGCTGATTGACCTCAATACAATTTCATTTTGCTTTTCTTTGGGTTAATTGAAACAGAATGTCTACAGGTTTTATCGTTAAAAAAAAGGAAATTGGTACACACAGAATCCTGTCTAATCTGATCTGATGCAATTGAAAGCAGTTGAAATGACATAAGGTAGTGGATTTCCATATAACGTTATTTTTTTCTCACAAGAAAACTGAACGTGTACTCACGTGTTTCACAGTTGACACCGCTGTAGCCAGGTGTACACTGGCAGTGGTAGCGTTTGTCTCCCTCGATGCACAGGCCTCCATTTTGACAAGGTTGGGACAGACACTCATCTAATGATTACAGAAAAGATCATAGCACATATAACATACTTGTATTGATTTTCTTGTAATCTTTTAGTCGAGTCAATCAAATATTCAAACGGAAAAACATGTTAACTTAAACTTTAAAATCCAATCACATCCATTTTAACCCAGATATTATAAAAAAATCACAAAATCCGCCTATCGAAACAACGAACAAATAATCAGAAAATGTTGGTTCTGTACAGAATGTATCAATGTACCGGGATGGTTTGAAATTGTAAGAGTATGTTAGTATGTGTTTATTTTATAGCATATTAGTATGGAGTACTATGTTACGAGACTGAGTGAGTGAGTGAGTGAGTAATTATGTTAATCTCATAAGGATTTAAAGAAGTATTCATGAGGTTAAATATACATTCTGTGTAATTTTACTGCAATGCCATGTAGTTTTGCACAATAGGATCCGCAGAAAGAATAACTACAATGAAATTGTTATGCTAATTATGGATCTCAATAAACTCAAACGTTACTCACTAGTTTCTAATCCCTCGAATGTCCACAGATTTTCGTTACTGATCCCGGGAAACGAAGGTCCCTCCCTGGCACAGCCGTGCAGACCTACTACAGCGCCCTGGTCGATGAGGATGTAGTAATGGCCGGTCTCAAAGGTGTGCGGTGGTGTCCAGAACCTCAGCGTTCTGTTGTAGATCGACACATCTGATGATGTCCTGGTGTTGATGTCGTAAACCTGCTGGTTCTGACTGCTGTTGAAGAACCGGATGTACCTCGACGATGCTGGGAGTTGGACCTTGTGAATTATAGACATTTTTATGTTACATTTCTTTTTCGTTACAATATACATAGATTACGCTGAAACTCACATATTTTCTATGTTTAAGACAATGATTTGAGTATCTTTATCAGAACAAGACTAGGTTAGCTTTATGTTCCAGTGTCGCAATGTTTGCCGTCATAACGTTAATGATTGATAACTTCGGAAATCCAGCATGTACCGTACCTCTGTATCAAACTCAAGTAGCCATTCTGTCCTGATCGCGACATCAATAAGTCCCACAGGCGTCCGTGTTTCAATCACAGGAGAAACGTCTAAAAAAGCAAAGAAAATGACGGGGTTTAAAAACCTGTATTCACGTTTTCATGTATTAAATTATACATCGCTAAATATAAACTATAACATTACTTGAAGAAAATGAATTATAACATGAGTAAAAGGACTTTCCTATGGGCATTGTTTTAGCATCTTAGGTTCCTAAATGTTTAGCAATTTAATGTATGGAAATGAACGTAACATTGGAAGTGTAGTTACGTTTGGGACACATAGCGACAACTGCGAACACAGCTCTTTAGACTCTATGGAACACAGGGGAGGACTTGACAAAACGTTTGCCATATGGTTGTGTGGTACGAACATAGCTAATTCTCCAAAACCTGTCAAAGAGATGAAGCCATTCACAAGAATAACATTACTTACCTCCCACAAGAAGGGTAACACAGCGTTGCTCAGAAGTTAATCTGCCAAAAAAAACAAAAACAATTCCAATAACATAATGAATTCCAAACGCTATGTGCAGTGTCATCTGTAGGATGCCATTGCAGCGGATCACGATGTGTCATCACGATTAGTTATTATATGACTAGACCATATGGTAAAGTTGGTTTTACATGATTATAGTTGACATTTGATAAACAAAGATTCAACACCAGCGGGGCATGAGAAAATCTCACCCAGTTGTGTCTTCTGCGAGGAAGCAGAAGATGTGTTGTCCTCGCTGTGACCATGTAGGTGTCCAAGTGATGTTAACGTGAGACCGCTGAGGGTTATTTGGGTCAGTCTGAAGCTGTGATTTGTCAGACCTAGATCACGATTCTGGCCATCCCCATTGTCGAATGGTATCACCCGCAGAGTGGGCGTGACGCGCGCGAGGAATGCTGGTCACCCATTGGTCGCCGCTAGGCTGGAGTGGATGCGAAATTGACCTAGGGTCCCCCCCCGTGTTCTCAATATGGCACCACCTAAGTTATAGCGAGATCCAATCAAAACACTGTATATCAGGGCGGGATCACGTGGCTGTTTTGGCCAATGGTAAAGCATGGTCATGCTGGGGACCTATTGTTGTATGTAAATGTAATGACAGAGCCGCGTCACGCGAAAATAGAATACAAGTAAAAAATATTTGCACTGTTGTTGACATCGAGAAGTTTCTTGTTGTTATCAAACATCGTAAAGTCTTTTCTATAACCTCCTTGGTTGGAGGTATACGGGTCGTCATGAGGGCCTATACCTTTAAGTCCTGTAAGTTTGGGTACGCCATGGGTAACGTTTCAGAGCTCATTCGGAGTTTTCCCGCGCAGAAGCCACCTCACCACACCACTGGACCCCAAGTCATGCTGACACAAGTTCGGTCGGCACTTGAGAGGTAACTAACTTTGATCGAGGAGGTTATATGGAGCTCCAGATAACCTCCTTGCTTTGATAGACACTGAACACTGAACCCATTATTTTGGCACTGCTTTGCAATTACTATGGGGGTGGGTGGGGGGTGAGGTCTACATAAGGGCCTTCCTTATATACTCCCTCTTCTCGGCGAGGAGTCTGAGGGCAAGGATCATATCTACAGTAGATCTACCCGGAGTAAAGCCACTTTGTTCGGGACGCTGTGATTTCAACACAGGTTGCTTTATGCGGTTGAGAATCACCATGCTGAATACCTTGGCTGGGACTGAGACGAGAGTAATGCCACAGTGGTTCTTGCATTCAGATTATAGATAAACCAACAGATGCAGAAGGTCTACAATCAGACCTGGATGCATTGACCCAGTGGCAGAATCAATGGCAGATGTGCTTTAACCCATCAAAATGTCACACCTTGTATATCACTCATAAGCATGAAACAATTGTTACACAGTATTCACTGTGTTCAGAAAATTTGGTAAGTGTTAACCCACCCTTACCTTGGGGTTCAATTCTCTGATGACATGAGGTGGAACAAGCACATTAATTATGCTGTTGGCAAAGCAAACCGTATATTTTCAGTTGTCAGACGTAATTTAGCTCACTGTCCAATGCGGATTAAGGACACATGCTATAGGACACTATAGTCCTCCCCCACCTGGAATACAGCTCTACAGTGTGGGATCCCCACACCATTGGTCACAATTTGGTGGGGTGCAGGCACTAGAGCAGGTCCAGTGCAGAGCTGCTCGCATGGTTGTAAATGATTATGGACAGACTAGTAGTGTTACGCAATTGTTGGAAAGACTGAACTGGCCACTTCTGTCAGCTAGGAGGCGTGATGCCCGACTGACTACACTCTATAAAATATCACATGGTTTGATTAACATCTCAAGTAGCAAATACCTCAAACCTGCCCAGAAGAGGACCAGGGGTAGCCACGACCTTAAATTTCAGCCAGTTTTTTCTCGTAAAGATTGTTTGAGTTTTCTTTTTTTTCCCGCACGGTGTGCGAGTGCAACCAGTTACCGGGCCAAGTGGCACAGGCCCCGGCAGTAAAGGCTTTTAAGGCCGGGCTGGCAGCCACCCTGCCATAAAACCGCATACTCCCCCCCCCCCTCAGTTAGGGGTGGTTAGAGGGTAAACAAGACAAGACAAGATTGATTGGGGGGTGAGGGAGCAGTATGGTCCCTGGGAAGGAGGGGCTACTGAAATACAGTATGTTTTGATTATAATTATCTGACTAATTACTATTTTGTACCTATCATGTAACGATTTGGGCTGACTGGATTTCTTTATTCGCCTCTAATCTCGCAATAGTTTTTGGTCTCCAAGGATGCCATCCATAAAATTAAGTCGTCTATTGTAAATATGAATCAAGTGTGACCAAAACATTTTATGCAGAGACAAGTTTTATGCAGAGATTAATTTTTCCATGTCAATTATGTCAACATGAAGATTGACATGGCAAAATTAATTTGTGTGTGTATTCTATTCACAGATTTTAGATGAAGCTAAATTACATTGGAAGGTAAGACAAATATCAAATTGAAAGACAGAACAAAAGCAGCAAGTTAAGACATGTACAGCATTAATTGATTTGTATAGCATTAATTAATTGATTAATTAATTGATCATTTTGCACCTGTATACATATATGTAAATGATTTTCACAAGTGTGTGCGGGTACTTTTTACAAGTGGCTGCACTCTCCATGGTCACACAATCTTTAGTGATCATCATGATTGACATAAATTGTTTGCAAGATTATTGGTCATCAGATTAAAAACTATCGGGATAGGTAAAACTAATTTTCACATGAGTCTTCGCAAACTCTACTGTACTAAATTTATCGTTCATCAATCAGCAATGCATGATTTAATTCCATGATCAGAAATTATGCTCAAACTTAATCCATAATGCACCATAACAAATTCATTTAAATAGCAATTCTATTTGACTTATGTAATTGAATTTGAACTGTGTCTAGGTAAACCTAACCAAGACCAGGGAAGACAAAAAAGAAGATGGAAAAAAGCCGACGAGACATGAAACAAGGTAAGATTTTTACATCCCTGTCATCAAAACAATTTGAAACGTTGTTCTATTTTTTTTGACATGAAGGTCATAGAGTCAACTTCAGTTTAAGTGCATGATGAGGAACAGCTTGTTTGCTGTATACTATTAAAGGCATTGGCTCGCTTAAGAAAATGAATACCAAAGTGACTTGAACCAAGCTTTTTTCTAGTGTCAACATCAATTCCAGTGGTTATGATTAGGAATGTGATATAATAGTAAGAATAAATATTGACAGGAACATGCTGTCACTTTGTTCCTGTCAATAGTGAATATAGGAGATTAAGTATCTCATATTCCAGAACAGCTGGCAACAGTAAACAAACCTTACCTTCAGTGACATCAGATTCTCATGTATCTGTCACAGGGGAGATTGGAGTCCAGGGGAGATAGGAGTCAAGGTTTTTAATTATTGTTTCTAACCCTAAAATGTGCCAGATACTTTCTAACGTTAACCTTAGTGTATAGCTAACTTCAAAAAACAAGTGAGTAGTACTACTGAGCAGCATATTTAAGGGTTAGAAACAATCATTAAAAAACCTTGATTCCAATCTCTCCTGGATTCCCATCTCCCCTGTAACATATCCATTTCCACAAGACCTAACCTGCCCTCAGATATGTCATTATGCCCACTAAACAGGTAAAACAAACAAAACTTGACCAAAGTAGGAAAGTTTAGGCCCTACCGGTTCCTTCTAGTAGCCCCAAAGTATTAAAGCTGGACCCAAATTTTCAAGAAAAAAAGGCTTTTCAAAGAACTAGACCCTCTTGGGCTACACTTTTGGGACCTTCACTGTGCAAATACATGTGATACAGGTCAAGCTCAAGTGTCCAGCGCCAGATCTTGGAGAAACACCATAATCTGAACAGCTTTAAATGTTAGAAGCAACCTTTGCCTGGAACCAAGTTCAGAGCAACACCTAATGTTATTTGTGCAATCAGATGTGTCAAAATATGTACATAAGGCAGCACCAAGGGCAAATTTTCTGTTAATAATTATAGTGTTATGTGCCCAACACCTTTACCAGCACTCAAACTAACTAACTTTTCCCTACAAGAATGCCTAACTAGTGGCTGTACCCAGTAGATCACCTGACTGTGCCTTGTATGTCACATGATATAGCACACAGTCACTGTCACAAAGCTGAGGCTCCCTGTTTCCCCATCAGGCAGGCTTTACTAAACAAACAACAGGATCCTCCTGGGCCTCCTGGGCCACAGGAGGGCATCCTGCATTAAGCTGCCAGCAAGATGACAGCTCCTTGTGCTTCCATGGGCGGAGAAGTTGGTCATGGAAATTAGCTATAGCAATTAGGTATGGTTCGATTGTGGTTCCTATGTGTTTCCTGGTGTCTCACAGTGGAAGCACATAGACCCTCTTGGGCTACATATAGGAAGCACATATTAATCATTCCACTATGCTGGGTTTACGGAAAAACCAGGGCTGTCTACCTTGCCTGTCTACCTTGCCTGTCTACCTTGCCTGTCTACCTTGCCTGTTGTGGGGTCGTGTGGCGCAGCGGTAGTGCGTTCGGCTCAGGGCCATGAGGTCCCGGGTTCGATCCCAGCCCATGTCACCGATCTTGTGCCCTTGGGAAAGGCACTTTACACGACTTTCCTCACTTCACTCAGGTGTAAATGAGTACCTAGCTTCGGTTAGGGACGTCCCTCGGATAGGACGTTAAATGGAGGTCCCGTGTTTGGGGAGAGCCACACCCCACGCACGTTAAAGAACCCACCATACTTATCGAAAAGAGTAGGGGTCCTTCCCGGTGTGAGTGGTTCAAACCTTACAGTCTTATGGTCGCACCTGGGGTCGTATTGAGGTCACCTGAGTTAGCGCCGAATGGCAGCCGCTCCAGACCCTTGCAATTAAGCCCCACCACCATTGTAAGCTCCTCACAATTCAGCCCTTGGCTGCAAGGAGAGAGTAAGCCGGCCCACCAATAACAATAACATCAGGCTACTGAACTCCCGCCATTCGTATCCTCACAAATGGCAAGACATCCAAGCAGCTGCGCCCCCTTGCAGAATGCATCAAGATTACAGGCACTACACTGTTATGTAGCAAGAAATATACGGAGGAAGTAGAAATGTACAGAGAAAGTAGAAATAACTGATCTAAATATTTATTCAAAGTTTTCATGTTCTGACAAATCAAGGACGCAGGTCTATGAAACCGGAAGTTGAAGTTTCAGCTGTAGAGTATCTGATCGAGTGCCAAACTACCGGTAGTGAACAAGACAGTGCAGAAGGCTTGGGGCGCGCGCTGACATCAGTGCCTCGACGATTAATGGCTTCCTACATATTCATACATAACCGAGCGTCAAAACAGAATCATGTACTATAAATCAAAGTCAATAGCCAAGGTCAGGAGGTCAGAAGTGTTGCTTCAGAAACCTCTTAAAAGATATGCTGGATGTGTTGCCATACATCAGATTTTAATTTTATGGGCAACTTTACTAAGGACTGTTCAAAATGACTATGAAATGTACAGGAAGTAATATGCCATTGGCATTATGATTACCTAAGAGTTCTACACTGTCCTATTAAAAACAAAATTGCTCTAGTCCAAGGATTTGGTAAAAAAAAATGTTTACATATTTATAAGGAGACAAAGATGATACATTGTAGCTGTTCAAATGCCATGGAGTTGAAGACTGCGGATGATAAGTTAATCCATAACTACTTTTTAAATAACTTTGAGGTGGGAGAAAACGTTCTATGCTAATTCAGAAAAATCAACAGCTCACTGCTTACTTTATGAACATCATGGAAGACAGAGGTAGCTATAATGCTGCAAGTTAGTGGACAGAGATCTGAATCAGTTGTGAAGCTGTACAATTTCCACAATGTCCCAAGGGTTTCCAAGAAAGTAGGAATGTGGGCATAGATGTGGGTCAGCAAAATTCCAGAGCTGTCAGACATCCCTGCGGACATTCCATATCTCCCAAGGGTTTCCAGGAATTTCACCAAGTAGGTCAATGTGGGCACAGTTGTGGGTCTGCAAAATTCCAGAGCTGTGAGACATTCCTCTGGACATTCCATACCTGTAACACTGGTCAGTTTAAATTGGGAAGTTCAGTTTCCAGATTTCAAGGCGGCCATCTTGGAAATGCAATTTTACAACATTTTGTCTACTGAAGATACTGAGTTAACTTTTACATGTCATTGGAAAGAGTATGATTTCCCTTACATTATGATGTCTTTAATTTGGTTATAATGTGTAACATTACGAAGAAATTCCATTTTAAAACTTGCCTAACCTAGTGGTCTATTGTTTGGGCCAGGTAACCTATTATCACCCCAGACAGTGCTATGCTTATTGGCCATAATGGTCTAGCATAGAACCACTCCAATGCAAATGAGTAGGATCACAGTGCCATTTTGAATAATAATTGCTCAATTAGACTGTATTTCACACCAACTGACAGAACAATGGTTAGCCCAGGTGGCCTTGGTACCTTGGTCAATTTACATTTTTCACACCTTTTCCAGCAAATTTGCAGGCCAATGGCCAGGATTGGGTTCAATGGACAATTAAGGTGATCAGAGGTGTGAAGTCCTGTCAGGACTGAGGCCAGGCCACTTTGTCCCTGTAACAACTGACACCAAGTCCTTTGTAAAGTCCACATGATATAAATGCCAGCCAGACATTGTACTGACCTCAGACCATATGGTCTACATGATTTTCAATCAATCATATCTAAGCCTATGAACATCACTGAATAATAATTTTTACTTGACTACTTTTATGATGAAGAGAGCTTTCAGATGATACCACACTTGTAGGCAGAAATTTGGTATTTCTGAAAATTCCAAATTGCTTCTGTTTTTCCAAATTTGAACTGACCAGTAATCTGTGGTTAAAATTCCTGTACAATTCCTAGAATTCTTGCAAACTGCACACATTACTGTACCATTAGGCTCGCCCATGAGGCGTTGCCAAAAATTTTTGCAGCCCAGCTAGAAAGTCTTATGTAAGACGTGGCCAGGTGTAATCTGTGTTGTATGGTATAAAAACATTTCAGACTATTTGATTTGAATTGTGAAGATTTTCCATTACGCAACTGCATTGCTTTCCAGGTGAGTCGGCTGCAGTGCAGACCTTCCGTGAGCGGGTGGGCGTTTTGATAATGTGTTTTGGAGTTCTTTAGCCGGCCAGAGAGGCTTCAGACCGGAGAGAAAGTTCCCCCCTAGAGAAGGTCATTCCCCCAGGGAACCTTCTGTCGGGTCTGAACCCTCTCTGGCCGGCTAAAGAACTCCAAAACGCCCACCCGCTCACAGAGGTCTGCACAGGAGGCCTTCTGCACTGTCTTCTACACTGTCTTGTTCACTACCGGTAGTTTGGCACTCGATCAGATACTCTACAGCCGAAACTTCAACTTCTGTTTCATAGACCTGCGTCCTTTATTTGGCAGAACATGAAAACTTTGAATAAGCCTAGATCAGTTTATTTCTACTTCCTCTGTACATTTCTTGCTACATAACAGTGTAGTGCCTGTAATCTTGATGCATTCCGCTAGGGGGCGCAGCTTCTTGGACGTCTTGCCATTCGTGAGGATATGAATGGGGGGAGTTCAGTAGCCTGACGTCCTAAACAGGCAAGGTAGACAGGCAAGGTAGACAGCCCAAGTTTTTCTGTAAACCTCACTATGCTTCCACTGTGAGACAGAGGTTTGCTATTAATTAAATGAATCTGTGCAATATAGTCTAGGGCGTAGTGTTTGCCTTGAATTTGGAAGGACATGGGTTCCAAACCATCTCATGTAGGTCATTCATTTTAAACATTCATTCAATAATTAATTGTTCTTGTTCAGGAATGCCATTTTTGCACCATTTTACATAATTAGTGTTAAGGTTATTTTAAGGGTTAGGGTGATAGGATCATGGGGTGTTAAAGTCCTGTCACAGACAGAAAAAAAGTTCTTCTTATCCTGTTTTGGTCAATAAGAAAATAACTTGCAAAAAGTTTCAATCAATAATTTGTCAATGGCTACTGCTTACCAATAAATTATCATCCATAGTACCGAGTTTCAGGCTATAAATCATAAATCACAAAAAACAATTACTCTTTCAGGAGGACCACCTCCCCCGCTGACCATTGGGGTGCAGATAAAGCTAAAGCCAGACAATGAAACTTTGGAAGATGCACTCAACACCATAGAAGCAACCAAAAATCTTGAGAAAATCAAAGGTGTTCTTGTTACTGGTGTGGAGAGAGGTGGTGAAGTTTTCTTCTTGCAATGTACAGACTTGAATGGATTGGGCAAACTCTGGTTCATGTACAGACATGGTAAACTGGACAACTTACTGTACAGTTGTCTTGGTGCCGTACAGCAAACGTTAGTCAGTGCAAAGAACATCTATGTGAAGGCAACCATCCAGGAAGGGAACTTTAGGAAGGCCCTGGAGCACCTTCTTGCCACACCTACTCCCAAAGGTAACTTTATAACCAATATTTTGTTTCCTGTACTAAGCTCTTTCAAGTGCTACTCAGATTCGTAAATGAATTTGCATAGTATTTAACCTTCTCTCTACTGTCAATTTACCATTAACAAGTAGAGAATTGGTAGCCAAATGGCTTCTTCAGTGTGCTAAAGGTTAAATTGGGTCACAGTCTATTAACACTTGTCAACATTAACAAAAAAATCAAATTTCATCTTGTAAAATCTACAGTTTTTAAAAACTGCTAAATCTAACTCTAAACCTAAATGCATTATTCCTAATTACAAACAGGACTGGCCCGTACCACTTCTGTTGACAACCTGATGGCCCCACTACCTCCTGCTAAGCCTGTGGACCACTCTATACTGAATAGTCTAGACCTGGCCATGGTTGGCAAAGAGGACCACATCTCTGCACTGAAGGTTACAGTTGGGCAAGTGCAGGCAGCTCTACTAGCAACAAAGGAGAAATCACAACAGCAGATTAGACAGCTAAAAGTGAACTCAGAAAATAGAGAGCACAGTTTGAAGGAGGAAATAACCAGGCTGTCAGAGAGGAATCATGAAAATTGCCAGAAAATCTCTGAATATAGGGAAGAAATCCCGCAGTTGCAGGATACCAACAAGACCAGAGAAGCCAAGATTGAAGAACTGTCAGCTCAGAACACAGAACTGTCTGACCAGCTTGCACTGACAGATATTCCTGAACTTCGTGAAGAAGCCAGGAAACTGAGAGAAAAAGATGATACATCGCAGAAACTGGTCCTTGAGAAAAATCTACAAATCCAGACGTTACAGGAAACTAACAGGTCTAGAGAAGAGAAGATTGAAGAGCTGACAGCTCAGAACACAAATCTGTCTGATCAAGTGAATACAGATATTCCTGAACTTCATGAGAAAATCAGGAAGCTACAAGAGAAAGATGACACATCAGAGAAGCTCCTCTTGGAGAAGAATTTACAAATTAAGCGATTACATGACACCAACAAGGACAAAGAAGCCAAAATTGAACAACTGACAGCTCAGAACACAAAACTATCTGATCAGATTTTAAACACAGATATCCCTGAACTTCATTATGAGGTCAACTTGGAATTGGAAGTCCAGCAATTACATGATACTATCAGAACCAGAGAGGCCAAAATTGATAGACTGACAGCTCAGAACACAAAACTTTTGAAACAGGTCACAGATAACATACCCCACCTTCGTGATGAAGTCAGAACGCTGAAAGAGAAAGATGAAACTTCACAAAAGCTTCTCTCGGTTCAGGCTCTAGATATCAAGCACTTACGACAGGTGAACACTGGCATAACGGCTAAAGTAGAGGACCTGCTGAGTACCAAGCACACGGTAGAGGAACAAAATCAAGAGGAAGGTTCAAGGAAACAGGGAAGACAGACTGGACCTGAAGAAAAGCTGGATTCTTCAATCAAGAGCAAACAAGTGAGCACACAACGTTATTACCTTCGCCAAGAAGGTTATGTTTTCAGTAGCGTTTGTCTGTCTGTTTGTCTGTCTGTTTGTGTACAGCATAACTCAAGAAGCTATGGATGGATTGTCATGAAACTTAGTAGGTGGGTAGGTCTTGATGAGACCTAGAAATGATTAGATTTTGGGCCCCCTGGCGGTTTCTTATGGTATTGCAGCGGAACTTCCGGTTTTGCTATCTCGCAATCTGGACATGCTAGGTCATGAATTTTGGATGGTAGGTAGCTTTTGGGCTAGGGAAGAAGTGACATAAGTTTGGGCCCCCTAGCGGCTTGCTCTGGAACTGCAGGGCGATTTGTTTAAAAATCTTCGAGAAAGGATAACTCAAGAACCGGTTGACGGATCGTTTTCAGTTTTGGTATGTAGGTAGCTTAAGTCATGCTTGACATAATTAGATGACAATTATGCAAATCAGTATCTAATTTACATAATTAATGAGGAAATTTTATAAATCTGCTGTGTTCGATTATAGGGCTATGAAACACTTGCGACATATGTAATTGAGAATGACAGGACCATTGGCAGATATTGATTATGTAAATGAAGACCTAATTTGCATAATTAATGGGAAATGGCTACAACTTTATAGTGGTAACTGCTGGGGATTTAATACTTGCCATATTTGGAAGTTCAGTGAAGGTGAACATCACTAAACATAAATTATTTAAATCAGCACCTCATTTGCATAATTTATGAGGAAATGCTAGAATAGCTTTTTTTCCTCAAAATAAGACTGTCATTGGGTGGAGAATATGATCAACTGATATGATTCATGCAAATGAGGCTCTTGCATAATCACTGAGAAAAAATGTATAATTAGTACGAAAGGTTAACATGATTTGGCGAAGGTATGAGGTCGTGGAACTCTTGTTACTTTTAAGACAGATTTGTAACCTCAAGATTGGATTACAACAACAACAAATTTGTGTCTTCTATATTCTACTTTTCTCAATCAGTACAATTTAGATGACGCAGGGCTCAAAATAATTTTTTTCTGCATAGCTGTACCAGTGCAGGTAACATTGAAAATTACCTGCACCAGACAAATTTTACCTGCTCCACTCAGAATTTAGAGTATGGATCATGACTGTCCTAAAAACTGCTCAGAAACCATTGCCATTGTTTACTTCATAGGTGGTAACAATCAAGGTAGGAAATAAAAATCCACATACACCCACATTTGTACATGTATATAAACCCAGTACATTGAGGAGTGCGGGTTAGATTCAGGTAGATATAACAAATACCTGCACAGCTCCAATTTTACCTGTACTAACCTGCATATGCAGGACCTGGTGTTATTTTGAGCCCTGGATGTTAAGAAACACATTGCAGTATCCTACAAAATGTGAGAAGCACATTACCAATGTGACTGAATGCAGTACTTTATTCACAAATGTTAAAAATTGATTCAAAAATGTTTAATATGTTGGTAAATTGTGGGCCTTTTTTTTACAAGCCATTTGATCCGTATTCTTCACCACAGATTGAGGACATGCCACTTCACAAGGCAGCTGAGAGAGGGCTTGTTGGTGTTGCTAGACGACTTCTTAAGGCTGGAGCACAGGTGGACAGCAGGGATAAGGTAAGGTTTGTAGCATATCGCTGGCAAATTACAAGTTTTAGTATTGAATGTCTTACTTCTTACATCTTTCTCAGGGTACCAGTTAAAATACATTTTCTGGTTAAAATTGGTTGGTTTTTTTAATTTGGTGGTTTGGTTTGGTGGTATTGAAAATCTTATTTTTGAATTCTTTCAAGCAGTAAGCAAAGTAATCTGGGTACTAAGTAGCACCTTTTTTTCATTGCATGCTTTGACTTAATGATAAATTCTAGCCTTCCCTTGTCAACGTTGTGTTCTTCTACTCCCTGTATTTACAGTCTGAACGCACTCCACTTCATAAGGCAGCTTCAGGAGGACATGTTGGTGTTGCTGACGTTCTCATTAAAGCCGGAGCACAGGTGGACTGCAGGGATAAGGTAATTAATATTTATTTACTTATTACCTTCACCAAGAAGGTTATGTTTTCGTGGCTGTGGCTGTGTTTGTGTCTGTCTGTCTGTCTGTCAACAGCATAACTCGAGAAGGTTTGGATGGATTATCTTCATATTTGGTAGGTGGGTACATTGTACGCCTTGATGAGAGCTCAAAATGATTAGATTTTGGGCCCCCTGGCAGTTTGTTATATGGTACTGCAGCGGAACTTCCGGTTTTCATATGTCATGATCTGGACATGCTAGGGTCATGATTTTTGGATGGTGTGTAGCTCTTGTGCTCGGGAAGAAATGACGTATGATTGGGCCCCCTATCAGCTTGTTTTGGAACTGCAGAGGCATTTGTTTGAAAATGTTTGAAGTAGGATATCTCAAGAACCGGTTGACGGATTGTCATGATTTTAGTATGTGATGCTTGACATAATTACATGCTGATTATGCAAATCAGGATCTAATTTGCATAATTTATGAGGAAATTCTTTAAATCTGCTGCGTTCCATGATAGGACACTTCAAATTTGTGACATATGTCACTAAGAGGAAGAGGAACATTGGCAGATATTAATTATGTAAATTATGACCCAATTGCATTATAAATGAGAAAATTCTATAATTCCATACTGGTATTAGTGGTAAATGCTGGAAATTTCATACTTGCAGCATTTGGAAGTAAAGTGAACATAGCCATCATCAAACATAACTTATTCCAATCAGGACCTCATTTGCATAATTTATGAGGAAATGCTAGAATAGCTTTCTTTGTTTAAAATAAGACTGTCATTGGGTGGAGAATATGAACAATTGATATAATTCATGCTAATGCGAAGGTATGAGGTTGTGGAACTCTAGTTTAGTTCTGTTTTCTCTGGCCAGGCCCAGCATCTCTGGCTGGGCCTGGATGACTATGGATAATGGCCTAATCAATATTAGCACTGTTAAAGTGGCACCCTACTCGACATATTTACAACTTTACAGACTAGGCCATTATCCATAGTCATGTAGTCCATATTCCAATCCTTTCATACGTTGAGGGCAGAGGTCAGCCCAATACGCTGTGTATCTAAATTAAAAGCTTTTTGAACAACAAGTAGTATTGACTGAAGTTTTACACCTAAGTGGACATAAGACATGCTACGAGTTAATTGGTGTTTTAGATCTGATAAATAGAAGTGTTTATTATCAAACCATGGTCTCTTATTGGAACTACAAGGGAAAATAGAATCTATATTCTTCTTATGCTTCTAAAGTAGAGGTATGTCCAGTAACAGGGTGAATGGTATGAAGTTAGATGTACGAAGTTGTACTAAGTTGTACGAAGTTAGAGCCTACTACAACAAGGATCGGGTGGGAGTCAGAAATATGTTGAGGACGTACCAAGCTAACGTCTTCTGTGACGCAACAAGCTAACTTCATACAGAGGGCGGGGCAGAGTGTACAAAGTACGAAGTTAGGAGTGACGTAGCCTTATGTGACGTGGCAAGCTAACTTCGTACAGAGGGCGGGGGAGGGTGTACGACATACGAAGTACGAAGTTAGAAGTGATGTAGCCTTATGCAACGTGGCAAGCTAACTTCGTACAGAGGGCGGGGGAGGGTGTACGATGTACGAAGTACGAAGTGACGTAGCCTTATGTGACGTGGCAAGCTAACTTGGTACAGAGGGCGGGGGAGGGTGTACGATGTATGAAGTACGAAGTTAGGAGTGACGTAGCCTTATGCAACGTGGCAAGCTAACTTGGTACAGAGGGCGGGGGAGGGTGTACGACATACGAAGTACGAAGTTAGAAGTGATGTAGCCTTATGCAACGTGGCAAGCTAACTTCGTACAGAGGGCGGGGGAGGGTGTACGATGTACGAAGTACGAAGTGACGTAGCCTTATGTGACGTGGCAAGCTAACTTGGTACAGAGGGCGGGGGAGGGTGTACGATGTACGAAGTACGAAGTACGAAGTTAGAAGTGACGTAGCCTTAAGTGACGTGGTAAGCTAACTTCGTACAGAGGGCGGGGGAGGGTGTACGATGTACAAAGTACGAAGTTAGAAGTGGCGTAGCGTTATGTGACGTAGCAAGCTAACTTCGTACAGAGGGCGGGGGAGGGTGTACAAAGTTAGAAGTTAGAATTGACGTAGCCTTATGTGACGTAGCAAGCTAACTTCGTACAGAGGGCGGGGAAGGGTGTACGAAGTACGAAGTGGCGTAGCCTCATGTGACGTACGTAGCAAGCTAACTTCGTACAGAGGGTGGGGGAGGGTATACGATGTACGAAGTACGAAGTTAGGAGTAACTTCTTATGTTAAAGTAATGGACGGGTGACGTAGCAAGCCAACTTCGTACAGAGGGTGGGGGAGGGTGTACGATGTACGAATTACGAAGTTAGGAGTGACCTAGCCTTATGTGATGTGGCAAGCTAACTTCGTACAGAGGGTGGGGGAGGGTGTACGATGTACGAAGTACGAAGTTAGGAGTGACCTAGCCTTATGTGACGTGGCAAGCTAACTTCGTACACTACCAAAAATGCCAATCTTGTTTTTCTTCAGAGAAGAATAATTTTCTTCCACTGAGAAAATTATTCTTCACACAAGAAAAAAATCTTGTCCATGAGACAAGAATTTCAAGAAACTGCATTTTAGCATATTTTTCTTGTGGTAAGATTTCTTTTCTTATGTAATTTTCTTGCCTCGTTCAAGAATATTTTTCTCGGAGCAAGCTTTACTTTCTCACAGTTATTAAACTTTCTTCTCAAGATATTTTTTCTTCAGGCAAGATTTTTTTCTGTAGATCAGAAAGGTTCTTCTAGCAAGAAAACCCCTTCTGTCCTCAAGAATAGATTTCTTCTACCCAGAATACGTATCTTGTGTTAAGATTAAGATTCTTGCCATAGGGAAACCTAGAATCGGTTTCTTGAAAGGTTCCAAATTTGGCAAAAACCCTTCTGTTCTCAAGAATAAATTTCTTCTACCCAGAATACATAATCTTGTACTAAGATTAAGTTTCTTCTAGCAGGAAAGCCTAGAAGCAGTTTCTTGAAGGTTCTTGTAGCAGGTAAACCCTTCTGTCTTCAAGAAGAGATTTCTTGTACCAAGAAAACGTATCTTGTGTTAAGATTAAGATTCTTGCCATAGGGAAACCTAGAATCGGTTTCTTGAAAGGTTCCAAATTTGGCAAAAACCCTTCTGTTCTCAAGAATAAATTTCTTCTACCCAGAATACATAATCTTGTACTAAGATTAAGTTTCTTCTAGCAGGAAAGCCTAGAAGCAGTTTCTTGAAGGTTCTTGTAGCAGGTAAACCCTTCTGTCTTCAAGAAGAGATTTCTTGTACCAAGAAAACGTATCTTGTGTTAAGATTAAGATTCTTGCCATAGGGAAACCTAGAATCAGTTTCTTGAAAGGTTCCAAATTTGGCAAAAACCCTTCTGTTCTCAAGAATAAATTTCTTCTACCCAGAATACATAATCTTGTACTAAGATTAAGTTTCTTCTAGCAGGAAAGCCTAGAAGCAGTTTCTTGAAGGTTCTTGTAGCAGGTAAACCCTTCTGTCTTCAATAATAGATTTCTTGTACCAAGAAAACGTATCTTGTGTTAAGATTAAGATTCTTGCCATAGGGAAACCTAGAATCAGTTTCTTGAAAGGTTCCAAATTTGGCAAAAACCCTTCTGTTCTCAAGAATAAATTTCTTCTACCCAGAATACATAATCTTGTACTAAGATTAAGTTTCTTCTAGCAGGAAAGCCTAGAAGCAGTTTCTTGAAGGTTCTTGTAGCAGGTAAACCCTTCTGTCTTCAAGAAGAGATTTCTTGTACCAAGAAAACGTATCTTGCACTAAGATTCAGGATCTTGTATGGGAATTTCTTTCTCATTTTAAGACTGACATTCTTACTCCAAGAACATTTTACTTGCATCAAGAAATAGTTTCTATTTCAAAATTCTTACATAGTCTTCTTACATCAAGAAAATGTTTCTTGCACTAAGATTCATGTTCTTGAACAAGAATGCCTAGTGTGAGAAATATAAAACAGAAAATAATGTTGTATAGCAAATTATTGTTAGGATTAACAATTATTTTGACAAACCAAATGACAGTATAGTAACGTTTATTACCACATTCGTTACGTATAGGATATATCTACATGTGTAATAAGACCATTAAAAACATTCTTTGAATGGAAACAGTCCAGTATACAGTAAACTTTCAAACTATATTATACAATCATTAATTAACTACAAGAGTCATATCATATGATTATAGAAAACATATATCTCATTTAGATATCAGGAAACCCTGCAGTTTTGGCATTCATTATAGCATTGGCACGGTCACAATCTTTGGACACCTGAAAAGAAAGGAAAGACCTTTGTTAGGATGCACTGAAGGCAAAAAAGTCAAAAGAGGATGTGTTTACTTTAAAGGTAAACAATTAAAAATTATAATGCAGTAGTACACTGTACTATACAATTTACCTGAGATATGATTTTGTAATCAAAATCAGTGGTATTGTAACAAAATTTGGCTTTGAAAACAGTGGACCACCATGTAGCATTGCAGAATGGTGGGGAGGGGGGCACACTTACCTTCTTTTATATCTGTCTGGTTCCATGCTTTTTCTGTTGCAAAGTTGGTTTGTTCTGCAAGCTGACCAGGATCACCATTGCCTCGGATGTACATTAGGTCCTTTTCACCTTGATTTTGACTTGGAGTCTGACATAAGTCATTACTGACACAAAGAGAAGTGCAGCACTGCCACATCTGACTTCTGTTCAAAACTCCCTAGTAACTGCATTCTGGGATTTGAATCAACCAATCAGGGATTCAGAAAAGGTCACATGACAAATCAGTATTCAGCCTAGAAAGTTATGAAAAAAGTTCTTACATCATCTTAATATAAGAATAATCTTTCTTAAACTTGCTGGACAAAGAAAACAACAACATTTAAGAATTTAAAGTAAAGTATATACATCTTAAGCCTAATTAAATTCTTGTCTTTTCTTAAATGTTCCTAAGAATGGTCTTTCTTAAACTTTCTAGGAAAGAAAATCAAGAATGTTTAAGAATATAATACTAGCCATTTCTTAAGCCTAATCAAAGATTTTATATCTTAACTTTCTTGTTTTTTCTTATCAGTGTTTGTCAAGAAAGATAAGAACTTAATTCTTGTATTTTCTTAAATGTTGCTAAGAAAAACAAGAATGGCCTTTCTTAAACTTTCTAGGGCATAAAATCAAGAATGTTTAAGAATATAATACTAGCCATTTCTTAAGCATAGTCAAAGATTTTATATCTTAACTTTCTTGTTTTTTCTTATCAGTGTTTGTCAAGAAAGATAAGAACTAAATTCTTGTATTTTCTTAAATGTTGCTAAGAAAAAACAAGAATGGTCTTTCTTAAGCTTTCTAGTCAAGAAAAACAAGAAACTTTAAGAAAGAAATACTAAGCAGTGCTTTATTCTAATCATAGATTTAGATATCTTAAATTTCTTGCTTTTCTCATCAGTGTTTGCCAAGAAAGACAAGAACTAAATTCTTGTATTTTCTTAGACATTGCTAAGAAAAACAAGAATGGCCTTTCTCAATCTTTCTAGGTAACATTAACAAGAAAGTGTTTGCCATACGCAAGAAAAAAAACACACTTAAATCTGACCACTTTGATGTCAGGTAAGAAAGAAATCTTACATGAAGATTGTATAAGAAAGTCTGAGGAAATGTTAAGATTAAAAGAATTCTAATCTTGTAACTAAGAATCTTCCCTAGAAATATTGTCTTTGCTGAAGAAATTTTAAGATTAAAAGAATCCTAATCTAGTAAGTTAGAATCTTCTCTAGAAATATTTCTTTAGTGAAGAAAAATCAAGATTTAAAGAAGCCTATACAAGAAAAATAATCTTCACTCAAGAAAAATGAGAAAATTGTTCTTGGTGCAAGAAAGTAGGTATAAACATTCGTTCTTTTTTTTCTTATTATTCTCCCCCAAAGAAAAATTTTCTTCCCACAAGAAAATAAGAAAAACAAGAAAAAGCATTTTTGGTAGTGTACAGAGGGTGGGGGAGGGTGTACGATGTACGAAGTTAGAAGTGACGTAGCCTTATGTGACGTACGTAGCTAGCTAACTTCGTACAGAGGGTGGGGGAGGGTGTACGATGTACGAAGTTAGAAGTTTTAATAACGTATTGTGGTGGGTGTAGGTGAGAGTCATGTTATGCTACCTATTTCTCGGAATCAATGATCTGGGTGTCGTAAAGCGTATATTATTCCTGGTAGAGCGCATAACGCGCCGACAATTATTACGTGGTGTCGATCAGCACCTAGGCCATAATTAAAACTGAAGTAACATTGTTTGTAACCTCTGAACATCTGTTTGGTTTAGTTTACCCGACGACGTCTTCACACATTTATGATCAAAACGCCAAGTAACGTTCTAAATTACAAGTGACACCGTTACCAGAACACAATCCGCAGTTCGAATTACAAGTGACACACTTATAGAAACCGCATTCGAATTACCACGGCCAGTTTGAACGACAATTGAAAGTTCTTTCTAACGTTACAAGATTTGAATTACGCCAGGTGTTGCCATCTTAAACTTGCCGGTCAAACATAGTGGGAGTCATGTTAGGGGACATAATTTTAGGCATCCGGGATCTCGGTGTAGTGCGGCGCTTACTCTTTATGAGAAGATTTCAACAGGAGCGCCAAACACGTCCACTCTACTATCGTGATTCTCAGGCAGAATTCTCGCTTTCTTCAAATTTAGACAAAGGTGTGTATGAGACAATGTCAAGTAATCTTATGGTATTATTCCCCAATTCACTCGATGACGATGACTCTCTGTACCGCAAATTGCAGGAGCTTATAATGTGTAAAGACAGATAAACCGTGGGGCGGTGTACTCATATCTCCCAAAGTAAACTGTCGCGTCTGTAACGGAAAACTGAAGGTCGCTAACGACAAAGGTTCTGAAGTTGTCATGTATACAACTCATGGTAGATTCCCACACGCCCCAATACGTCATTGCCTTGTAGAGACTAACAGACCACTGAAATTCACGCGTGTGGGACTCTGCTGTGGGAGAATGAAACAGATATACTTGATAGGTTTACTTGTAATAAAAGAGATGCTCTCAGCTCTAGCATTCTAAACTATAAAGGAAGAAATAAAAGCCTTTGTTGTCATGTTTAACATTTATTAGAAATACAGAGCGACAATATTTGTACCACACATCAATGGCCAAATGGTGAATGTCTCGCAGCTCGAAGAGTTACACAGTTATAGAAACACATTCAAATTACCGGCCTGCTAGAACAACAAAGTTTTTTCTAACGTAATGGTTTGAATTAAAAACAATTAAGTACAAATTCTACTGTCTGGGAGTTGGTGATTCACTTCAAATCACCCGGATGGTGGCCTGGCGACCCCGTCTCGTATAAGCCACATGGTGATTTACATCATCACCAGGACTCCAGGAAGAATAGTGTGAATTGACACACTAATGGAGATCCTTACCTACCTACCTACCTACCTACCTACCAGGCCCGACCCTCTGTACGAAGTTAGCTTGAGCCGCGTCACAACCCCTTATATCATAACTTAGTACAACTTCGTACTTCGTACACTAACCCGGTCCCCCGTACGAAGTTACCTTGCTACGTCACTTGAGACTTACGTTATATTACGTCACGCCTAACTTCGTACATCGTACTTCGTACACTAACCTGGCCCCCCGTACGAAGTTAGCTTGCTACGTCATATTTAAATTACGTCACGCCTAACTTCGTACATCGTACTTCGTACACTAACCCGGTCCCCCGTACGAAGTTAGCTTGCTACGTCACTTGAGACTTACGTCATATTTAAATTACGTCACGCCTAACTTCGTACATCGTACTTCTTACACTAACCCGGTCTCCCGTACGAAGTTAGCTGTGTGACGTAAGCTGATTTCAACTTCATACCATTCACCCTGATACTGGACATGAATGCTAAAGTAAGACCACAGGAACCAGGTTGAATCTTTACTGGATCTATCGCATAATATCATGACATGTTACCCTGTCCATGGAACTGCAATTAGCTGTCAGCTCCAATATTGTGCTTTCTTTTGTGTGTTTGACATGTACAGAATAATATAGTAAGTAAGTCCAAACAGATGTTAATGTAATGGAGAAAACTTCAGGTTCACTTCACATGCAGCACATGCCAATGTAGTTTGCAGCACAATTGACACCTCTCCTGGAACTACTGTGGTTCACCTATAGTTTCTTAGAGACCAAGTTTGTCTGTCTGACTTCACTCACCATTTACTAAAAGTCGCTTTCCCCGCCGACACAGGATGGAGACACCCCTCTTCACTATGTGGCATTGGGAGGACATGTTGGTCTTGCTAAACACCTCCTAAAGGCTGGAGCACAGGTGGACAGCAGGAACAAGGTAAGACCTTTTGTTTGCTACTGATATTACAAGGTAAGACCTTTTTTTGCTACTGGTGTGGTACAGAGCTGCTAAAGAAGAAGAAGAAAAAGGTGTGGCACAAGTGTTATTATTCAACAGAAAAGATGTGTTGGCATAGTACTTACTATTGATCTGTCAACTATTATCAACATATGTCATAGAAATGGGTTTTCCAACCACATAGACCATTCTATGTTCCCTATACAACTAACTACAGCTTGAAGACACACCACTTCACAAGGCAGCTGAGAGAGGGCTTGATGGTGTCGCTAAACAACTTCTTAAGGCTGGAGCACAGGTGGACAGCAGGGATAAGGTAACAGCTTGCTGAGTGAGATAGAGTGAGTGAGGGAATGGGGAGGGATAAAGGGAGGGGGCGAGGGATGATGGATTGATTTAAAGGAAGGGTTGTCTTTTCAGTTAGTGAATGGATGAATGAGTGAATGGCACCTCGGAGAGAGGAATGCGGGAATGGAGTGAGGGAGGGAGGGTGAATTGATTAGAAGGATGGGTTGTCTTTTTGGTGAGTGAGTGAGTGAGTGAGTGAGTGAGAGTGAGTGAGTGAGTGAGTGAGTGAGTGAGTGAGTGAGTGAGTGAGTGAGTGAGTGAGTGAGTGAGTGAGGGTGGGTGGGTTGACTGAGTGGGTTTATTGTCCTTTTGGTAAGTGAGGTCACCGTGGTAATTGGGTAAGTGTGAGTGAGTGAGTGGGTGAGTGTATTATGCAGAACTGCCCTGTGACATGATGTATTATAATACATAATTCAAGGTATGACGTTTTTAATTATTGTGTGAAGAAATCCAGACTTTGCTTGTCATGTGGTACATAACTTTCTTCCTTCCTGTTACAGTCTGGATGTTCTCCACTTCATAAGGCAGCTTCAGGAGGACACGTTGGTGTTGCTGACGTTCTCATTAAAGCTGGAGCACAGGTGGATGGCAAGGATCAGGTATGTGACAAGTTTCAGTGGTAACAACTACATGTACGTTATGTTGCTATGCTGATGATACTAAAGTTTCCTCCATTATTGTATAAGGGACAAGATGTTCTACTTACAACTGATATAAAATAATTTACATACTAGAAAAACAATCTTTTATTGAGACCATGTTGAGTTGTTAGTGGAATATTTACCTGATTTGTTAGATAGGTGACTGGGATTATCCTTTGCTGCTGTAGGATGATGACATAAGGAAGCCTCAGAAATACTGTTAATGAAATGTTTTTCTGTATCTGTATCCATATGATCTGTATAGCAGGTATAACTGCCCTTTGGCATAACACACCTGTCCAGCTTTCTTGTTGAGCTCCTGAATAAAATCACTCACACAAGGCAGCAAGGGGATGGGCAGAGTTACCATGTTTGCCAGTGGCAAGGTTTGGTGTTTTGTAGAGTGGGACTGGTTGCTACAGAGGACACTAGATAGCTGTAGATAATGCTTGCAGCCAGGTGTGCAAAGATTAGACTGAGGTAAGAGGTAGCCTCCTGTGCAGACTCCGTGAGCGGGTGGCCGTTTTGTAATGCGTTTTGAAGTTCTTTTGCCGGCCAGAGAAGGTTTCAGACCCGAGAGAAGGTTCGCCAAGAGAGAAGGTTCATTCCCGCCACGGAGTCTGCTCGCGTTCGGCGACCAAAAAGGGTAATTAAAAATCACTTTAGACCAATTGGTATGGACTTGCGAATTTCCGCGCCCCGTGGAGCGCTCGCTTCGCCAGTCGAGACGGCGTTGTCTATCCATCGGGGGCTGCCTGGCTGTTGTGTGTCGATGTGCCCAAATCGGCGAGAAATACTATTTGACGTGGCCGAAGAATTCTACTCTACTCTACTCTAAAATGTGTGTGCACGCCGCGCCAAAAAAAGGGACAAAATGGCGGGTCAAGACGATTTTTTGTCTAAGATTTTGTTGTGGATGCTGTCAAATAACTATATCGCAGTAAAGCTTGTACAATATAATCTATTTCATACCAGAAGTTTACGTTTTTTTTAAACATATACAAACACAATCTCGCATCACTTGACTGGCTTCCTTACGTCACCATATTCAAATCAGAGAATCCGGAAGTCGCAATGCCGCCCTCACGCCCGGGTCGCCGCTATTAACGGACGGGTGTGAATTACTCGTCGCGGACATGTGAATTATTCGTCGCGGACATGTGAATTATTCGTCGTGAGCATGTTAATGAGACTTTTGAAAGACTTTTCTAATCACTTTTTGCTTTGGTCGCCGAACGCGAGCAGACTCCGTGGCGGGAATGAACCTTCTCTCTTGGCGAACCTTCTCTCGGGTCTGAAACCTTCTCTGGCCGGCAAAAGAACTTAAAAACGCATTACAAAACGGCCACCCGCTCACGGAGTCTGCACAGGAGGCTAGGTAAGAGGTCACTCAGTGGTCAATGTAACCAACTGCTGCCATGCCACGTGCCTTCAAAGCTGGTGTGTTATGCCAAAGGGTAGTAACTGTTACATAACGGCTTTTCAGATACAGGTACAGCATACAAATTTAAGTGTACATGATCATAGTTCATAATGATCAATTATATTTTGACTGTACTCACAAATTACTAAAGACTCTTAATCTCCTATCTGACATAGGTGGAATACACCCCTCTTCATCATGTAGCAATAGGAGGACATGTGGCCTCTGCAAAACACCTCCTGAAGGCTGGAGCACAGATGGACAGAAGGGATAATGTAAGGCCAGTGTTATGTACTATTGGAACAGGTGCAATTGTTTCTAACATACATTGTACCTTCACATATGGGTGTCATCATGGTATGCCTAACCCACTCACTTTCGTGATTCAGCAGCTTAAGTTATCTACCAAGACAAAGAAGTTTTATGGTCGCAGACCCCCCTCAAGGGGGGGGGGGGGGTATGACAAGGGTATAGATAATAGTGCGGACAAAATTCTGGAAGGCTGTGAAGTCTTATGTGAGTGTCATGTGAAAATTGTGCTGTTTGTTGTAAGAATATGTCAGATTTGAGACTGTATGATTTGGATTGTGACGATTTTCCAGTTCACACTCACGCAACTAGCTTTCGGAGTGAGTTGGCTGCAGTTTATTTGTAATGACCTTTGTTTGTTTGTTTGTTTTTATTTATTTTACCAGGGGGATACATATCGCCCGTTGGGCGCTTTTCAATGAGCCCTGGGCCTGGGGAAGACCCCAGACAAAAACATCAAACTCAAAATAATACACCTAACAACAGAAAACAGTCTCCAATTTAAGTTTGGAATTCCACTTTTCCCATTTTGACAAGTGCTGATATTTTCAATATAAAAGCACTTGGTACAAAGTCTTTATATATGCTTGACAAGTATGATGTATAGTTGTCAAATATATTAATAACTCTCATGAATATTAATTTTGAAATTTTTCTTCCTGCAGGAATTCCTGCAGATTCTGCAGGAATTCCTGCAGGAAGAATCTTCCTGCAGGAATTCCTGCAGGAATTCATTTTTCCTGCAGGAATTTCCTGCAGGAATTCCTGCAGGAAAATCTTTCCTGCAGGAATTCCTGCAGGAATTCCTGCAGGAAAAGTCATTCCTGCAGGAAATTCTGCAGGAATGACCTTATGACAGTGGATATGAGTTCTTTTGAGATTATTGTGTTAAACTAACTGTTACACCATGCCTATTTACATATATGTGAAGGTTGAGGTTTAACCGTTCGTTCTTCCATTCCATCCTTCCATACAGGCTGGAGCCAGAACATGTGTTGTTGTTTGTTGTTTACTTATTTGGCACTTTCAAGAAACAAAATACAAAACAACAAGTAAATATAGAAATTTGAAAATTGAAACATCTGTTTACTTGGATTATGCAACACTTTCAAATATAAAGGCTACTCTTAATTATTTTCCCTTCAAAAATATAAATACAATCAACAGCACACACTATCTACAAATTACCCTTTATACACTTTTTAAAAACTAATGATCAATGATATAACTTGTGACAGGGTAGCTCCAGATGACAACATTGAGCTTGTCACAGGCTCAAAGTCAAACCTTTCACGTGGGCAATATTGCAACACTTATCCAAACTGCTACAAACAGGGGTCTCATGTTTCCCTTGAAGTATACAGTGTAGTATGCAAATGAAGGGAGGCAAAATGCACTCTTTGGGCAAGTTGGGCAATGAACATGTTATAATACTCCATTGATTTCGAAGGGATTTTTACTAGGGCTAAATTGTCATGTTTGTGACAGGATTTTGGAATTTTCATGAGTAACACAGTTTGTAATGCTAGAATACATTGTTATGTCAGGTATTGTTTTTATATTTTTTCTGGAAAAAGATCATTTGGAGAAAGACTTAATGTTGTAAAAGTAGCAATCTGAAAATTGATATGGGGACACTGGATTATTACATGAGGGTGCATGCCCTTATTCCCCTGTTCAGAAAAACTTCTGAGTTTAATAATCCAACCTCATTTTTAGACCAAACAAATTTGATTTGTTGTTACCCTACAAATTGCCCGCTTCTATTCCTCATACAAAAAAATTCACATCCCATTCAGGAAAATGTTTACTAACTACATTACCATGATGCCATTCAACAATTTTCCAATTCAGCAAAATGTTTAATTTTTGTTTGCCAATGTTTTTATCCTCCACTTTTGTCATGCCAACAGTACATGATATAAAACTCTTTTCCTTGAATAACCAGACATATTATTCATTATGTTGTGTAAAAAAAAATTGAGCTGGTTCTGAGAGTTTTGATACTGTGTTTAGTAGAATTGTAAAGCATTCTTTTGCGGCACGAATAAAGCTTAATTAAAAATCACTTCAGTCATATTGGTATGGACTTGCAAAGTTTCAGCCCCCATGGTGTGGAGTGCCCCACTGTGTCGGCTCTACGTTACGACGCACCTATGTTACGACGCACCTATGTTATGACACACCTTTGTATAATGTGAGAATATAACCTTGGGGAAAATAATATTTTGAATATTCCTGAGTGCTGTAGACCATATTCCAAGAAATATATTTCCATAGGAAAATCACTTGGCTCTCATACCTTACTATCGCTCTCATAAAGTCATCCACGGACACAAGGAAACAAGAAATAGTCCAAAAATTATACGACGAGAACATTGACAACAGATAGCGCACCAAAGCCCTGTACCAGTTGTATAATGTCCTTGCCTGTACCATCGTGGAAAAAGGTCTATTTTGCGGGCAAAAAGGTTATAGAATTTTTATATGATACATAAAGTAGCGAATATTTTTCATATTTTTGGGATGAGAAAATAGGTACGCATCCACAAAAATGCCTGCAAACTCAGCAATCTTTATCACACAACGCCGAAACAAATAACATGTCCGCCTCTTCCGGATCCCATCTCTCTCTCTACATACACCTGATCTTATGGTCAGCAGTCAGTGGACAAGTTCAAAGTAAAGCGCACACATCTTTGATTATTTTCCTGTTCTGTGGTTTCTCAGCTCTAGCCACAATTTCATAAAACAGTCTCCAAAGATTTTCCTGCAGGAATTCCTGCAGGAAAACTGAATTCCTGCAGGAATTCCTGCAGGAAGAAAAATTTCAAAATGAATATTCATGAGAGTTATTAACATACATGTATTTGGACATGTATTTGTGTACATCATACTTGTCAAGCATATATAAAGACTTTGTACCAAGTGCTTTTATATTGAAAATATCAGCACTTGTCAAAATGGGAAAAGTGTAATTCCAAACTTGAATTTAAGACTGTTTTATGAAATTGTGGCTAGAGCTGAGAAACCACAGAACAGGAAAAGAATCAAAGATGTGTGCGCTTTACTTTGAACTTGTCCACAAAAAGTGGAGGATAAAAACATTAGCAAACAAAAATTAAACATTTTGCTAAATTGGAAAATTGTTGAATGGCATCATGGTAATGTAGTTAGTAAACATTTTCCTGAATGGGATGTGAATTTTTTTGTATCAGAAATTAAGAATAGAAGCGGGCAATTTGGAGGGTAACAACAAATCAAATTTGTTTGGTCTAAAAATGAGGTTGGATTATTAAACTCAGGAGTTTTTCTGAACAGGGGAATAAGGGCATGCACCCTCATGTAATAATCCAGTGTCCCCATATCAATTTTCAGATTGCTACTTTTACAACATTAACTTGTCTTTCTCCAAATGATCTTTTTCCAGAAAAGATATAAAAACAACATAACAATGTATTCTAGCATTACAAACTGTGTTACTCTCATGAAAATTCCAAAATCCTGTCACAAACATGACAATTTAGCCCTAGTAAAAATCCCTTCGAAATCAATGGAGTATTATAACATGTTCATTGCCCAACTTGCCCAAAGAGTGCATTTTGCCTCCCTTCATTTGCATACTACACTGTATACTTCAAGGGAAACATGAGACCCCTGTTTGTAGCAGTTTGGATAAGTGTTGCAATATTGCCCACTGAAAGGTTTGACTTTGAGCCTGTGACAAGCTCAATGTTGTCATCTGGAGCTACCCTGTCACAAGTTATATCATTGATCATTAGTTTTTAAAAAGTGTATAAAGGGTAATTTGTAGATAGTGTGTACTGTTGATTGTATTTATATTTTTGAAGGGAAAATAATTAAGAGTAGCCTTTATATTTGAAAGTGTTGCATAATCCAAGTAAACAGACGTTTCAATTTTCAAATTTCCATATTTACTTGTTGTTTTGTATTTGTTTCTTGAAAGTGCCAAATAAGTAAACCACAAACAACAACACATGTTCTGGCTCCAGCCTGTATGGAAGAATGGAATGGAAGAACGGATGGTTAAACCTCAACCTTCACATATATGTAAATAGGCATGGTGTATCAGTTAAAAAACAAAGTTTAACACAATAATCTCAAAAGAACTCATATCCACTGTCATAAGGTCATTCCTGCAGAATTTCCTGCAGGAATGACTTTTCCTGCAGGAATTCCTGCAGGAATTCCTGCAGGAAAGATTTTCCTGCAGGAATTCCTGCAGGAAGTTCCTGCAGGAAAAATGAATTCCTGCAGGAATTCCTGCAGGAAGAATTCTTCCTGCAGGAATTCCTGCAGAATCTGCAGGAATTCCTGCAGGAAGAAAAATTTCAAAATTAATATTCATGAGAGTTATTAACATATTTGACAACTATACATCATACTTGTCAAGCATATATAAAGACTTTGTACCAAGTGCTTTTTATATTGAAAATATCAGCACTTGTCAAAATGGGAAAAGTGGAATTCCAAACTTATATTGGAGACTATTAGAAGTAACTGTTAAGTTACAAAATTACTAAATAATTCAAAAGCAAAGTAACTTAAATAACATACATTGCGCTTGAAATCATAATACCCAAATAAATGAAAACAATAATGAAGCCTGAAACATCAAATAACATAGAACCAAGGTAGAACAAAATAGAAATCAAGATTAAATATCAGGCTTGGAATTTGCATATCAATGATTGTCCAGTACATAGAGTTGTTTGAAGGCTGCTAGGGTATTGGCTGCTTTTAGGTGATGTGGTAATGTGTTCCACAATGCCGCCCCAGAGGAAGAGAAAGCACGTCTTCTGTATTCCAGCTTAGTCTTGGGCAACTGAAGGCCACCTTGCGCCCTGAGGCGAGTGTTGTGAGTATGCACGTGTAATAGTTGGGTGAACATTGCAGTGATGTAGGAAGGGGTCAATCCGTTTATAGCTTTATAGACGAGGGTAGCCTTGCTTTTCTTATGTATTTCAACCACTGGGACCCATTTAAGTGTGTTTAGAAGGGTTGAAGTAGAAGTTCGCCTGTCACAGCCCAGAATCACCCGACCCACCCTGTTTTGTAGCTTTTGTAAATTTTCAATGTATCCCTTTCCTGCCATGTCCCAGACAGTGCTGCAGTACTGTATGTGCGGAATAAATAGCGTTGTGTACATTACATCTAGGGCTTGTCTGTTGAGGTAGGATTTCAAGTGCTTAATAATGCCAATGGTCTGAGCAAGTTTCTTATACATATGCTTGAAATGTTCGTTCCATTTGAGTAGGCAATCAATAGTGACCCCAAGGTATTTAAAACTAGTCACCTGTTCCAGTTTAGCCCCGTCTAATATAACATTAATCTTGGTATTCGCCACATTCATACCTGCTGACCCTATAAGCATTGTCTTACATTTACTAAGATTTAGGGAAAGCTTGTTTGCTGCAAACCACTGAGAGATCCGAGTTGAGTCACTTTGTAAAGTCTTCTCGAGTGTCGAAATACTCCTTGCTGAGAAATATAAAATAGTGTCGTCGGCATACATGGACACCTTGCACGACTGGACACAATTAGGTAGATCATTGATGTAAATTATAAACATAAGTGGTCCAAGGATGGATCCCTGGGGGACACCACAGGTAACGCGTGTTGCGGAGGACAAAACTGAGCCCAACCCTGTACATTGCTGTCTGTCAGTTAAGTATGACTTGAACCAGTCACAAGCCGAGTCGTCCACGCCGTAACATTTCAGTTTTAGCAGCAGTATATCGTGATCTAGCGTGTCAAAAGCCCTTGACAGGTCGCAAAACACTACACCATTTAACTCCTTGTTATCTATGGATTGAATCCAGTCTTCTACCACAGAGTGCAGAGCATTCTCACATGAGTGTAGTTTACGAAAACCAGACTGAGAAGGTGTTAATAGCCGATGGTAGCTGAGGTATTCGTACAATTGGTTATGTACCACCCTCTCAAGAACCTTTGATACACCTGATAGTAGGGACACTGGACGATAGTTGTTCGGGTTTGTCTTGTCCCCTTTTTTGTGGATGGGCATAATTTTCGACCGTTTCCATTTTTCAGGGAACTCTCCGGTACTGAGTGAAAAGTTAAAGAGTTTAGTGAGGGGAGGACCAAGTATGTGGGCTCCCACTTTCAAGAGCCTGTTGTCAATAGTATCTAGTCCAGTAGCTTTTTTAACTTGAAGCCTGGAGAGTAGACTTATGACAGACTCCTCAGTGACTGGAGTAAAAGAGAAAGTACTGTCGACATTGTTTATGAACTGAAACGGGCTGTAATGAGGAACAGTGCTTGAGATGGATTTATACAAGTCATCAATAACTTTATGGAAAAACCTATTTAAGCATTCAGCTATACCTAGCTTGTCGGTGATATTTTGATTCTCATGCTGAATACTGTTGATGGTATTCAGTGTCTTACTAGGAAGTAATTTCCTTTTGCAGGGTGCCATTACAAAGAGGGTGTCAAAAGCCAATACGCAAACAAGATTGTAATTTTTTTGTTAATATTTTGTAGTTTGTACCTTAAAGTCCAAATTCGTTTTTCGTACAATCATGTATTTGTCAAGTATACCCTTAGTACTATGGTGTTTAACAAGTCGAAGTGAGTCACCCTGGGGTCCCTTTAGAAATCCCATTGAGCAAAAGCTGTGTTCTGTTACTTTTATTGCTTAGTTGTACAATGTAATTATAACGTTTTTAACATTTTTAGGCAATGAGTACAAATGTATATATCAGATATAAATGCTGACATTTCCAATCAGTGTCTTCTATGTTTTACTGAGGGCAAGGATTATGGCCTTGTATGTTGCAATCTGTTTTTTGTTTCTTTACACTGTACCTCTGTGAAAATAGAGGTATAATAAATTGTTTTTGGTGTGTTTGTGTGTGTCACTTTGTATGTACAGTTGAGTGACAGCACATATGTATAGGGAATTACCTAAAAATAGTGTGAGCACATAGGGTCATCAGACAGAAAGTTAGATACCAGAAGCTGACTGCTAGCCAGCAGGAAATTTCCACTGGAGTCTGTTGGCAGGTTGCAGGGTAAAATGCATAGCTTTCAACAGAAATTCACCATGAATAAAATTAGAAATTCGTAAAACTTTAAATATTTCACGTTTCTTGTATTTCATTTAGAAACATTGAAGCTGATAAAAAACATAATGATTGTGTATCAAAAATTTTGTTCATGCATGCAAGTTTTAGCTTCAGTCTTTCATGTGGCACCGCCCATATCACAAGTCTGCCATTTCAAAGAATTTCCCCAACTTTGACTTCAATCAGCTAGGAACTGATCTTAACATTATCTTTAAGAATATCTTTAATATATTACAAAAACATCAGGGTTTTTTTCTTTCAATCTAGATTTCACTTATTATAATAAGTATATTTGTAGGCATAAAAGATTATTGCTTCTATTTTATTTTGTAAAGGATGGTCAGACACCAAAGGACATAGCCACAAGAAAAGACGTCCCATCCCAGTGTTCTTCTTCGGAGACAGATCGTATCCTGGAGGGAAGAAAAAAGATTCTTGACCTTTTTGCAGCAGTTAAGGTGGTCAGGTACATAAACATGGCTGTTTAACTTTGTAAATCTTCATTTTGAATTTTAAGTGCCAAATACAATAGATAGCTTATGCTTTGTCTGAAATATCAAAGGATTAAAGGACTTCTAACAAAGGACTAAAATTAAATTTCAGTGGGCCTCATTACTTAATAGGACCCTTAGTATTTTTCAAAGTATGTGACTCTGGGAGAGCCTGATCAAGCTCTTTTGTTACTGTTGAATCATGTATTTATGTGGAATTGTATTTTCTGTTACAAACTCTGTCAGGTGTAAAGTGGGTCCAGGAGAAGCTGAACCACCTGGAGCCGTCACCATGGAAACAGAATTGTCAGGTCAGGTCATCAACTCCAATGACGTCATTCTTACCCTGAAGGATGGAGAGATGTTAGTGAGTGACATCATAGAGCTGGGTCCACACCAGACAACCTTCCAGGAAAGACATCAGAAAGACTCTGTTGAGAAGATGGAAAAAAGCAGCAGAGCCATGAAACAAGGTAATTAAATAGCCATAAATGAGCACCCCAGGGCTGAGCGGGATACTAGTAGTCCAGCCTTGGGGGTCAGAGGTCAGACATAGGTCATGCTCCCCAAGTCGATTGTGTTCAATACACTTCTCAAGCAGTATTAACTTGTCTATCTTCACTGAGTACATGTGCTGTGAGTCAGGACTTACAATAAGATTGTTTACATTCCTATCATCAAAACAATTTGAAGCATTGTTTTATTCTTTTTGACAAGAAGGTCATATAGTCAACTTCAGTGATTAGGAACTTTTGCTGTATATATATATATACTTAAAGTATTTGCTCGCTTATGACTTGAACCAAACTCAATTCTAGTGTCAACATCAATTGCAGTGGATAGGAATGTGGTGTATTATAAGAATACCATGGATGTTGACAGGAACATCCTCAGCTGTCACTTTGTTCCTATCAATAGTGAGAAAACAAGTCTTATTGACAGAAAGTGCAGAGATTCCTTTGAATCAGTATACATTCATTCAATGAATCTGTGCAATATAGTGTTAGCCTTGAATTTGGAAGGACATGGGTTCCAAACCATCTGATGTAGGTCATTCATTTTAAACATTCATTCAATAATGAATTGTTCTTGTTCAGGAATGCCATTTTTGCACCATTTTACATAATTAGTGTTAAGGTTATGTTAAGGGTTAGGGTGATAGGATCATGGGGTGTTAAAGTCCTGTCACAGACAGAAAAAAAGTTCTTCTTATCCTGTTTTGGTCAATAAGAAAATAACTTGCAAAAAGTTTCAATCAATAATTTGTCAATGGCTACTGCTTACCAATAAATTATCATCCATAGTACCGAGTTTCAGGCTATAAATCATAAATCACAAAAAACAATTACTCTTTCAGGAGGACCACCTCCCCCGCTGACCATTGGGGTGCAGATAAAGCTAAAGCCAGACAATGAAACTTTGGAAGATGCACTCAACACCATAGAAGCAACCAAAAATCTTGAGAAAATCAAAGGTGTTCTTGTTACTGGTGTGGAGAGAGGTGGTGAAGTTTTCTTCTTGCAATGTACAGACTTGAATGGATTGGGCAAACTCTGGTTCATGTACAGACATGGTAAACTGGACAACTTACTGTACAGTTGTCTTGGTGCCGTACAGCAAACGTTAGTCAGTGCAAAGAACATCTATGTGAAGGCAACCATCCAGGAAGGGAACTTTAGGAAGGCCCTGGAGCACCTTCTTGCCACACCTACTCCCAAAGGTAACTTTATAACCAATATTTTGTTTCCTGTACTAAGCTCTTTCAAGTGCTACTCAGATTAGTAAATTCATGTGCATAGTATGGAATACTTGGTAATTTTTGCTTTCTTTAACCTTCTCTCTGCTGTCTATTTACCATTTAACAAATAGAGAATTATTAGCCAAATGGCTTCTTCAGTGTGCTAAAGGTTAAATTGGGTCACTGAGTCTATTAACACTAATATTGTCAACATTAACAAAAGATTCAAATTTCATCTTGTAAAATCTACAGTTTTTAAAAACTGCTAAATCTAACTCTAAACCTAAAATGCATTATTCCTAATTACAAACAGGACTGGCCCGTACCACTTCTGTTGACAACCTGATGGCCCCACTACCTCCTGCTAAGCCTGTGGACCACTCTATACTGAATAGTCTAGACCTGGCCATGGTTGGCAAAGAGGACCACATCTCTGCACTGAAGGTTACAGTTGGGCAAATGCAGGCAGCTCTACTAGCAACAAAGGAGAAATCACAACAGCAGATTAGACAGCTAAAAGTGAACTCAGAAAATAGAGAGCACAGTTTGAAGGAGGAAATAACCAGGCTGTCAGAGAGGAATCATGAGACTTGGCAGAAAATCTCTGAATATAGGAAAGAAATCCCGCAGTTGCAGGATACCAACAAGACCAGAGAAGCCAAGATTGAAGAACTGTCAGCTCAGAACACAGAACTGTCTGACCAGCTTGCACTGACAGATATTCCTGAACTTCGTGAAGAAGTCAGGAAACTGAGAGAAAAAGATGATACATCGCAGAAACTGGTCCTGGAGAAAAATCTACAAATCCAGACGTTACAGGAAACTAACAGGTCTAGAGAAGAGAAGATTGAAGAGCTGACAGCTCAGAACACAAATCTGTCTGATCAAGTGAATACAGATATTCCTGAACTTCATGAGAAAATCAGGAAGCTACAAGAGAAAGATGACACATCAGAGAAGCTCCTCTTGGAGAAGAATTTACAAATTAAGCGATTACATGACACCAACAAGGACAAAGAAGCCAAAATTGAACAACTGACAGCTCAGAACACAAAACTATCTGATCAGATTTTAAACACAGATATCCCTGAACTTCGCTATGAGGTCAAAAAGAACTTGGAAGTCCAGCAATTACATGATACTATCAGAACCAGAGATGCCAAAATTGATAAACTGACAGCTCAGAACGCAAAACTTTTGAAACAGGTCGTCACAGATATACCCCACCTTCGTGATGAAGTCAGAACGCTGAAAGAGAAAGATGAAACTTCACAAAAGCTTCTTTCGGTTCAGGCTCTAGATATCAAGCACTTACGACAGGTGAACACTGGCATAACGGCTAAAGTAGAGGACCTGCTGAGTACCAAGCACACGGTAGAGGAACAAAATCAAGAGGAAGGTTCAAGGAAACAGGGAAGACAGACTGGACCTGAAGAAAAGCTGGATTCTTCAATCAAGAGCAAACAAGTGAGCACACAACGTTATTACTTATTTTTTAAGACCGATTTGTAACCTCAAGATTGGATTACAACAACAACAAATTTGTGTCTTCTTTATTCTACATTTCTCAATATACAATTTAGATGACGCAGGGCTAAAATAATTTTTTCTGCATTGCTGTACCAGTGCAGGTAACATTGAAAATTACCTGCACCAGACAAATTTTACCTGCTCCACTCAGAATTTAGAGTAAGGATCATGTCCTAAAAACTGCTCAGAAACCATTGCCATTGTTTACTTCATAGGTGGTAACAGTCAATGTAGGAAATAAAAATCCACATACACCCACATTTGTACTTGTATATAAACCCAGTACATTGAGGAGTGCGGGTTAGATTCAGGTAGATATAAGAAATACCTGCACAGCTTCAATTTTACCTGTACTAACCTGCATATGCAGGTGTTATTTTGAGCCCTGGATGTTAAGAAACACATTGCAGTATCCTACAAAATGTGAGAAGCACATTACCAATGTGACTGAATGCAGTACTTTATTCACAAAATGTTAAAAATTGATTCAAAAATGTTTAATATGTTGGTAAATTGTGGGCCTTTTTTTTACAAGCCATTTAATCCGTATTCTTCACAACAGATTGAGGACATGCCACTTCACAAGGCAGCTGAGAGAGGGCTCGTTGGTGTTGCTAGACGACTTCTTAAGGCTGGAGCACAGGTGGACAGCAGGGATAAGGTAAGGTTTGTAGCATATCGCTGGCAAATTACAAGTTTTAGTATTGAATGTCTTACTTCTTACATATTTCTCAGGTTACCAGTTTAAATACATTTTCTGGTTTCTTGTCAGTTTTTCTCATTAACTTCACCATTTTATATACTCTTTTCTCAGAGATATCAAGTGTCTAAGCTGTGGTTTTGAAAATCTTATTTTTGAATTATTTCAAGCAGTGAGCCAAGTAATCTGGGCACCACATTTTCATTGCATGCATTGACTTAATAATAAATTCTAGCCTTCCCTTGCCAACGTTGTGTTCTTCTACTCTACCTGTATTTACAGTCTGAACGCACTCCACTTCATAAGGCAGCTTCAGGAGGACATGTTGGTGTTGCTGACGTTCTCATTAAAGCCGGAGCACAGGTGGACAGCAGGGATAAGGTAATTGATATTTTTACTTATTTATTTCAATCTGTTTTCTCTAGCCAGCGTGGCCAGGCCCGGCATCTCAGTGACAACACTGTTAAAGTGGAGCCCTAGACAACATATACATTGTATTACATATATTACACATTACCTTACATGTTACAACTAATAGTATTCCATATTTACAACTTTACAGACTAGGCCATTATCCATAGTCAAGTAGACCATATTCCAATCCTTTCATACGTTGAGGGCAGACGTCAGCCCAATACGCTGTGTATCTAAATTAAAAGCTTCTTGAACAACAAGTAGTATTGACTGAAGTTTTACACCCAAGTGGACATAAGACATGCTACGAGTTAATTTGTGTTTTATGTGTGATAAATAGAAGTGTTTATTATCAAATCATGGTCATCTTATTGGAACTACAAGGGAAAATAGAATCCATATTCTTCTTATGCTTCTAGGGTAAGACCACAGTAACCAGGTTGAATCTTTACTGGATCTATCGCATAATATCATGACATGTTACCCTGCCCATGGAACTGCAATTAGCTGTCAGCTCCAATATTATGTGCTTCCTTTTGTTGGTTTGACATGTACCGATATAGTAAGTAAGTCCTACATGTAACAGATGTTAATGTAATGGAGAAAACTTCAGGTTCACTTCACATGCAGCACATGCCAATGTAGTTAGCAGCACAATTGACACCTCTCCTGGAACTACTGTGGTTCACCTATAGTTCCTTAGAGACCAAGTTTGTCTGTCTGACTTCACTCACCATTTACTAAAAGTCGCTTTCCCCGCCGACACAGGATGGAGACACCCCTCTTCACTATGTGGCATTGGGAGGACATGTTGGTCTTGCTAAACACCTCCTAAAGGCTGGAGCACAGGTGGACAGCAGGAACAAGGTAAGACCTTTTGTTTGCTACTGATATTACAAGGTAAGACCTTTTTTTGCTACTGGTGTGGTACAGAGCTGCTAAAGAAGAAGAAGAAAAAGGTGTGGCACAAGTGTTATTATTCAACAGAAAAGATGTGTTGGCATAGTACTTACTATTGATCTGTCAACTATTATCAACATATGTGCTAGAAATGGGTTTTCCAACCACATAGACCATTCTATGTTCCCTATACAACTAACTACAGCTTGAAGACACACCACTTCACAAGGCAGCTGAGAGAGGGCTTGATGGTGTCGCTAAACAACTTCTTAAGGCTGGAGCACAGGTGGACAGCAGGGATAAGGTAACAGCTTGCTGAGTGAGATAGAGTGAGTGAGTGAATGGGGAGGGATAAAGGGAAGGGGCGAGGGATGATGGATTGATTTAAAGGAAGGGTTGTCTTTTCAGTTAGTGAATGAATGAGTGAATGGCACCTCGGAGAGAGGAATGCGGGAATGAAGTGGGGGAGGGAGGGTGAATTGATTAGAAGGATGGGTTGTCTTTTCAGTGAGTGAATGCATGGGTGAATGAATTGAGTGAATGGCACCCCAGGGAGAGAGGGATGAGGGAATGGAGTGAAAGAGGGAGGGTGGGTTGATTAGATGGAATGGAGTGAGGAAGGGAGAGTGTTTTGATTAGAAGGATGAGTTGTCTTTTTGGTGAGTAAATGACAGTGAATAAATAAATGAGAGTGAATGAGTGAATGAATGAATGATAGTGAATGAGTGAATGAATGAATGAGAGTGAATGAGTGAATGAATGAATGAGAGTGAATGAGTGAATGCATGAGTGAATGGGAAGGGCGAAAGGGACAGGGCGAGGGATGATGGGTTGATTTAAAGGAAGGGTTGTCTTTTCAGTGAATGGATGAATGAGTGAATGGCAACTCAGGGAGAGAGGAATGAGGGAATGGAGTGGGGGTGTCTTGATTAGGATGGGTTGCCTTTTTGGTGAGTGAGTGAGTGAGGGAGAGTGAGGGAGTGAGTGAGGGAGTGAGTGAATGAAT
This sequence comes from Branchiostoma floridae x Branchiostoma japonicum, assembly GCA_013266295.2. Classification (NCBI taxonomy): domain Eukaryota; kingdom Metazoa; phylum Chordata; class Leptocardii; order Amphioxiformes; family Branchiostomatidae; genus Branchiostoma; species Branchiostoma floridae x Branchiostoma japonicum. The sequence goes on along the minus strand of CM023824.1, from coordinate 26,522,564 downwards.
GGGTCTTCTGAGGGGGAGGAGGGAATGGAGTGAGGGAGGGTGGGTTGATTGAGTAGGTAGGTAGGTTTTATTGTCCTTTTGGTTTATTGTCCTTTTGCTAAGTGAGGTGGTAATTGGGTAAGTTGTGTGACAAGATTTATTATATTAAATAATTCATGGTAAGACATTTTTAATTATTGTGTGAAGAAATCCAGACTTTGCTTGTCATGTGGTACATAACTTTCTTCCTTCCTGTTACAGTCTGGATGTTCTCCACTTCATAAGGCAGCTTTAGGAGGACACGTTGGTGTTGCTGACGTTCTCATTAAAGCTGGAGCACAGGTGGATGGCAAGGATCAGGTATGTGACAAGTTTCAGTGGTAACAACTACATGTACGTTATGTTGCTAATGCTGATGATACTAAAAGTTTCCTCCATTATTGTATAAGGGACAAGATGTTCTACTTACAACTGATTTAAAATAATTTACATACTAGAAAAACAATCTTTTATTGAGACCATGTTGAGTTGTTAGTGGAATATTTACCTGATTTGTTAGATAGGTGACTGAGATTATCCTTTGCTGCTGTAGGATGATGACATAAGGAAGCCTCAGAAATACTGTTAATGAAATGTTCTTCTGTATCTGTATCCATATGATCTGTATAGCAGGTATAACTGCCCTTTGGCATAACACACCTGTCCAGCTTTCTTGTTGAGCTCCTGAATAAAATCACTCACACAAGGCAGCAAGGGGATGGGCAGAGTTACCATGTTTGCCAGTGGCAAGGTTTGGTGTTTTGTAGAGTGGGACTGGTTGCTACAGAGGACACTAGATACATGTAGCTTTAGATAATGCTTGCAGCCAGGTGTGCAAAGATTAGAGGTAAGAGGTCACTCAGTGGTCAATGTAACCAACTGCTGCCATGCCATGTGCCTTCAAAGCTGGTGTGTTATGCCAAAGGGTAGTTACATAGTGGCTTTACAGATACTTTGTGTACAGGTACAGCATACAAATTTAAGTGTTCATAATGATCATAGTTCATAATGATTATTTATATTGGCTGGACTCACACACTAAAGACTGAGTCTTAATCTCCTATCTGATATAGGTGGAATACACCCCTCTTCATCATGTAGCAATAGGAGGACATGTGGCCTCTGCAAAACACCTCCTGAAGGCTGGAGCACAGATGGGCAGAAGGGATAAAGTAAGGCCAGTGTTATGTACTATTGGAACAGGTGCATGTTTCTAACATACATTGTACCTTCACATGCGGGTTTCTTCATGAGACATGCATTTGTTGGACAGGTATGGTCTCTGCAAGAACATCATCCTAAGTATAATGTCCTTGTTCTGTGAAAAATTATATGCCTAACCCACTTACTTTCCTAATTCAGCAGCTTAAGATATATCTACCAAGACTTTACTTTACTTTACAAGACAAAGAAGTGTTATGGTCGCACCCGCCGGGGGGATACATAATAGTGCGGACAAAATTCCTGAAAACTGCGTAGAAAGTCTTATATGTGAGCGTCAGCCAATTCACTTTTCTTTCACTTTCAAAATTGTGCTGTTTGTTGTAAGAATATGTCAGATTTGAGACTGTATGATTTGGATTGTGACGATTTTCCAGTTCACGCTCACGCAACTAGCTTTCGGAGTGAGTTGGCTGCAGTTTATTTGTAATGATCTTTTGCAGGGTGCTATTACAAAGAGGGTGTCAAAAGGCAATACGCAAACAGATTTTTTTTGCTTTTTAATAGCTTGTAGTTTGTACCTTCAACTCCATCATGTTCATTTTTCGTACCATTATGTATTTGTCAAGTGCACCCTACTATGTTTTTAACATGTCGAAGTGAGTAACTCTAGGGTCCCTTTAGAAATCCCATTGAGCAAAAGCTGTGTTCTGTTACTTTTATTGCTTAGTTGTAATTATAACGTTTTTAACATTTTTAGGCAATGAGTACAAATGTATATATCAGATATAAATGCTGACATTTCCAATCAGTGTCTTCTATGTTTTACTGAGGGCAAGGATTATGGCCTTGTATGTTGCAATCTGTTTTTTGTTTCTTTACACTGTACCTCTGTGAAAATAGAGGTATAATAAATTGTTTTTGGTGTGTTTGTGTGTGTCACTTTGTATGTACAGTTGAGTGACAGCACATATGTATAGGGAATTACCTAAAAATAGTGTGAGCACATAGGGTCATCAGACAGAAAGTTAGATACCAGAAGCTGACTGCTAGCCAGCAGGAAATTTCCACTGGAGTCTGTTGGCAGGTTGCAGGGTAAAATGCATAGCTTTCAACAGAAATTCACCATGAATAAAATTAGAAATTCGTAAAACTTTAAATATTTCACGTTTCTTGTATTTCATTTAGAAACATTGAAGCTGAAAAAGAACATAATGATTGTGTATCAAAAATTTTGTTCATGCATGCAAGTTTTAGCTTCAGTCTTTCATGTGGCACCGCCCATATCACAAGTCTGCCATTTCAAAGAATTTCCCCAACTTTGACTTCAATCAGCTAGGAACTGATCTTAACATTATCTTTAAGAATATCTTTAATATATTACAAAAACATCAGTTTTTTTTTCTTTCAATCTAGATTTCACTTATTATAATAAGTATATTTGTAGGCATAAAAGATTATTGCTTCTATTTTATTTTGTAAAGGATGGTCAGACACCAAAGGACATAGCCACAAGAAAAGACGTCCCATCCCAGTGTTCTTCTTCGGAGACAGATCGTATCCTGGAGGGAAGAAAAAAGATTCTTGACCTTTTTGCAGCAGTTAAGGTGGTCAGGTACATAAACATGGCTGTTTAACTTTATAAATCTTCATTTTGAATTTTAAGTGCCAAATACAATAGATAGCTTCATACTTTGTCTGAAATATCAAAGGATTAAAGGACTAAAATTAAATTTCAGTGGGCCTCATTACCTAATAGGACACTTAGCAGAGGTATTTTCAAACTATGTGACTCTGTGAGAGCCTGATCAAAATTCCTTTGTTACCCCTGAATTGTATATTTATGTGGAATTGTATTTTATGTTACAATCTCTGTCAGGTGTAAAGTGGGTCCAGGAGGAGGTGAACTACAAGCAACCTCCTGTACCATCAATGTACCACCTGGAGCCGTTACCATAGAAACAGAATTCACATGTCAGGTCATCAACCCCAATGACGTCATTCTTACCCTGAAGGATGGAGAGATGTTAGTGAGTGACATCATAGAGCTGGGTCCACACCAGATAACCTTCCAGAAACCTGTTACGGTACAGATGCAGTACAGCAGTGCACCATCAGGGGGCACTAGGGAAACTGTTGCCTGGGTCACTGAAGACATGCTGGAATGGACCGAACTTGAAACCACTGAAAAGGTATGTTAGAAACACCATATTAAATCATGAAAGTTGTTATGGTACCTAGGACGGTTATTTTAGACTATCATTTTTTTTAAATATTGTTTGATTTAGTGGTCCTAACCTTTTCCTTTAGTCTATATCTGGTTGGACTATTATATCAAACCCTGTGATTACAGAACATGTTAACTTTATGTATTCAGGCTTCAATCATGGTGCTTCACCAATTCATTACATATGTCTTGCAATCATGTGTTTTCTTTAGACTGAAGAATACCTCACAGTGCCTATGTTACACTTCTCCACCTTTGCTGTCGTCAGTCGTCTCAAGCAGGACCAGTTTTGGATATCTACAGAAGGATGCACCCTGACGTCATCAACACAGCCAGCTGTACAAATCTCCTTCCCAGAGCAGTCTGTACAAACTCAGACACAAATTAACATACAGGTAAGCGGTGTATTAGATGTCTTTAAGTTACTTCGGTTCAGTGAATTCTGTAAAGTTAGCTGAGTAGTACTTTAGAGACCAATAACTTGAAACAGGTTTACAGTTTTGAACCAGTGACGCAGAGAAATAAATATCATAGCTGATAGTACAACATGTACACAGCTACATGTATGCAAGCATGAGAGAGAGAGAGAGAGAGAGAGAGAGAGACTGGTTTATTTGTACCATACATAGAGCATACAACGCGTGTATTCCGTATTGCCCGAGATATCGGCCCGACCGCGAGTCGGATCGCCCGAAGGCCGGAGGGCGATTCGACTCGCGGGAGGGCCGAGACCGAGGGTGATGCGGAATACACCGTGTTGTATGCTATTTATATCATACCCACCTTAGAAAACACGTCTTTCAAGGCGAAATGAGCGAAAATTTGGTGTCCCTAAATAAAAAAACTGCTACAACATCCATTCCAACGTCAGAATCCTGTATTTGAATTTTCGAAAGCGGCGCACACGGTTGGGGCCGGCAAAACGCGTTCGAATCGTTCTATGGAAGCCCGGTTTATACACCCGTGTTGTACGGGTGGATACAACACGGCCGGGAGCACTGTATTGCCGCCCGGGTATGATATAAAAGTACATACAAAAGCCTGTAAGCAGCCATAATTGGCTGAATTGAAAAGGCTTTAAAACACATTGTCAAGATGCGCTTATACTTATAGTAAAGCTTAGTGATCAGGACCTTTGATAAAAGTTTGTTACATTTGATAAAAACTATTCGTACCATATAAAGTTTACATTAAAAATTACAGCACGTTTAAAAGTACAGTTACACAAAGTTAATGTTTAAAACAGTTAATTCAAAGTTCCTTTAAGTTGGAATTACAGAAATGATCTAAAGTTGTAATATACAAGGTCCATAAAGGATTATATGAGGTAGCTCATTATTCAGCGTTCAATAACTTAACACAATACGGCAGAGTGGTGTTCAAGAAACGAGACGTTCTGCATCTAAACTGGCTTAGGTCATGCGAGTTTCTGAGGTTTCTGCCATGTACATCAACCCGGCGTGAGGGTAGCCAAGACACAAAGTCAGACTTAGCTAATCATTTGGCAAACTTAACACAGTGAGCTCTGAATGCATGAATGGTATACATTGTACGATAGTACTTTGAACTGAATTTGATAGTTTCGTTGCTAATCTTGTGTGAGTGTATTATTTTACAATTACAATTGTGCACAACAGGCCATTGACAAACCACAATATATTCACAGAATGTGTTGCAATGTTGATGCTGAAATGTTTTCATGCAATATATCTATATAATAGAAGGCGTGTCGAATCTATGTGAATTATTAAAGTATATTTTTAATTTGACATATTCAAATTTAATGTTAACTCTATAGGTACAAGAAGTTCCAAAAAGTGCAGTTGACGACATGAGGGCAAATGATGACTCATCCCGCGGTCTCATAAGCACCAGCCCAATAGTTCTGGCCGATACGGTATCAGACTCAACAGTCCAATTCCACAGACCAGTCACAGTACGAGTTCCCCATCCCCACCACTACATGAACATTCAAAATAAAGACTCCACCAAACTGAGGGTGATGTCATGTGAGAAGAAGACGGAAACCTGGACAGATATTACAGATGCTACCAAGATCCAGGTTACAGATCAGTTCGTCGAGTTTGAAGTCAGCCATTTCACTAGGTACCATGGTTTTGTAGTTTATTGGCCCTGTTGTTAAATATTGAGTCATTATCTCCGTCATAGCTTTCTGTCACATTTTAGAGTGAGTAAAGAGCAGCTTTAAGTCTAATTGATATTCTAATTGATAATTCATTAATAAAATGTATGCTTAATATGTCTGTATTTGCAGATTGTTTTGATAAAACCATGGATTTCCTTGGATGAGACACAAATTGTATCAACATTTCTTACATTATGTTCTTAGTGCTCTTAAGCTCTGTGAAAAAAGCTGCTCAAATGAATGGTTTTACTAAGCAAACGTTTTGTTTTCAGGTATGTTGTAATCGTTGTTGTAGACATCTATGACGACCCAGAAGAGCTAGGACCAATCCCATTAAACCTATGCCGGTGGCTCCAAAGTCGCGTTGTACAATTCATACTTCTCCAACGGGAGGACAATCAAAACGAATTCGTCATAGAATGCACTCTAGCTGAACATGCAGAGGAAAGGCGCATGTCGCTTAAGCAAGAGGGCTACAAGGGCCCTTTGCCTACTGACAATGTTGATCTATTCGAAGGGCAGTTGGTGGAGATACGCTTACATGGCGACGTCTCATTTATAGAAAGTAGAGTAACACGACACATCACCTTCCACAGTCAGAAAAGAAATCGCCTACAAACTCAAGTCATCGCTATAAGGGGCAGTGACAAGAAGGGTTTAGAGGGTAAAGGAGTTGTCATGTTCCTTAGTGTACCACGTGTCGAAGTAAGCATGGAACAGAGAACAAAAGCTCTAGAGGTTACTAAGTCTACTGGGGATCTACAACAGCCATCTCATGAGGAGCATCAGGAGCCGAAATTGCTTTGTGAGCTCCCCATCCATGTGCCTTATGAGACAGCAAAGGTGGTAAGATGGCAATTTTGTGTGTGGTGCAAACACTGCTTACCATGCTTACCAATGTCTTGTACTGGTGCAGTTGTGGGGCAACTCTGCTTCTAAATACACTTTCCTCTCCCATCACTGCCAGGTGCAGTTGCCTGGGTCTCAACAGGGCCAAGTGTAGGTCCTTTCTGCAATGTTATCTGCACAATTCGTCATATTCTTCTCTTTCCCTCCATTATACAGTATTGCTTTTGCTAGTCAATTGCTTCTACACTGACCTGATCATTCTATTTTAAAGTTTCTTTTTGACAGTGTTAAGCAGGTCGATGACCATTCTTGCACGTTGATCTTCCACCAGCCACTGTACTTAGTGTGTGGTGTGGAACGGTACCATGACAAATTGACATTTACATGACCTAGACATGTCAAATAGCAAAATGATAAAGTGCATATATACAAGAAAGCCAGTAACTTTGTTACTTGCAAAAAAATCTTATCATATCAGAAAGTGATACAATGTACTTTATTTTCACAGTCTTCAAGAGGAGTTAAACGCAAAGCCACAGCACACGGTAAGTAAGATTATATCATGAAGAATAGCATTACTTTTGCAGCACTGGATAGTTTGCAAAAGGCTACCAACAATTTGTAGGACTTTATAATCTATAATGTACTCATCACGAAAATCTCTTTTTCCAACAATTGTGGCATATTAGTGGGTAAATGTTTTCTTTGAGAATTGTTTTGTAAGCATATATTTCTTTTCCAGGAAATTATAAGAGCCCTTTCATAAAAGGTAAGAGACATTTTTCACATTGTGAAAGCAATAAATTCTTGTCATTTTATGACGATAACAGTAAATTTGTATGTGGAATTTGAATGGAATTTCCATATCATGTTATTGCCCATGTTAGTCCACAACACTCATGGACATGTTTGTGTGTTTCAGGGCTGGGTATGTACTTTTACTTCATCAAGGATGAAGTGAGTACAGATTGGAAGGATCTGGCCCATCATCTCGGTTTTGACTGGGGAAGGATATGCAATTTTGAGAGCCGAAACCGCGACCCACAGTCCTGCTGCTGGGACATGTTGTGGCGTTGGTTAAAACAGGAGGGAAACGCTGCCACCATGAGTGTCCTGATGGACGCTTTGTCAAAGGCAGGGTTGCAGAGTGTTGTGGATGGCCTAAAGAGCAAATATCCAGGTATTGGTCCCCTTTTATCATATGTTGTATTATATCTATTCTTTATGAAAATATGGAATTCCTGTTCTAATAAAACAAAAAAAAGAGTAGAAACCTATGGCTTTTCTGCCTCTATTTTTTTCAATATGATTTCATAATGACTGAGCAACTCGGCAGTAGTAGTAACTGTATTTAGTAGTACTAGTATTACAGTTGTAAATCATAATATGTTGTCTTGAATAACTTTTTTTACCTTTTATACCTGTTTAGAAACAGATGTGCCACAAGTGAAGCAGAAATGAGCATTTGAAAAGGCAAGTCATTGACACGTATTCCAACTTGGTGCATTTGTGGTGAGTTCTCCAAATGCTTGCACTCATTATGATCCATGAGTACCCAATTTTCTACTTATTCTTTCAATACGTTTCTTCTTTTTAGGGCGATTTAACTTTGTCAATCCATCTGATGCAAAGGTTACTTGTCAGCATTAGTACTGAGCGAAGGTAGAGTTTCCGAAATCTTTTTAGTGACAGAAGCCACCTTACCCGTCGATGGTAAATATACCGTTCAATGTGAATCATATTCATATATTCACTGATGTCTTCATTCCTTTTTTGTCTACTCTGGTAACGTTGTTCCTTTTATGTTTTTTAGGACTTAAGCAGCATAGATCTTACTTTTAGTTTTGGAATAAGGAGCCTATGCCACATGGCCATATTATATAATTAGTCTTGATATACAAGTGTACAGATTGACAAATCGGTGTCATCTATTTGCCTATGTAGATAAGTCATGTATATTTAAGTAATGTATATTTCTGAGTCATTTGGTTTTAGAAACATGAATATTTAAAATTTTCAGTCATTGCTTTTCAAGTAAGATGGTGATCATTTGTGACTGCAATGTACTATAATTGTATCATAGATAAATATATTTTTTTAAATCTGTTAAGTAAACTACTGGATTTATGTCACATTTATCTTTCAATGTAAATAAAACAAAAAATGTTTTGCTAGTTTTCCCATACTAAATTTTGTACTTCTAAGCCTGCACGTTGATATGCTATATCAACAGGAACAGACTGAGGCAACTACATGCATTAAATACCAAGTATAAACCTCTCACGATCATGCTGTCATCGTCCCTCTGACTACTGTCCCGGCAGACGATACATTTATTACTTCATTTAACTGTCAGTCTCCAACATCTTTAAGAAATGTTGTTTGGAAAATTTAATAAGTTTAAATTTGATAAAATAGGCATTTAACCATTATGTTATATACATAGTCACAACAAAGTAAGTCCTACTTGCAACATATTAGTACAGTAATTCGATGTGCTCTTACTATCAAGACAGTAAATTCAATGTAATATATTGAATCGATATATATTACAGAAGAAATGCAAGAAAGTTGGAATAATGCTGACAAAAGTAAAATGATTGGTTTCTTATATCAGTGCCATCAACCAAAGAATTTCGGAAAACGAATTAAACAAAGATATAAAGATATAATGATACATATTAAACTAACCAAAAATATATGCAATCAAAAACAATTTGAGGTTAAATCTTACTGTTGTAAGGGCAATTTCTAACCCCCCCCCCCATTTCTTGTAGGACACGGGTAAAGAAATTTAAATCTTGAAAATCGAACATCCACCTTATTATCTTACAATTTATCTTAGGGGAGCAAAGAAAGGTTCCACAAAGTAGGAGGCGTTTTAAAATAAAGCACCGTCAGAAGAAGAATGTATGTCAAAATGTCTCCTACCACCCTTGAAAGTTGGCTGAGATGCTGATTAATGTGTTATGGGCACTGAAGTAAGAAATGGTTGTTTCGCATTGACACCTGCAGCTACAACTTGGACTATCAACTATCCCACGATTGAAAAGACTGACAATGCTAATCTCCAACCAAATGGTAACTGTCGGGCAAATGGATACTGTCTTTGCAGGCACATAATGATCTGCTTGGAGATTAGACAATGCCACAGGTGCAAATGCAAAATCGTGCTAGAAGCGTTCAGCGTTCATTTGTTACGAACATGTTGATGAAATGCTGGAAGAAATTAGGGCAGACAAATAACTACGAGTAAGCATTTCGACTTGGTGCTTAAAACTACCTTTCAAGTCTACAACTATACTTAAAAAATATCAACGACCTTGAAACTACACAAAAACAAAAGATAAACTTAATCGTATGTTGCGAACTGCAAAAAAGGCACATGTTCACAAGAGGTTAGTAATACGGAAGCAAGTCATGATATAAAGCAAACATTTACACCACCTTACGCCACCATTTGTTCGACAGTAACCTCCTTTCTGATATTTAACTATCCCAGCCCCCTGTAGTAGCCCTCTGTGTTGTGTTCAGCTATTTCTGCACACATTAGTTCTACTTCCCTCCCCAAGATGCATACACATACAACCACAAACACAATAACAAGACATGGCACTGTGTGGGGGAGAGCGCCGCCTGGTTTAGACGCAAGTGGTGTATTATGTGTATTAATGTTTCCTATGTATAATGTACAATTTCAATGTTGACTTAGATTTTTTAAATGATGTACGCTTGGGGCGGGAGCTGGTAAAGGTGTTTCACCTGTTCTCCCGTCCCTTCCACTTACCTGGTGGAAAATTTTAATAAACAGATATATAATTACTTTAGTTACGGTGTGTTATTATCTTACATGTGAACAGAGAGGCTCTGAAATTCTTATCGAATGTGATGGACACAAAGAAATGTTAAGATGTTGTTTTACTCATTTTAACTTACGCGCGGCACACCCGCCTCAACGACATCCCGGTAGCCTCCACCAGGCATTCCTACGGGGGTACGGATCGTAGAATTCGGCAAAAGAAAGGAATAGCTGGCCAGTGGAGTCGGTCCGCGGAAGGGTTAATTTCCCCCCTCCTAACTGCACTGCCAGTCAAACCACAAGGCGACCAAACTCCCCTGGCAAATATTCTCCCTATTAGGGCCAGCGTAGTTAGTCTGGTAGAGAGGCCTGTGACACCGGGCTAGTTGGTGGTAAAACATGTCTATGCTTGTAACTTTTAAACGCATGACCGTATCATCACGAAACTTCACACACAGTTAAAGCTATACGGTACATATAAAACAAATATGCAAACTCATTTGATGTACAATAATTTTGGGTTTAAAATAAAGCTTTTTCGTTAACAATAGTGCTGTTTCCTTGATGTATCAATTCCTTTGCGGATACAGGGATTTTAGCCTTGATTTTTTTACAAGATAAGACCTTATTTAAAACGGAATTAATCTGTCCATGGGTATTTTGTTTTATGTAACGGTAAAATGATTTTTTTGGGGGGCCAAAACATTAACAACAGTGATTTTTTTCTATTTTTTCACTGAAACATTGCTCTTACTAAAATATTATCATTCTGCGGTAAAATACCCTTGGATATCATTTATCTGCAAACTATAATACTTACAAAATAACTACTTTTTTTATCAATAATGCGATTTCGACCGAGGAAATAGCATTTAAAGCTGGAATACACGTTCCGCTGTCAGCTCCGGGCGTCATTCCCCGTTTTCCCGCCAACCGGGGGTTCGAACGTGTTCGAACGTTCGGGCTGTACCATTATGCCGCTTCCGCGGGGTCCCCTTATTTGTTAACGGCGTCTAATTTTATCAATATTTGATAAATACTTGACAATTTCTGTAACTATCAATATCTACGAGGATTCCTGTAAGTAATTAGCGTGTTGCTTGTATTGTAATTTCCTGTTTTGACAATGTAATGTTACACTATAGCATTGGACTATTCTAACGACGTCACGTTCCCTCGGGGTCACCTGCGGTCACTAAGTGGTTGGAGATTCATGTTCGATAGAAACTGTCACAGGCCTTAAACTGCCTGAGCATATCAATAAATGACAACATGTCCCCAATTCTCCTGACTTAGAGGTGATGGCCATCAAACTTCTTATTTCGTTGGTGAAGGTTAGACATCCATGGCAGGTAAACGATACTCATAGACAACTCTACTACTGGATAAATTACAGAGATTACTTTCAAGTGACATCCATCACTCTTCTTCAGCGTCATTAATGAACTAGTCAACACTTGAAACTTCTTAGTTGTTTGCAGGATAGAGCAATCATCATAATAGTACTCCTGCATTTGTATTTGAGGAGAGCCACGCCTTGGGCATGTTAAAGATCCATTGCTTTGCACAATTAGTACTCCCCAGACAAATGAATAGACCATCTTATACATTTTAGATAATCTTGCAACTGAATGGCGTCCCCTCCCACATACAGACCCTTGTGTTGAACCCAGTGTGGGTTTCTCAATCTGATAGCAGAATGCTTCAAATTAAGGTAAATTTTTCCTGAAGGAAGTGGAAATGTATTTGTTGGGTTTGAATTGATAAATGAATATTCACAAATGCACAGTGCCATGTTGCAAATTAAAATGCTTTCCTAAATCTCTGTCTCTACATAAGCATGTTAGTATATGTTATATTATTTATAAATACACACACATATACACATACACGTATATTTAACAGCTAATTTACCCTAACTTGCTCCTCTGTTTTTCCGCTCTCCTCTGCTGCTTCTTTTATAAGTGGGCAACCCTTCTTCGCCACGGTCATCCCTTTTTCTTCATAGAACCGGACCAGGATAGCTTGGGACTCCTTCTTACGTTTAGAAATTCTCTGCAAAGAATAAAGACAAGTGTGAATGGAATTACCTTTTATACGTACTGTATTTAATAATTGATTGATCCGCTCCAATGCACACTTGCACCTCAATGTGAAGAACAACACAAACGTATGAAGATGGCCATCCAAGGACAATTTAGGTTAAAGATTCAAAGGAACATAATTATAATGAAATAATTATCAACTTTGACCATCTCTTTATCATAGCCAGCTAATTTTTTGCAGATGTCCTCAATTCAGATAATAACAATTCAGCTTGATGAAAGTTGCAACAACTCACAGAATTCTCCTCTTGCAGAAGCTTTAGTATTGCCTTTCTTTTTTGATGACTTCCTCCTTTTTTCCTGTATCGATGCTGCCGGTGTCTTTATTTTTAGCAATGTCCTTAGTCGATAAACCGGTCTGTAAAAAAATATATCATCCACATTTTTCAAAAACAATAATTACAGGTATTTTTTACTTGAGAATAAAGTTAATTATGACAAAAATAAACCCAGAAAGTTGTCTGTTATGTTTACTGTATTGTTCATTTAACAAAGCTGAAATGAATAAATAAATAAAAGGGCTGAGCTAGTGTGCCCAGCAGCGCACCTCGTTCCTCACGGCAACATCAGCCCCGTGCTGCAGCAGGACTTCCACACACTTAGGGTGGCCGTGAACAGCAGCTTCATGGAGAGGAACGCTTTTCTGTTGGAATGTATAAACCGTACATGCACTGAGGTACTTGATTTTCCTCATTTACATATCAGATACTCATTAAGATGCAGGTTACGCTAAGCCTTGTCATCTGTCACTTATGAAAGATAGCAGATGCTATCTGAAATATCTGACTCAGAGAATTTATGCATTGCTTGATTTATTTTCTATTGCATTTATAATGTTCTACATGTACCAGGATGTCTAACCTTCAATGATGTAGATATTGTAGTAAGACGTGCAACGTCATATCTGATAAGTGTTGCAGCTTATCAGGTGTATGATATGAGTAACAAACACAACATTTTTGGATATGATATCGGCAAGATGTTTCTGACTTAATAGATGGATGAGATGCTGTTTAAGAAATGCACTTGTAACCTTAAAGTGGCCTTTGCATTTTGTTACGTAGTGACCATTGAGTCAAAAAATGTGTGCATACTAGAATAAAACAAAATTTATTGCACTCTTTCTCATAATACCCCAGGTTTGTCTGACGCTCTACCTACCCGCTTGTCCTTTGCGTTCACATCTGCACCAGCTGTCAGCAAAGCCGATGCAGTTTTATAGTCCCCATTCTGGGCTGCCAGGTGCAGGGGAGTTACTTGCTGTAAAACATGAGATGGTTTGGGGTATGTTATAAACAGCAGCTTGACTGTTGTCAGAAATATGAAATCTCAAATGATGCTACAGCATGGGATGATTTTAGTAACTACTGTAACAATGATCTACCTACCTCATTGTCCTGTGCATTCACATCTGCACTTGGTGCATCAGCCAGTAAAGTCACAGTTTCATGGTCTCCATTCATGGCCGCCAAATGCATGGAGGTCTTTTGCTGTAAAACAATTTTATCATCAGAATAACCTTGAGTATCTTCTCTATATCAAATGATCCGGACAAGTCAATGACAATAGTAACTGTTCATTCAATCAACTTTACAAAGGTGACATTAAACGTCAACTCTGCCAGGAACCTTAAGACCGCTACATTAAAAAAGTCACCAAGGATCTACTCAAGAATGCCTTGGCCACCTGGATATCTGAAGTGTGGATAACTTGTTGATTACCGAATGCTGTATAAGGTATATCTCTTTAAGTTCACTGTTTTGTCTTCAATGTGGCAGGGTACCTGGTGGAATCATGTATTTTACCTACCTCATTGTTCTTTGTGTTGACATTTGAACCAGCTTTCAGTAGAACTGATACAGTTTCCTGGTAGCCGTTTTTAGCTGCCAGGTGCAAGGGAATCCTTTCCTGTAAAACACATCAGGTGATCTTTGGTACCTAGGTAAAGGTAAAAGTCCTGTTGTAGCCTTTGAGGTCGTAGGACAGTGGGTTGTAAGTTGTTAGTCCACCATGGTTTTGGATTAGGCAAAGCCCATCTCTCTCCTTCTAACATCTTTTACCTTCCCAACCAAAGTCAAAGGTACCCATTTTACAACTGTTAGTGAGTGGAGTGAAGAAAGCATGTAAAGTGCCTTTCCCTAGGACATAATGTCCAGCCAGAACTGCAAGGGATCAAACCTCTCGATCTTGTGTCTGCTAGCCTTAAGCCACTCGGCTATTTCGCACTGCTGTTGGTATGGTAACAGGATTACAACTGAAGTACTAATATAGGGTTAATGCCCCGCTTTCCTTCGGTGTATACGGCGTCATAATTCATGGTCAGTTCCTATGGCCACCGAATGAACAACCGAGTCCGAAGTGGTCATAGGAATCGACCATGAATTATGACGCCGTATACACCGAAGGAAAGCGGGGCATTAACGTTATTATCTTAAAGCCTATCCAAACTTAGCGACGTAGCAAACTTAGCTACCATCCTCCGCAGTGTATTATATTGGCAAGCGTTTTTAGGCTCGGTGTTAACGTAGTTGGTCGGCATTATCGTTGGCCAGCTTCCCGTCCGCCCGTACATGTTGCTCCTTGGAGTCTCCCCCGGTGCCTACGACTCCAAAAACTGTCAAAATCTGTTTCAGAGAGTTTTTAAGGAAAAACTTTGGTACTGCATCATACGCAGCATGATACGTGGAACACAAAGATGGCGGCTCACCTCATCTCGTACCCAGGGTCATGTGAATCGGTCGACCCCATTGGACCATTTCACATGACCCTGGGTGTGAGTCCGGGGTCACCGTCGGTCATTTGAAAAGCGGGAAGTGTATCGGATATTAATGACCTGGGTTATGGGGGAAATGGAGCCTTCTGATTGGTCGGCGTCTTCTGGCTATATGATAATATAGAATAACTATGTGGGTTATCTTTTATAGTACCAAGGAGGTCCTTGATAATACATGGACATGTAGCTTAATTCAACTCTAATGCTACAAGGTACATGTACATATCTTAGCCTAACAGTATTATAATGTTAATGGTAATGTGTGAATTTTGTACTAATTACCACAAGCCAATCAACTGACCTCATCATCCCGTGCATTCACATCTGCACCAGCTGTGTGTAAAGCTCTTACAGTTTCATGGTGGCCATTCATGGCTGCCAGGTGTACTGGAGTCCATTGCTGCAAGGCAAATTAGATGTTTTTATTATGGCAGGAATGACAAATTCTAGTGCATAATATATATTGATGACATCATTAATGGTAAATGCTTATTCTTACATAATGGTACTGTATTGATATCTTATGCAACTAGATAAACCATGAACTACATGTATAAGCTGGCCAGCTGTCTTAGGAAGTGAGAAGAAGTATGAACCTGTACAATAGTATAGTATACATTAGCCATTGTAGATGTATTAGATACCACACTCTTACATCACTGTAATAGTACCTATAGCACCATGACCTGTACTTAGTTTGTAAGAGTACAATAAAGGTCTTTTATTCATGATGATACACCAAAGCAGCCAATCTAATAGTCTACATGTAACAGTATGTACCTGATCAGCACGTGCGTTCACAGCTGCACCAGCTCCCAACAAAGCTGTTGCAAGGTTATGGTGACCATTTACAGCTGCCAAGTGCAGAGTAGTCCTCTCCTGTGACAGACATGAGTCTTATTCAATCTAGTATGGCAGCATAATGGAATGAAGTATACTGTAAATTGTGACACTTTGGCAGAGGTTTTATCAGGATTTGGTCAGGAATTCACGACACTGCAAAATTCAATATGTCTTCCTTGCTTGACTGCTGTACTGCAGAATTTAAAACACAGTAGAAACCTCCCTTTCCCTCCTGCTGCAAAACAAACTACCATGACAGCACTACCAGTAAAGTTGGTGGCATAGCTCAGCCACTTTAGTCTTCAACTACTATATCAGGCATGCATGGCTATGCAAAAAAAAAGAATCCACAACGTCTTGTGCATTTACAAGTGCACCAGCTTTCAGTAAGGCTGTGGCAGTGTCATAATGGTCATTCTCAGCTGAAAGGTGCAGTGGAGTTCTTTTCTGTAAAACACAGTTATCAGTGAATCACTGTTTACACAACAAATAAAGCTAATATATAATAATACAAAACCAGCTAGCTACAATAATGAATTCCACATGTCAATGCAAGACTGAGTTCTCCCATCAGCATCAGTCTGAATATCACCTGCTTTCTGTTTCCTGGAACTCTTTGCATTTGTCTACAATCAATGCCATATATAATGATTGAACATTTTCATCAAATGGTAACAACAGTTTAGCTATTATCTACAATTAAGAACCTGGTCATTTGCTGTACAAATTTGTACATGTGCAAACTAAGGGCATTCTCAGGATAGTCGTGTCATATGCTTACAAACTTCAGTTGTCTTGTTACGGTAAAGGCTGAGATCCTTGCCAGTGGCTGGTTCTGTCACAGCCTGCTTGAAACTTGTACGACAAATGTGACCGCGCTATAACAGAACACATGTTGACTAACCAGACAGCCACTGGTAGCCTGGAGGTTGACTCCCTCCTCTAACAGCTGCTTCACTTTTGCTGTGTCTCCAGTCTCTGCAGCCTCACACAGCTCCTGTAGTCACATTTTAGATAGGCTTGATCTGATCTTAATGTATTTCTATTTCAAAATCTACTTGCCTTTTTTTTTTAAACTTAAAAGTTCACATACTTCCACTTTTTCTTTTAGTTAGCTCGTCTAAATAGCGATCTATTAAGCTATTTATTGTTGTTGACAGTCATTTTTGGAATGTCATCTATGACAATGCAGCCCTTGGGCTGCAACTGTTGTGATATGCATGTGATATCCATGTGATATTTATAGAAGTCTGAAATCTGCTATTTCTTGTTTTCTAACACGAATCACAGGAATACCTTTTCCTTCTTTTCGCGCTCTTTGTCGTCCATAGCTGATCCTACAGTCGGCATCTGCCCAGTGGGGTTTGCTGCAACAGATGGATGTGCTGTGGTTATCCTTGCTGTTGCAGAAATATTTGTCATCCTCTTGAACACCATCCACACACATGTTAACACACCTGTCCCTGCTGCTGAACACCATCCACACACATGTAAACACACCTGTCCCTGCTGCTGAACACCATCCACACACATGTAAACACACCTGTCCCTGCTGCTTGACACCATCCACACATATGTAAACACACCTGTCCCTGCTGCTTGGCACCATCCACACACATGTAAACACACCTGTCCCTGCTGCTTGACACCATCCACACATATGTAAACACACCTGTCCCTGCTGCTTGGCACCATCCACACACATGTAAACACACCTGTCCCTGCTGCTGAACACCATCCACACACATGTAAACACACCTGTCCCTGCTGCCGAACACCATGCACACATATGTAAACACACCTGTCCCTGGTGCTGAACACCATCCACACACATGTAAACGCACCTGTCCCTGCTGCCGAACACCATCCACACATATGTAAACACACCTGTCCCTGCTGCTTGGCACCAGCCACACACATGTAAACACACCTGTCCCTGCTGCTGAACACCATCAACACAGTACAAGCAACACACCTGTCCTTGATGCTGAACACTATCCACACATGTAAGTAAAAACACCTGTCCCTGCTGCTTGGCACCATCCACACACATGTAAACGCACCTGTCCCTGGTGCTGAACACCATCCACATACATGTAAACACACCTGTCCCTGCTGCTGAACACCATCCACACACATGTAAACACACCTGTCCCTGCTGCTGAACACCATCCACACACATGTAAACACACCTGTCCCTGCTGCTGAACACCATCCACACACATGTAAACACACCTGTCCCTGCTGCTTGACACCATCCACACATATGTAAACACACCTGTCCCTGCTGCTTGGCACCATCCACACACATGTAAACACACCTGTCCCTGCTGCTGAACACCATCCACACACATGTAAACACACCTGTCCCTGCTGCTGAACACCATCCACACACATGTAAACACACCTGTCCCTGCTGCTTGACACCATCCACACATATGTAAACACACCTGTCCCTGCTGCTTGGCACCATCCACACACATGTAAACACACCTGTCCCTGCTGCTGAACACCATCCACACACATGTAAACACACCTGTCCCTGCTGCCGAACACCATGCACACATATGTAAACACACCTGTCCCTGGTGCTGAACACCATCCACACACATGTAAACGCACCTGTCCCTGCTGCCGAACACCATCCACACATATGTAAACACACCTGTCCCTGCTGCTTGGCACCAGCCACACACATGTAAACACACCTGTCCCTGCTGCTGAACACCATCAACACAGTACAAGCAACACACCTGTCCTTGATGCTGAACACTATCCACACATGTAAGTAAAAACACCTGTCCCTGCTGCTTGGCACCATCCACACACATGTAAACGCACCTGTCCCTGGTGCTGAACACCATCCACATACATGTAAACACACCTGTCCCTGCTGCTGAACACCATCCACACACAGGTAAACACACCTGTCCTTGGTGCTGAACACCATCCACACACATGCAAACACACCTGTCCCTGCTGCCGAACACCATCCACACACATGTAAACACACCTGTCCCTGGTGCTGAACACCATCCACATTCACACACACATACACACCTGCCTAGGTAGTTTCACTTGAAATCAGTTACATAAAATCATGATGATCTAAGGGTGTGAAATGATGTAGCCTTACCAACAGAGCTGCTCTCCTTAGCTTTTGTGTCACCTGGGCCCCCTGCTGGTGGTCTGTGTTTCGTCTCTCTCTTACTTCTGCGGTAGTTGCTTATGAAATTCTGAAATATCAACAGCAATATCACAGATGCCCAATCATCATTAATATTTCTACATCCTTATCTTAAAGAAAATGAAGGTAAGTTAGCTATCAATTGTTCAGATGGTTGTTAGTCTCATCTGTTCACCTTTAAAAGACATAAATGCCTGAAAGCTGCATGCAAGTACATGTAACATAGATGTAATGATAATAAATACAATTATATCAAAAACTAGTTCCTTTTGTATACTATATACTACATTCTAAAATATACGTCAAGCTAGCTTTGTTTGATTTGACTTCTTTTTAGGTAGTGGAAGACTAATTTACCCACTTTTTGTATAATATGTGGGCTCCTTGAAATTGATTGACATAACGTTACATCATATAAAGCTGAAGATTGACAGTTAGTAGACATGCTGCAAAGAGACATAATCTCCACAGAATGGTCCTACATTCCATAGTATTCTTACCACAACTTGTGTAACAGTTTTTCCAGTCTTTTCTACAGCTTCTTGTACCAATGGATCTTTAGCACTTCCAGTGGTCATTCCTCTTTCTTCATAAAACTTGACAAGTACTGGATCAAACCCTTTTTTTCGTCTAGGAGTTCCCTGAAAAGAAAATATCACTGTGACTAAAGTAATATATTAGTTACTACCATCTGTATCTGAAGGAAATTCCTGTAGCTCTTTTCGTGAAATACAATGACGTAGTAACTCTCCAGGTGCCTCTATTGATTTTAAACTATGTATTAATTGCAATGATAATAAATAATTGTTAATTGTAACTGTACCTTTTGCAATACAAATATTATGTATATTCATGTAGCAATGTTAATGAGCCTTGCAATTCAGCCATCATAGTGTTGTTTTGTTACTGTTAATACAATAAACCAGTCTACACTACACAGCTTAACGTCCCCTCCTAAGGTCTGCAATCCTTTCCAGTAGTGTGCATGTCGGGTGAGCAACAACGTTACAGCCAGGATTCAAACTCCCAACTTCTTGATCCAAAGACACAGTGTCACTAACCACTACAGGGAGTGGGGAATGAATTATTTGTGTCACAGGAAACAACTTCAGTTTTAAAGTATTTTTTTTCATAATATGTTTGAGATCCCTTTCTTTATGTGGCAGAAATTAGCTAGATTTGGTAAGCTGAAGAACTAAATGTCAAACCTCTTTCTTGTGGTCCTGACTAGTCCCTTGCTGCAAAGCTTCCACAGCCTTGGGGCGTACCTGGTTGTCCACCTCTTGAAGGTTACCACCCTAAAAACCCAATATCAAGTGCAAATTTTGTTCCACATCCTGTGCATTTTGTACTTTTTGTTTGAGCCTTTGTTTATTCAGGAAATACTCCAATTTGGAGGGCCACTTTGCATTGAGATCATGAGGGAAGAGGCACATTGTAAGGGCCAGACAAAATATACAAAGATTCAGCTTACATGATTAAAGGCCCAAACAAGCAAACCCATAAAAATGTACTAAAATATCTCAGAGACTTAGCAAGAGACAAACGAAGATGAACTGTACAGAGATATACACTGTCAATTGTAACGAATTTACAGCCAAGAACAGTTATATTAATTATTATCATAAAAATAAAACATTAGTTGTTATAAATGCATAGACATAATCCTCATACATACATGGTATCGTAAAAACATAATAAAATGAAACAACAGATGAACTTTTAAAGCATTTTACTGAACTAACGTCTTGTATTTGCAGCTGGCATCTGATAGATCAAAATTGATACAACATGTAAAAGACAACATTATTTACAATACATACTATGTAAGTAAGTAAACAATGCATAGTGAATTCAGAAAGGAAATAGTGCAAAATGTAGAACTACACATAAAATGCCATTTAAACACTTACCTGATTGTCCTGTACAGTCATAGCTGCAGCAGCTGTTTGTGAGGTTGGTATTGTACCTGTAGGGCTGGTCTTATGGGCTGATCCCTGTGGAGTAGTGCTTTGCTGTAAAACACATCACATGGTTTTAACAATGGCAACAGAACATACTGGATAGGGACATACTCTTAAGTTGGTCACATTACAAATAGAAATATGTACATCAAAAAACAAGATATCGGGGATTTTAGACTTCCAAAGGTTGCAATCCTGGGCTTTCTGAATTTCCCCATGTCAACCTGCTGGCTCCCAAACAGATTCTGTGACCCAGCTCAGCCACCCAAAACAAAACTTACATTTGTGCGTACCCAGATTAGTAATTACACTTACCTGATTGCCCTGTACATTCACGACTGCAGCAGCTGTTTGTGAAGTTGGTTTTGTGCCTGTATGGCTGCTCTTTTCAGCTGATCCCTGTGAAGTAAAAACATTTTGCTGTAAAACACACCTGCCCTGCCACTCCCCAGACACAACAGCAGCTAGTCTGGCCCAACAGATCTAACAGGAGACTTTCCTCAATTACATATCAATGCAGATACTCATTATTTTGTATCGGATGTCATGTAACACACCAGATGGTTTTTGTTTTTTTGTTCAGAAATTGTAACATGACAATACAAAGTGTGCACTAGGCAGCAAATATGCTGGTAGCGTGCACACCTAACACATAATACTCATTTACACCTGAGTCAAGTGAGGAAAGTCGTGTAAAGTGCCTTTCCCAAGGGCACAAGGTCGGTGGCATGTCAGGACTCGAACCCGGGACCTCTCGGGTACTCCGAGTCGAGTACTCTGTTGTTGCGCCATACGACCCCATGGTTTTTAGGATGGCAGAGTACTCTTAAGTTAATCATGTTGCCCATAGGAGCTCGATCAGTCATTGGTTTATACTATTTTTATACTGAATAATCCTTAAGGTGAAATCTTACAGGATGGTACACGACATGATGATGATGGTGATGGACTACCACACTTGTTGAGGCACCCTGCTCAGCCACTGCCTTCACACCCCCACCAGCTGCAGGTCCACGATCGCCCATCCAGGCTGACTCCTGTGGTGGAAGGTTTGCCAGTGAAACATGTATTAGGATGGTCTTCGTTAACAGGTGGGACTGAAGTGCACTAGATCCGGTAGATGTGTCTGGGAGATTGTTTATTTCTTTTAAAATATAGAATCTCCATTACTTTTGTAAAATACATCATGTACAATACCTTACAGTATGTTACTCTTCTTCTTCCTGAACAAACACAATGTATACACAACTTGATGTTCGAATTGCCCGAATACCCGAATTGACCCGATGCCTAAATACCTCAACCGCCCTCAACCGACCGCTTCCTGGGCTAATATGCAGTGTACATGTGCTAAGAACCCTTTTTTACACTCTGGATACATTGTCTATACGATTAAAAATAAAAATCACCAAGTAACTCCTAAGTATTGGCGAGTTTTTTCACGTTATAACTTCTACTAAGTGGAGTTACCCACAAAATATCCGCCCTCAAGTATTGAGCGCTAAAATCCACCACCAGAAACATGATGTTTAAAGAGGTTTCCCTCTATATCTGCTGAGTTTCCGTGCTGCACAAGCTTTTTCACTTTCCTTATTTTGACTTGAAACTTACGGCACGATGCGTTCTGGCGGCTCGACATAAACAAACAAGATGGCGGACCCTGTTCCTCGGGCGCACGGCACGCCGTAAAAAACTGGTAAAAACGTCAGAATTACAGTGATTTTCCTATTTATAATTGCATAGGTAATGTATCCAGAGTGTTAAAAAGAGTTCTTAGCACATGTACACTGCATATTAGCCCAGGAAGCGGTCGGTTGAGGGCGGTTGAGGGGGGTTGAGGGCGGTTGAGGTATTTAGGCATACCCTTAAATTCTGCAAAACTACAAGACAACAGGAAACGTGATGACTAACCAAAGAGGCGCCTGCAGTATTAGGGCTGGCTCCTGCTAACTGTAGCGTAACTTTGCCTGTGTTTCCTTCCTGTGTGGCCTGTAGTGGCTGCTACAGCAATAACATTAGGCAGTATCAGAAGACGCCAAAAGACAATTTGACCAATCAGAAGTCCCCATTCTATATTGATCATGACTCCATAGCTTCACTATATGAATAATGATCTTACAAGAGGTGAGGATAATCCATAAAAACCCTGACAATAGGGTTTATCATGTATATTTTACAAAGGACTCAAATGTTATCATCCATATCCTGTCTACATCTTGACAACATATTCCCCTTTGGCCTACACAATTCAAACGACAACACACTATGTACATTACTTCTTACCGGTAGCCATTCCCTCCTCTACTCTACTAATTGCTGTATTTTTAATATCGTTTTCAATTTCATTTCCCAGTCTAAAAGATTTAATTTATCAGATTAACGTTATCTATTTTATGTTTATGTGCGCCAGACTCTTTCATCTTATGTTCGTTGTGTATTCTGTATTTGTTTTACACTGTATTTTGTACGTCTCTTGTTGAGCAAAGGGCTATTTAAGCATATATGTGCTTGCTACCCAATGCTCAATAAATATATTGTGAATAAAATAGATAAATAGAATATGTTCCATTTTATGTGTACTAATGGATATAGTCCTGGACCAGTGGTATAGGTGAAAAATTGTGCAAAATTATCTAAAAGCAGCAAATTTGGCACACATGTATTAACTTAATATATTCTTAACAAGTCTGGATATTTAGCCATCTCAATTTCTGCCCTAGAAACTTATTTTCTGGCATTTTGGCTATTTCTAACTAGAAATGCGATATATAGGTATTACTTATTTAGTTGCCTTTGATTAGTATGAAGCCAAATGAAGTAAGTGTACTATTAACATGTATGTTGCTCTATTGTTAGAAAGTCTACAACCTAATCTACCTTTTCTTTCTTCTCACGATCTGTTTCCTTTGTAGATGATGCAATATTTGCCATCTGGCCAGTGACACTTGCTGCACTGTAAACAGGCAACTCTGATCCCAGTGTGCTCATCTTTTCTGCTGTAGAGTACACACAAATACTTGTCATGATCTTCATGCAATGATGGCCGACAAGATACTAGTAACAGTCAGGAATACGTCCTTCAGCATGTCCAACGTACAAGTCATTTATGTCACCAGCAAAAATGTTAAAATAGAGTAAGTGTTGCAAAATAATGTAAATCAGCTGCTCTAGACAAGGCAAGGAAAATGACATTAAGTTTGTCAAATGGAAGGTTGGACTCTGAGGCTCGAAGACCACCACTCACCTCTACCACTTGGTCTCTTTCCTTACAGGTATGGAAATATTGTTTGGGTGGCTTTGTCTGTGGATTTGTTTATTTGTTTATTAAAATTTTCCACCTGGTAAGTGGAAGGGACGGGAGAACAGGTGGAACACCTTTACCAGCTCCCGCCCCAAGCGTACATCATTAAAAAAACTAGGACTCAACATTGAAATTGTACATTATACATAGAACACATTAATACACATAATACACATAGTGAGACAGTGACACAGATTTCCAGTCAACGAGGCCTCAAAGCTAAACATGACGCACACCTGCAAGTCTGAAACCTATTGGTTACTGACAAGACAAGACGCCGTTTGAATAGCAAAATAAAATAAAAAATTGTGCCTATACTTGCATGTACAGAGTAAGTTGACAGCATGTACGTGCGGGAAGATTGTAAGGCAGAATGACAGAAGTTCAAAAGGTCAGACACAGGAAATATGGCAAACGTGAAGGTCCCAGAATCTGGACAGAAGCCAGCAGGAATTAGAGATTGACATTGGGGAATTCAGGAAGCCGACGATAGCATGAGCAACCCTCCAACCCTGCACCATTTCTATCCTAGTCCCAATTACATGACTGTACAGTATGCCGTACAACCTCCTCCTCCAATAAATTCACAAAAAACAAAATAAATGCTTCCAGGAAGTCTGAAATCTCAACAGTTCTTCCTGCATCATGTACAGGCATTTTCTTCAACCTGCTATGCATTTTCTCCATGGTTGAGTTTGTAATCATTTTTTTCATTACACTCTTCCTGCATAACACTTTAATATACAGAATCTGGCAAGTTCCATTCACTGTTTCCAGTTGTTTCTATTTTTCCTATACTTTCAACTTTTCATCTTTATTGATCTTGACGTTAGAACCGGGCTAAGACTTTGAGTTATGGACAGTGATTTTGCTTCAACACAATGGATTCAGTTTGTACTACTGAATGTCGTCCTTCTTTGTCTCTACCACACTGAATGTAACGTCTTGTTTCTGTATATACTGGGCCCTCCTGGAAATAACTTTTATAAGTTGAAGGTTGTGTTATAATGAAATGAATAAATACATTGATAGGTTTCTTACTGGTGACACTCTTTTTGGTTCCTGTGTTGTCTGATTCATCTGCCGGAGGTTTTCGCTTACGATGATCTCCCTTTTTCTGGCGGTAGTTGCCGATAAATGTCTGAAATAATGATAACAATTAGTTTATTGCAAATTTGTGCCCATAGGCTAATTAAAAGTGAACAAGTGGTAATACATACATAAAGTAAGTATACATGTGAGACAAACAATGAGGATGTATAAACTACATTGCTGGTCTATAGTATTACTAATAGCTTTTATATCTAAGTATGTGACTCTAATGTGGAGTTTGATTTCTTCTTTGGAACCTGTGGAAAATGAAAAGTCCCAAGTTCTTACTTATAGATGTGCTGGATGATTCTAGTTCGAATTCTGTTTTCTCAATTTTTTTTATAGCCTAGAATACCTAGGAGAGATTTCGGATACTATCGTGAATTTCTTTTGATGTTGAATTAGGGACAGTCACAGAATGTATTTCGTTTTCCACTGTCATTAGTTGTACACTGTTTACACATTCTCTCATGTACATTTAGTGTTGAATATCTTCCTTTCTTAAATATATATATCAGCAGCAGTAAATTTCAGTTAAGTCTGACACAGCATTGTTTTTCATTGTGGGATAGTGACCATATATGGGTGCACTGTGCACCTACTGTATATTTGTGTAGGCTTTAACGTCCAGTACTATTGTACACTTATATACAGCATAATATAAAGAGGAAATACTGACTGTGTATTCTTCTATGTCTATAGTTAATCAGTTCAATATACGAATCTATGACTATTGAGTAGCTAATTCAACATTCTAAACAAATGGTACCTATTTTTTTTAAACTTCAGTAAGACATTCACAGTCAAAAAATTGGATGCACAAAAGGGAAGAATGCACCCAGTAATTTCCAGCCCTGATACATAGTATTGTCTTTTTTAGATCAATTACACTGTATAATACATGTAGTTCCTTACCACAACTTGCTTAACAGTTTTCCCAGACTGTTTTGCAGCTTCTTGTACCAGCGGATCTTTATCACTTGCAGTGGTCATTCCTCTTTCTTCATAGAAGTGGATCAGTACAGGATCAAGTCCTTTCTTTTGTTTAGGACCCTGAATGTACAAGATCAAGTATTAGGATTCCTTCATGAACTGTGTGCTATAATACTATTATAGCTAAAATAAATGCGCACTTACAGCACAACTAAGGTTTACGACAGCAAATTGAGGGCATTTTTGGGACAGTTTAATGAGTGTCTTGGATGTGACAGAATCAACCGCTGACAACGATTTAAGGATCAAAGCTTTTTCCGTATGAAGACAGCTGAATTTCGCAGGACGCAGGACCAAAAATGCTATCAGTTTGTGATCGTATGACAATTGCACGATGATGTGACTGGGCCCTTACAAACTCTTTGTCATACAATCAAGTACTTTTTCCAATAGATTAAGGGCAGGCAGCTTAGTAATTCTAGTTCTAATCATACATAGACTGATGAACAATTCCCCCACCTTGTCCCTGCTGTCCTTGTCAGCCCTCAGTAAATGTTCCACACACGTCTGGTGACCTCCTTTCTCAGCCTCTCGAAGGGGGGTGTTGCACTGAAAAGACATTTGTCACATTTTATCCTTACCTTTACATTGAAAGGGAACATCTTAAATCTTATAGGATAATATTTTTTTAAAGCATCAATGCTAGAAATTTCACCAATCATTTTAAGATCATGCCATACTACATTGATTGTAATTTGTAAGGTGAAGTAGTCTCATAGTATGCTTGTTGTGTAAGTCGTAGATGACATACATTGCACCTTGTACATTTGTTGTGTAATAAAGTTCTTGACATGACGGTAAGTAGAATGTTAAGATTTATTTTGTATTTATATTGTTGAACAGTTACTTGTAGTTGACTATACAAAAGTGGCTGTACTTTGTACTGTTGCAATCCTATAATTGTATAGCCCGAGATCAGTTGGACTGTTCTGACTCAAGTATGGCATGTTGGTTCACTGGAACAACTGTACAGTGCACCTGATTCATTTTGATTGGATTTTGATACAGCAAGTCTTTAAGAGTCAGAGGAATGCCCTTCAAAATTAACTCTTCCAAAGGTTCCGTCCAATGTCAACTTACCCACGTGTCTTGCGCATTCACATCTGCACCAGCCGTTAGTAGAACGTCTACAGTTCTATAGTTGCCATTCCAGGCTGCCAGATGCAGGGGAGTTTTTTGCTGCAAAGCATTAATAATAATAATAATAATAAATTTATAACTTTATTGCACAACAATTGTACAGTGTACAAAGTATGGCACCTACTACTACATAACTACGTATACCATTTCATAATGCTAACCTATCTAATACATGAGTGGGTGGCTAGTATAGGAGTGAACTTCTACAATGAATTTCTGATGTTTAAACAGTCTTTTATATATATCCCTATGTATACCATGTATGGATTGTTGCATGTCAATATGTATTGGAATTTGCTTTTTAAATCTATGGAGGTAAAACCTGGTAAGGAGGCTGATAGTCTAGTGTACAGTGAATTACGTAAATCAGCATATCTAATTAATGGTCTTTTAAGGGCAGCATGGATGACTTTGGTTTATCCTTAATAGCACATTGAAGTAGCTGTTTGGCTGCCAATTCTCTATTGGTTATGGAGTAATAGACAGCAGGGAGATTTTAGGCTTAGATTATAACTCTTAAAAACATTTGAAAATGAATACACACAGTTTGAAATGATCCTAAAGGAATATGTGATGTACTGCAACAGCTAAGTGCTTAAAATAATTCAGTACCTCACTGCCCCGTGCATTCACATCTGCACCAGCTGTCAGTAACACTGAAGCAGCTTTGTGCTGGTCATTCATGGCTGCCAGGTGCAGAGCAGTCCATTGCTGTAAAATACATTGTACTAGTTGAATTGACATTAAGATCAGGAGCCAGCTCAAAGCTCAAGTTGATGACATAAATACCAAAAACTCTCAGCTTGAAAGTTCATCTGTGTTGGTAAAAGTCATTCTGAATCAAGGTTGAACTGTAATTTCCGATGCAAAAAATTGGACATGACCAAATTTTGACTGACTCCAGTCTTTGTGAAGAAATTAATGTTCTATCTGCATTACATGATCTCAAAGAAGTGGTGTATTGCTTAATTTCCATGACAAAGACTGGCACTTGGTCAGTTAAAAAGAGGTTAAGTGTGTTGGAAATAACAGTTCAACCTTGCTTCAGAAACTCTCAGGTTAGCTGCCAGGTAAATATGAAATCTTACATTCCCATCATTTTACAGTGACATGTAGTGACAATCAATCTACCTACCTGATTGGTGAAAACGTTAAGATCTACACGACCATGGGCCATCATCAGCAAAGCTCTTACAGTCTCATCATAGCCATTCCGAGATGCCAGGTGCAGAGCAGTCCTTTGCTGTGAAACACATCAGATTTTAGTCATACAAATGTGTCCATATTAGGACAATGCGCACCCATGGCATCAGTTATAAAGCAGTATAGGATCAAATGTGACATGAGCTTACAAGTCAAGTCAAGTCAAGTCAAAGTTTATTGCACAACAATTGCAACAGGTACAATGTAATGCAAAGCACAGTGTACATGTATAAGACTAATAGCTAGTTACATGAATCTAGCAGAATTTGCATGTAGATTCTAAGCTTTTAATATTGATAGAAGACACAAAATACAAATGTACAGTGAATTATAATGCAAAGCATCATATACATGTAAGACTGTTTAGCTAAGTTACATTAATCTAGTACAATGTACAATCTACACATAGATTCTTAGCTATTACAATCATAATGCTAGAAGACACAATGAGGAGTCTTACATGCTGGTAAAGTAATGTGTAATTTATCACACTCACAGTATAGTTAGTCATTCTGCCTACCTCTCTGTCCCGTGTATTCACATCTGCACCAGCTTTCAGCAAAGTTTTTACAATTTCAGTGTTTCCATTTTCAGCAGCCATGTGCAGAGGAGTGCCTTGCTGTAAAGCACATCAA
The DNA here is from genome assembly GCA_013266295.2 of Branchiostoma floridae x Branchiostoma japonicum. NCBI lineage: Eukaryota > Metazoa > Chordata > Leptocardii > Amphioxiformes > Branchiostomatidae > Branchiostoma > Branchiostoma floridae x Branchiostoma japonicum. The sequence goes on along the minus strand of CM023824.1, from coordinate 26,493,128 downwards.
ATAGACTTCAGTATGGCAACAGTACCAACTAAAGTATCCTTAGCTAACTTATAATATCCACCTACATATCTTTGTACTTCATTCCAGAATTGAGATCAAATTATCAAATACAATGATGATAATGTTACTCATACACTGTTATCTATAACAAGTTTTAGTCATAAATGTAGGATAAATACATGTAGTCTTGTAGTATTGTTGTTTAAAACAGTTCCCATACGTTGTACCATGTACGATTGTCAAACAAATCAAGTTCATTCAACCATTCCTAACATTGTCAACAATGGCTGCAATATAGTCTTGTACTGCGAAGACGAATATCACAATCTTTTACAAAGTTCCAAAAACATTTTAATGTACCACAACACAATGTACCAACCTCTAAGTTCTGTGCATTCACGTCAGCAAAAGCTACCAGTAAAGCTTGTACAGTTTCGCGGTGGCCTTTCGTGGATGCGTCATGCAGAGGGGTGATTTGCTGTAAAGCACATCGCCTGTTTTTAGAATGTCTTCAGGATGGAATGACTTATAATGCAATATATTGGCTGACATAGTTAAGTTTAAAATAGTAGCTGCCATGTTTTCTTCTGAATCAACATTTTCATGAGGAATCTTCCATGACAAATGAACACATCTACAGCTGCTATTATTCAGGTCAGACCCTTGGAAGGCATCTCGGCCAGGGGTGCAGGTGCACGCCTAAGTGTCACGTGCTCAAATAAAAGGTCACTCTGTGTAAAACGAACCAACAAAAATTCACGCGGTGAATTTTGTGATTGACTTCAAACTCACATCTGGGGGTTGCAAAGGCCCAAGTGTGCTGGTCCAACCCCAACTTGAATTACAGTAACAACTAGAGTTCAGCGACTTTATACCTTCGCCAAATGACATTACCCTTTATAGATTTTCCCCCTAATTATGCAAATAAGATCCTCATTTGCATGAATTACATCACTTCATCATATTCTCCTCCCTTTGCAGTGTTATCTTAACAAAGAAGGCCATTCTAGCATTTCCTCATAAATTATGCAAATGAGGCCCTGATTTGAATAAGTTATGTTGAATGATGTTTCCCTCCATTCAACTTAGAAATGCACAAGTATGAAATTGCCAGCATCAACCACTATGGAAGCATACATGTAGTATTTTCTCATTAATTATGCAAATTGGGTCTTCATTTACATAATTATTATATGGTGATGTCCGTCTTATTCTTAATTACCTTCGCTAAGAAGGTTATGTTTTCGTGGCCGTGTGTGTATCTGTGTGTGTGTGTGTGTGTGTGTGTGTGTGAACAGCATAAGATAGATTATCTTGATATTTGGTAGGTAGGTAGGTCTTGATGAGACCTCGAAATGATTAGATTTTGGGCCCCCTGGCAGCTTTTTATGGTACTGCAGCGGAACTTCCGGTTTTGATATCTCGTGATCTGGACATGCTAGGGTCATGATTTTTGGATGGTAGGTAGCTCTTGTGCTCGGGAAGAAGTGACATCAGTTTGGACCCCCTAGCGTCTTGCTCTGGAACAGCAGAAGCATTTGCTTGTAAAGGCTTAAAGTAGGATAACTCGGTCGACGGATCGTCATGATATTTGGTGTATAGCTAGCTTAAGTGATGCTTGACATAATTAGATGACAATTATGCAAGTTATGATCTGATTTGCATAATTAATGAGGAAATTCTATAATTCAGCTACCTTCCATAATAGGACTATTATACCTTGTGACATGTGTAATTAAGAATAAGAGGAACATCGCCATAAATTAATTATGTAAATGAAAACCTAATTTACATAATTTAGGAGAAAATACTATAATTCCATAGTGGTTGATGTTGGCAATTTCATACTTTTCGAAGTTGACTGGAGGTAAACATCATTCAACATAACTTATTAAAATCATGATCTTATTTGCATAAGTTATGAGGAAATGCTAGAATTACCTTCTTTGTTAAGATAACACTGTCATTGGGAGGAGAATATGATCAAGTGTTAAAATTAATGAAAATGAGGATCTTCTTTGCATAATTAGAGGGAAAATCTATAATTCGTCAGTCATAAAGGGTAACCTGATTTGGCGAAGGTATGAGGTCGTGGAACTCTAGTTAGTTATGCTGTTGACAGACAGACACATACACACACACACGGCCACGAAAACATAACCTTCTTGGCGAAGGTAATAACTGTTGTCTTTTTAAGTACTGAAGCTGATGTAACTGCGTATGAAAGCTGACTCTATATCTGCTCTGCAATGATGAGTATGGAAACTGAGGGAGGATCTCTTGTTATGTTTGTGATTCCGGTGATGTATTCATGGGAGAATATTAGTTACTAGATAATCCTGTTGCCATACACATGACACACTTTGACAGTGAATGTACATGTACCTACCACCATGTCTCGTGCATTCACATCTGCACCAGCTACGAGTAGAGCTTGTACAGTTTCAAGGTGGCCATTCACTGCTGCCTCATGCAGAGCAGTCCTCAGCTATTGAACACATTAGATAACCGTTAGTATGGTAACAAGACAGACTGAAGTCCAGTCAAAACTGCCCAAGAAGACTGCTCAGGGGACTGGTAAAATCTTGTCTATGTGGACAGGTGGCTACCATACTAGTAGATTATAGCTGCAGGATTCTTGATGCTTGTGTCAATGGTTAAAATTATCTACATGACATATAAGAAACCACCAAAAAAGTGGCAACATTGGCCAGGACTCACTAGTAAGGGTTGGCTGTACTCTTAGAGTCAGTGAGTCCTGAAATTGAGTGACACTGTTCATGATGTCTACCATAAAATTTGTTATAAATATGATAATAAGAGAACACACAAAGCCCAACATAGTACATTTAACGTAATACCATAGAGTCTTGGGTGTTCACTTCTGCACCAGCCTTCAGCATAGCTGAAATAATTTCACGGTGGCCACCCCGGGCTGCCCAGTGCAGGGGAGCGTTTTGCTGTAAAAAAATCAAATAGTCTTATATCAATTAGTAACAGGACAGACAAAAGGTGTTTGGGGTATTCAGGTTATTCAAACTGTATTTGCAAACACTCCCAGCTGCCCAATACAGGGGAGCATCTGGCTGTAAGGTACATCAGATTGTCTTATTATATACATGTATGGAGTGGTCACATTCACTGTAAGGTCGGCATACAATTTTGGTGTTGCAGTGTTTCCACGCGGGCTATGACAGAACCAAACAATTAACAAGGATGGTAATTTTTAGAAGCCTGGACAAGATTGTTAATTGAATTTTTGAACATTATTATTAAAAATTCATTAAGTGATGATCACGTCTAGACTGACGTGGAAAGCCACATGTGAGGTCACTACAATTACTTCTGCATTTAATCATGTCAACCTGCTACACTAGTCTGAGATAACTTTCACTTTCACTTATGCTGTAGTAACTATTGATGAACTTCTCTATATCTGACATGTGAGGCCATACTTGACCCAATAAACATCATAGCTTGTTTATAAATGAGAACAAGCGTGTCTCTGATGGTGCAAAATTCTATTTTCGTGTACATTTCTATTTAGAAATAATCATAAATATGACATTTTAGACTAACCTAATATGCATGCAGTTCCATTGAAACTCGCCCAACTACAACATTTCATGTTTGTTTTATGTCAATGTAATGTTTTATTTCTTGTGGCTTAATAATCTGATTGAAACCTCCTTGAGCTATTAACCTACCTCCCCCATTCTCTGCCCTTCCATAATCTCTAACCTGCTACAGTGATCAGCTCACTGACCTTCCTGTTGAATGAATGGATATGGATTGATTAATGAATGTCTTATTATAGCATAATGTAATTAAATCAAGCAACTGTTGTGAAATAAAGTTTTCAATGCTGTCACTGTTGCTGAAAGAAAATGGAAGAGAGGATCCGACGTTCACAATCCAAATCAACCCTACAACACGCAACTTAAACCACACAAGCTATTCAGTGCATCAAAAGCTGGCAAACATTGATATTTGTTTTTAGTGTTGTTTTAGTGCTAATGTAATTAGATTTGTATCAGTAGTCCTGTTTGTACTGCAAACGTGTATATACATTCTTATCTGTTCACCTGTACTTAGCCCGATAGGGCATGAATGTACAATAAAGGTTATCTATATTCAAAGTCCATTTTGGTCACTGCGCCGCCACACGTACGTAGAGCTTCATAAATCCTCTACGGTGCGGAGAATTTGCACTGGGGCAACTACAAGGACAAATAGTCATTGTCAGTCATAATCATCTGGCTACGAATTTGCTTCACACCTTCACTGTGACTCAGAGCCTGACATAAAGTGGCTGAGCCACATCACAAGTGTGTGCGTGTGTAACATCATACCTGAACTGACCTTGAACGGCGGGCCGACCGGGTCTCGACCCCCTAGGCCTGTTTGTGTTGGAACGTTCGGCTAGAATTACTAGAAAGCGAGCGAAAAATCTCAGCAGCCGTGCCTTAAGTGCGCAGTCAAACTACAATACGGAAAACTACCGTTAAATGTCTGTACAGCTTTATACAGTTATATAGCTGTTGGAAGATCTAGCTTTGCTTTTGATGGTTTCACAGTGAAATGTACAATAACAAAAGGCATGCGCATTCACGTAGACAGTTACCGAACATTGGATACCCCCCGTTAACGTTACATGAACTTTATTGACACAACAAAAGGTCTAGACATACAGACAGACACGTGAGTACAATAGAATTGACCTACGTACAATACAATATATGAATCAACTTATACTACTTGTCCTAAGTTCTAGCCATTCTTTGATATATTTACCTATTTGTACACAGTAAGGGTTACTACTATCTAGAATGAAATAAAATCTATCTATAGCATGTAATGTTACATGTAAGAAACCGCACCGTCACAAACTGCACCAACTGCAACTAAATTTAACTCCCCCAGATGTCCAGACACAATCTAAACCAATCTAAAACCAAACCAGCGAATGATAAGGATGATAATTGCTGTACAGTGATAGGAAAATTAGGTAAAATTCTTACGTTTGTGTTCAGTTTCGGTCCCCGGGGAGAGAGACTAGTAATGGTGGTGGTGGGAGGCACGCCAGTTTGTTCCCATGGTTCAAAGCGTAACTCGCAGTGCCACCTGTCACATGACGTACATGTACATGTGTAACCGTTCCCTAGCCTACCTTCGTTCAGGTTCAGGTAACGTTCAGAGAAAGACAGAAAGACCCTACACACCCCCATCAAACTCCTTTCAAGCCGTACCCGGAAATTCGTGCCGTACCCGCTCAAAAATTCTGGCCGTACCCGGAAATTCTGGCCGTACCCGCGAAAATTTCAAACCGTACCCGGTAATTCGTGCCGTACCCTGTACTTTTTCGCCGTACCCAATGGCGGATATCGCTCAGCCCCGGTGCGTAGTCACTCGGAAGTCGTGTCTAAATACCCTGTACGGCAACGATACACAACCTCATATAGCCTATGCTCTGGTAAATATTCCTGGCCACCTATCTGCCGAATGGCGTCGTACAAATCGCGCTCAATCTTGAGAACACTTCGCTCGGCCGGCCGAGAAGCGGTCTGGAGAGAACGGCCGGCTTTTGATCCTGTGGGCCTTCGTACTTTTTGAGCCACGCCCACTTCCTGTTCCCACGCTCCATATATGGTACCCGGACCGATTATTTCAGCCGGACCGAATATTTCAGAACACCGGTCCGAGGACAATTATCCCCCCGCCCCCGCCCATCAGAGGTCCGAGGTTTGGACCAGTAAAAGTTACGCGTCCTGAACCGGTCCGGACTAGTCCAAAATCAGTAACGTTATTACAGAGGATGAGGTAGAAATCATGTGGGATACATACTGAGTGAAAATGTAGAGTAGCTCCTCCGTAGGTGGGATGTAGGGAAGGTGAGTCGTGGTGCAGCAGGCGTAGCTGTGTCCCCCCCACCCTGGCACCGTCAATCTTCTCCCCACCTCTCACACAGGTACACACGCAGGCGACGTAGAACTGGAAGAGAGCATTTAAAATGTTATAAAACATTCTATGTTTGTCTTTATGACACAAAGCGTTGCCTATAAAATAAACGGGTGGTTCAACTCTAATTACTGCAAAATATGTGACCTTTGAGTTACGCCCATTTTAGCAAAACAAAGTGGGCCCCAAGTAGGGTGTTTGTGATCAGAAAAGTTTGTAGTCTAGATAAAATTTTTCTGTTCGATGTATATTTTCCACAGCTCCATTTCAGACAGCTTATTTTTGGTACGACCATGACGTCCACCACAACGTGACAGGGCCCACAGTTATAGCCTTCCCTTTTTGGTGGGGCGAGCATTGATTGCACACACTGCTCTTAGAGTGCAACAAATTTGGTTCAACACAAAAAAAAACTTCTTCAAAAATGACACAGTAGAATTCTCCATATGCTTTAGCTGGAAGATTACCACCCAACTTTAATTCTTTACTGTACATACCTGGAGAGTAGCTCATGACCACCTGTGGTCAAAGTTAATACCGGTAGTGGGTGAGAAATGGAGCACAATCTCAACCTACTTAATCTTAATTACAGAACAAGATATTCTCTACCGTCACTGATCAGAGTATTTAGAGCACAGGCTGTCTGTGTACAGCATATACAGATTAAATGTGCTGAAAAACCGAGTCTGCTCTTTTCAACAAGCACTCATACAGATTTAATGTGCAGGAAAATCATGTCTGCCCTTTTGGACAAGCACATTATGCACAGTAGACGACATACACAATCTTTCCTCACAGCCAGCAAGTCAGTCAAGCGACAAGAGGACAGGATTCAAAACCCTCCTGTCCAGAAGAATGGTCGCTGACTACAGAACACTAATATTAAATTATGAAAATGTGACAGACCTTTTTTTCCACGGTCCTTGCGGAGACTGTCTTGGGTTCTGACTGTGGGGTCTTTTTGTTGAGACCGCCACCACTCAGAATGTCTACGCTCAGAAAGTTGCCAAACAACTTCAACTCTCCTTCATTAGGTATGCAAAATGCAATCTCACTGTTCGTGCCACCTTTGACACAGGTAGGGTGGAGCTTCAACTTGTCAAACTGAGGCCCGAGGCACTATAGAGTAGAATTATAGGCTGCTGCAGTGAAGGATTCCACGCAACAAATCAACACTTTCACAAGGACAGACTGCAGAGTCTAAGGGCAACCGGAGACATGCCTTTGCTGTTTGTTTAGAGATTTCAGGATTGACTGAGATTGACCCTTGACCCTGAGAGACACAGTTGTGTCTGACTCACCCGTCGAATTGCTCCCGGTCACCGTAGAACGCGTTATTCTCTACGGTTACGGCATATGCCGGGTGACGATTTAACCCCGTTGTATGGGTGTAAACAACTGCCCATAGTACAACAAAAAGACCTTAGACTAACATGATGTTTATACTTTTTCATATCTACAGGATTTGTCCAGTACAGCCATGTAGATATTTTGTGCATTGCAAAATGACAGCGAACGCTATTGCCTTCCAAACATTATCATTGTTAGGCAGTTAATTTGTCCTTGTATTTTTTACTGTTCAACTGGATCCCATTAACTAATACCACAGTGTGATAGCCCGTTTCTTCACCTTTACATTGAAATCAAAGTCCCCTGGTTAATTTTAGTACAAATGGGTTTGCCCCCCAAAAAACTGTGACCATGCACAAATCGCAGTGGTGCAATTAATCAGTCCAGTTGTAGCTACGGACACACACCATCCTGCGTTTTGGTTACATTTTGATACATTTCGCGTGGTGTCATAAAATTCGTTTCTTGGTATGAGAAACTGTATGGACGTGGCTACCACATGCAACATAATAAGTGAAATGATAACCGTCAAGTATATACATCTAGAGGGTTTTAGTTGAAGGTACAGAATTTTAAAAACTCGACAAATCTGAAGTCAATCGGTTTGAACTCCTGGCGTTCGAAAGATAGAACCAAGGCGGCACGTTTCGTGACACGGGGGTCAGTCGCAATGTTGCCACTTTCAACCGTTGTTTGGGAAAGTTTATAAAACGTAAAGTTTTGCCGTCCCCAAAAGACTTTCTGAAACCCATCCAAATAAGACTCATATCATTGAAAAGCTAGAAAAAGTAGGATTCGTGTGCAACTATACCAATGTCAGTAACATATTTGTGAGGTTTAAAAATCATTGTAACAAATCATGGTGTCCGGTTTCTCCTTCAGAAATGAGGTCCCAACAAATTGACCTGTTGATATATTTTATCGGGGCAAAATTGTTTCTATTCTTTTTTCGTCCATAAAATGGATATCACTTTGAAGCCTGATGCTTGATCTTTGGTATTATTTCACTTTCTTCTTTGCTTCATAAAATTTGGAAGACGTATTAGGGCCTAAAACAAGTGTAAAGGAATCGGAACTTTCTCAAGGTCATGCTGTGGTTCACATCGTGCAACTTAAAATCTAAGCACACTGGTGTCAAGCCGAAGAAAGTAGCATTTTTAATAGTAATATCTGACATGACATGACAGGACAGTCTGGTGTATTGGTTAGAAGTACATGAAAAAGCTTGCGTTCAAACAAAAATCGTGGAGAATTCGACTAAATTAACCCAACTTCCTATCAACCAAAACATTGTAACAACTACGGGATCCCAAAAAACACACCAGGCAATAGATGCAGGAGGGTTTGTACTTCATTGAACAAGACACCAAAACGACGATAAAACAGGACAAACGGGTTTGCCCCCCAAAAAACTAAAGGGTACCCAGCTCGAGTGGAATCATCTTTTGCATACATGCAGAGAGGAAACAATTATTACGGACCCTCGAGATTTAGAGGAGGAGAAACTTCAAATTTCACAGGGCGTTAAGAAAGTGTGTGTACCCAACTTGGGCGTTAGACAAGGCTAATAGACCAAAACCCCAGAAGCCCAAAAACTGTAATCAGAACGAGACCTCCAAGGGCACAAACAGAGGACTAGTACTAGTGGTTCTACCTTATGTGAAAGGCCTGCATGAGTGAAGGACTCAGGAGGATTTTTGCCACATATGGGATTAAGATATGTTTCAGACCGACTAGAACCCTCCGGAATATTTTGGTTTCACCCAAGGAGAAAACACCAAAGGAGCATAAATGTGGGGTAGTCTACCATATACAGTGTCAAGGACAGAACTCCAAGGGCCCATGCAAGGAAACATATTGGAGAGACTGAAAGATCATTTAAGGCTAGGTTCTTAGAACACAAATGTCCTAGCTTGACTACTTCAGAAGTCTCACAACATATACATATAGAATCGCCTGGACATTCGGTCTCGTTGGACAAAGTAAGAATCTTGGACTCCGAGCCAGACTTCTTTGCACGAGGTGTGAAAGAGGCCATATACAATGTGTACATCAGGGCTTTACAACCATTAGTCAACAGAGACGGGGGGCGCCACAGACTTTCTGCAACTTACGATCCACTGCTCACGGAGTCACGTGTGTCATCTGCATAACGTGACGTCACGGAAGCGGTGGGTTTCTCATTCCTTGACAAAGACTGGAGTTGTACAGTCGACAATTTGGGTAAGTCCAATTCCTTGTGTTGGAAATTACAGTTTAAACTCGTTCATAATAGTTTGGACCCCCAATTCCCACCGCGCTTGGACTAGTTCAGGACTAGCCCCACCCACCAAAATGGACTAGTCCAGACTAGTTCAGGCAATCCAAACCAGTTCAGGCCGGTCCGAGGACAATTATCCCCCCCGCCATCAGAGGTCCGAGGTTCGGACCAGCAAAAGTTCCGGGTCCTGAACCGGTTCGGACTAGTCCAAAATCAGTAACGTTATTACAGAGGATGAGGTAGAAATCATGTTGGATACATACTGAGTGAAAATGTAGAGTAGCTCCTCCGTAGGTGGGATGTAGGGAAGGTGAGTCGTGGTGCAGCAGGCGTAGCTGTGCCCCCCCCCCCTGGCACCGTCAATCTTCTCCCCACCTCTCACACAGGTACACACGCAGGCGACGTAGAACTGGAAGATCTAAGTGTATTCTTTTATATCTATAGTTAATCAGTTCAATGTACGAATCTATGACCTAATTTAACATTCTAAACACATGGTACCTATTTTTTTTTATCATCAGAGTAGTAATATGTCCGTCGGAGGAACCTCATGATCCGGGCGGCTAAGGGCGGCTCCGCTGGCGCCGCCCTTATTAGCATAATAGTGTGTATATATAATGCATATGCATACGTATGTATACATATATTTTATTGCTATATCTACATTTATCTATCTATCTATATCTATGTATATATATTTATATAAATCTGTATCTCTCTCTCTCTCTCTCTCTATATATATATATATATATGTATATATGTATATCGATAGATTTTTATATCTACATGTTTGTGTTTGTGTGTGTGTGTGTGATATATTGTATCTATATCTATCTATATATAGCTATTTTTATATAGCTGTATTTTATACATCTATGTGCGTATGTCTATATATCTATCTATATATTATGTATATATATGGACGTGTTGCTCCGGAGTAAAATATTTGATGCATTTGCTCCCGAGTAAAAGGTCTGACTTTCTAGTATATGTATAGTGATGTTAACATTTAACTAACACATGCCTCAAGTATAAAATTCCTAGTCTCCACCAGACTCCTTTGCAGGCTGAATAAGTAGTAGTAATCGACCACAAAAAGGAATATAATTGGCCAGGGGGGAAGCCGCCATAGAAGGACAAGTTTGCCACTATGGCGGTTAACTCCCCTGGCCAATTATGTTCCTTTTTTCGCCGATTTCTACTATTTATTCAGCCCGCAAAGGATCTTAGTGAATAGAAGATCATTTTGAGTTTGCTTTATGCATTTGTATAAGAATGAAACGCTGTCTAGTTGACTATATAAAAAGTATGGCTTTGTTGCAACCAGGTATGAGCTATTGTAAAACGAATAACATCCAACAGGAAGGACGTTTTCAAATTTTCGACTGTGCAACTGTAGTCTTTTGCTAAGAATGAGTGGCAGGACTGATGTCTATCATTATACCACCTTATGCAAATTATGAACTGGTGACTTGAACTTAAGTATTAACAGTGAATCACAGCAAATGTGGGTAAATCAAAACTCCCTTCCGTTTGTAAGATTGTCATTTCCTTTATAATGCATTTTTTATTACTATTTCTAGTATTTAGTACCTCTTGTGTGAACTTTTCACTAACGATGAATCGCGTAGCACTCTCAAAGGTTTTATCAAAGAAATTATGCCATAGCATGTTTCCTAGTAAGAATACTACCAAAATATTGTATTTGGTATTTGGTTCATGTCCTTCCATTTATCTCAAGTTACGAAATGTATACAGCAAATGTACACTAATAACACGATCATGTTTTGCTTTCTGTTGTGACAATATTACGACATTTGTTGTTTCTTGCTTAGGTCATTTTTGCTGGTATGGTATCACACTTTAGTGCATACTGATGCTGTAACCGTACTTCAATCTGTTATAGAAATATCCGATAGTTTTATTTAAATTTAGTTGTGTTCTGAGGTTCAACATTTATCACAGAGCTGACTATTAAATTTATGTACATCAAAGAACATCTGTTCATTCAGTTTATAAACATCATGTAACACTGAAACGAAGGCCATGTGGCTACATTAAATTGTGTTTTGGCAGACAAAAACAGAGCAACAATGCTAGAATAAACATGTATTCTAACAAATTTATCCTTTTGTAGCAAATAATATCAGGGCAGAAAACAAGTAATATTTTTCTTGCTCACATGTGATCCAACCTTTGTTGATTTACGACCAAATCAATTTGTTTTCTGTTATGTATGCTACAATAAAAATTTTAGAGTCATATCTAGAAAATCATACATTGTCTCTTTGACTGGTTGGGTGTTTAAGGTCCCTAATTGCAACTTTTACATTTTAAAACCGATGTTTTGATAAGCTGTTTTTAATTTCAAGTCCCGCGGATAGAGAAGTATCTGGTTCTAATCCCATTTAGCCTCTGTTCTTGCTGCATCTCCCCCGACTCCGTATTTGCCTTCAGCTTGGACAGTTCCTGTTCCATTTTCTTCTGGTCAACCTTCCTAAGTGCATACAAGCACAAATACTTGATCACAGGCATTCTTGGCATCAAATGTGTCTTCAGAAACAACATATGCTGTCCCCCATGTGTTACCCTTTCAAAAAATTAAAACAAAAGACATGAATATGAATTTCCAGTTGAATCACAAACACACACAAACACACACACACACACAGTTTATTTTTTCATCATTGATTTACTCACACTCTAGCTAGTAAATGGCATGCATGTACACTGCAATTTATTCTGGACCATTTAATACACCTTTAAGTTGCACACCTTTTACTGTCATTAATCATATCATTCAGAAAGTCTGTCGTAAGTAAAACATGACGTCCTTATCAATCCTCTTCTCAAACGCAATCCTCGCGTCACGTCTCAGTCGATGATATGTAAATTTAAGCCTTTTGAAATCAGTTGTTTTCTCAAGCATATGCGTTCATAAAATGTTTATGTACACAATAAAACATACGTGTAAAGAACCAGCCAGGATTGATATTCCGATTCGTTTTGAAGCGAGATGAAAGTATAAATGACCGTAGTTATTAGTAAGTTTCTAAAAAGTATATAATTAGTCTCGAATGTAGAAAGGTGTTAGCAGCCTACTCAACATGGCAAGCCTTTATCTTTCATTTTATGTTTCGGTGATCAAAGCTTAAAGGTACAAATTGGTTCGGGTACCGGCCCACGCTCAAATCGACGAGCGCCTTGCCTGGTGTAGGGCGTGTTTTTACTGTCCAGAAACCTGGCAAGTAGCATCATGTCTACAGAGCAGCAAGAGCCACAGACTAACAATAGAGGTAGGAAGTTTTTCCCCCATTATCTTGTTTGAAAAAGAAAGACAGTTCTTGTTGCTGTCATTTAAAATCATTTATTGTAGTAGCAGCTAGCAGACTGCATGTTCAGATAAAGTCAAACCTGTACTAGAGGTTACCTTCGTATAGTGGTCACCTGGCCATAGCGGTTACTTTTTTTGCGGTCTTTTTAATTTTTCCCATTGACCTAAGAATTAAGAATTGTAGCTATAGCCTGTCCAATGCGGTCGGCGGCCACCCTATCCCCGTCCCGCCGATATACCAACACTGCTGATTACGGTCATGGTCACGCCAGCCGGCCGTAAGCCGATTGCGACGGTGGCCAGAATCTTTTGATCAGCTCGGACCCAATAAAATTTTGAAATAAAAAAAACCCATTAATTTGAAGTCTTTCCAACAATGTGTCGTTAGTTTTACCAAGGACGCTTCAATCGATCCTTGATTTGACGTGGCTGTTTTTGCTTGAGTTTCATGAATCCGTGGCGCATGGCCATTTCTGCGAATATCGAGTAGGTAAACATTACGGTAGTTATTTTTAGGCGACCTAAACATGAACATGATGTGTATTTGATGTTTTCAGTCCTTGGTATGTGATAATACAGCCAATGTCCTTTTCCAGGCCAATAAAGGAAATATCGGGATAGAGCGTGTTTTTTTCCCAAGATGGCGTCCCTGCAGGGAAAAGGAAGGGTTACGAATTCCGAAAGAGTTTACTTTTTTCGAGATAAAATGCAACGACGGAGGCCAGAATCTTTTGATTTCCCTGCTGCAATATTTAGTAAAATGTGGACTCAGCTCGGACCCAATAAAATTGTGAAATAAAGAAAACATTGATTTGAAGTATTTGCAACAATGTGTCTTTAGTTTTTCCAAGGACATTCCAATCGATCCTGAAATTGACGTAACTGTTTTTTTAAGCTCCTTGGACTAGCCAAACATTACGGTAGTTTTTTTAAGGCGACCTAAACAAGAACATGATGTGTATTTGACGTTTTGAGTCCTTGGTATGTGAGAATTCGGCAAGGAGATATCGAGCCAGAGCGTGTTTACGTTTTTTTTAAGATGGCGTCCCTAGAGGCAAAACAAATTTTAAGGTCATATGGGGTTACGGAAGAGTCTACTTTTTCGGGATAAAATGCGGTACCCTTTTTTTGTTTTTGTAGCTTAACCAGGAGAAATTTGAGAATAAAACTGATAGAATCGTTTGGAATAATGATCATTAAAAATTTATAATTTAGACTACATCATATTTTATCAAAGAAAGAAATCTAAGACTAGAAAGGCCGACATTTGCTCCGGAGCAAATACAGCATATTTCAGCCATTTCCATCCTATTGTAAAGTCCCATTTTACACAATTAAAAAACAGTGTACGCCAGCAGGGTGAATAACGTTCTGTTTGCAGGTGTCCAACTATTCCCCGTACCAAATATCAGGTCATTTGGTTTCAATATCAGGGCATGGGACAAAAACGTACATTTTTTTCTGAAAATAGCAAAAAAGTCCAATTTTACACAATTTTAAAGTGCTGCATGCCAAAGGTTGGAATAATGTTCTGTGGGCATGTGTTCAATGATGCCCAATGCCAAATTCCAGGTCATTTGGTTTTAATATCAGGGCACAGGAGCCAAAAATGTACATTTTTGTTTGAAGATACCAAAAAGCCCTATTTTACACAATTTTAAAGAGATTTATGTCAAAAGCATAAATGCCTTTCTGTGCGCATGTGTCCAAGATATCCCCATACCGAATTTCTGGACATTTGGTTTTAATATTACGGCACAGGAGCCAAAAATGTACTTTTTTGTCCCAAATTAGCAAAAAAGCCCTATTTTACACAATTTTCCCATGGTACACGTCAAACCCGTCAATGGCATTCTGTGGTCATGTGTCCATGGTATACCCGTACCACATTTCAGATCATTTGGTTGTAATGTTATCGCACAAGGGCCAAAAATGTACATTTTTGTCCAAAAATAGCAAAAAAGCCTTATTTTACACAATTTTACAGACGTGTGTGTCAAAAAAGTAAATGATGTTCTGTAAGCATGTATTCAAGGTATCCCCATACCAAATTTCAGGTCATTTGGTTTTAATATTAGGGTACAGGAGCCAAAAATGTACATTTTTTGTCTGAAAATAGCAAAAAAAGCCCTATTTTACACAAATTTAAAGTGATGCATGTCAAAAGTGTGAATGAATTTGTGTGGTCATGGGTCCAAGGTATCCCCATAACAAATTTCGGGTCATTTGGTTGTAATGTTGGGGCACAAGGGCCAAAAATGTACATTTTTGTCCCAAAATAGCAAAAAAAACTTATTTCACACAATTTTGCAGAAGTGTGTGTCAAAAGCGTAAATGACGTTTTCTAAGTATGTGCTCGAGGCATCGCCATACCAAATTTCAGGTCATTTGGTTTTAACATTAGGTCACAGGAGCCAAAAATGTACATTTTTTGTCTGAAAATAGCAAATAAAGCCCTATTTTACACAATTTTAAAGTGGTGCATGTCAAAAGTGGGAATAAATCTGTGTGGTAATGGGTCCAAGGTATTTCCATACCAAATTTCAGGTCATTCAGATTTAATACCAGGGCTCCAGGTCCCAAACGTACATTTATTGCCTGAAAATGACCAAAAAAAAACACCAAATAAAACAATTTTAAAAGCCTGTTTGAAAAAATGAAAAAATAGCCTGAGGGTATTTGACCACTCTACCTCCATGCCGAATTTCAAGTCATTGGGCCCAAAAATGAAGAAATTGAATCCATTTCATGAAATGTCAGGGGAAGGAGAAGGAGAAACATGAGAGAACACAATATATTTCATCCATACCTATGGTATGGCTGAAATATAAATAGTATTTTTTCGAGGGCCATATGGGCACAATGGAACATGCTGCCAAGCCGCCGGCGCTTGGGGAAAGCCAAGCTGTTTAATACGAAAAAAAAGGTTTTTGGTCACGAATTGATGTTTAAAAATAATAAAGAAATTGCAATCAGCGATTCTTGAACCTCTTATCTTTCTTGAGAAGAAGACAAGCAACGTTTGCACGTCCTATCTATTAATATATGTTTTCGTCGGTGACTTGCTGTGAACCATTGGAACAAAGAAAAAATGGAATTTTCTAAACGTTTTTTCATGGCATTCTAGTTCTTTTGTTAAAAAAAATTGAAGCTACAGAAAAGTAAATGAAAAAAATAATGGCTGAACCCCGTGGGTTTTTCGTCATATATACACCCTACATACATGTTCTAAAATTTGCAGTTTGGTTCAATATTCACGAAAACATTTCGGGCCCATTTTGAAATAACATCCAGGCACAAAGTAAGCAATTACTCCCCACTGTAACTTTTCCAGTAGTGTGAATGATGAAATGACCCCCATAAAGACTTTATTAAACATCCTAGACAGTTTAGCCACTAGAAACAAAGTCAGCGACAGATTAGCATCATACTAGTGATCAACAGTTTTGAACAGATTCAATTTTTTTCTCGACTGGTTTTCAAAGTACCATTATCAAACCATGAAGAATGATGCAGATAATTGTATCCAAGACACATAATCAATACTATCTAAAGCATTCAGTTTCGGGAAAACAAACCTTATAGTCAAATTTTAACTTTGACAGCTTAGACTTTTTGAGTCTAAAATACGTCATATGGCTTGTAAATGTGGGGTTTACTTGCAGTTAGATAAACCCATACAGACTTAGGCTTTGTACAAAGAACTGGCAATGTAACTGCCAGTCAATGGTGTCATTACTAGTACTTTATTAGTCTGGATTACTGGTAAATCTAACTTCTTCATGTGCAACCATGCAACTTCTTATTTACTGTCTCATTTCAAATGTGTACTGAAGAGAAACTTGTACTTGGAAAGCTAAACTGTCTTTAGCCAGGCCTCCGCCCATGTGAGCTGTACGGTTGTCAAGGCCATACTGAAGTCTGGTAGTTTATGTTATCGAATTTATATCGGCAGGGTGGGGGCATTATATAGTATTACTGGGGTCTTTATATTGTTTCACCTGTGAATCGAGAGAATACAAATGTTACATAGAGTGAAAGTTCATCTGTTAGTTAAAATATTTGTGTTGTAGATAACAGTTCAACATTGATTCACAAATGTTGCACATGTTGTCCAGGCACCACGCCTACGCAGCAGCCGCAGACTGATTGGAGGTCACTTGCGGACGCCACTGCGAACATACCCAACGCTGTGTACGCCTCCAGAGCAGGTAATAACAAAGTTGTAAAGAATAATTAGCAACTACTTTAACAGTAAAATATATGATACAAATTCATTGTTTATACCTTGATTGTTTTTACTAGTAGGTTTTCGTTTGAAAAAAAAGACAGTTCTGTTGCTGTCATTTAAAAAAATTTATTGTAGTAGCAGCTAGCAAACAGCTTGTTACGATACAGTCAAACCTGTACTAGAGGTCACCTTCGTATAGTCACCCGGGCTTAGCGGTCCCTTTTTTTGCGGGTCCTTTGAATTTTTCCCATTGACCTAAGCATTAGGAATTATAGCTTTAGCAGGTCACCAGTCTAACGCGGTCAGCGGCCACCCCATCCCGGTCCCGCCGATATTTTACACAGCCGATTACGACAATCTTCTGATTTCCTGCTGAAATATTCAGCAAGATGTGGACCTCGGACCCAATAAAATTTTGAAATGAAGAAAACATTGATTTGAAGTCTTTCGAACAATGTGTCTTTACTTCCGAAAATAATTTCATCAGGTTGGTAGGTAAAACTGGGAATGTAATTTTCTTCCACACAACCAATTAATCTTACCTTAGCTTACGTTTCGGTGTCACTCTGACACCTTCCTCAGAGCTTCTGACTTGCTTGTAGCTTCTCGCCGCTATATGTAGCCGATGTAGGTGGCGCTTTTGCGGCGAGAAGAGAGTAATGGAAGTTGTCAAGAGGGGGGTGCAGCAAGATCTCACAGAACACCTCAACAACATTGACCCCACCGGAAGCATACAGTTTACACATGAAGAAGAGCAGGATGGAACGTTACCCTTTCTCGACACCCTCCTGGTGCGTAAGGATGACGGTACAGTCAAGCTCCTGGTATATCGGAAGAGTACGCACACGGACCAGTATCTTAACTTTAAGTCCCATCACCCATTGCACCATAAACTGGGAGTTATCCGCACCTTACTGGACCGGTGCGATTCTGTCATCACAGAAGAGCAAGACAGAGAAGCGGAAGCACAACATGTGAAAAAGGCCCTCACACGCTGTGGTTACCCTCAGTGGACTTTTAAGCAAGTAGAACAGAAAAAGAGAAAACCTAAACCAAAGGAAAAGGACAAGAAACAGGAAGAAAAAGCAAAAGCGATGGTAACTATACCGTACATCAAGGGTGTTACAGAGCCTTTGGAAAGGTTGTTTAGAAAACACAACGTAGCCGTGGCAGTGAAGCCTAAAACCACCTTGAGAAACATCCTTGTGCATCCCAAGGACAAGCTGGGAGATCATGCTAAAACTGATTGTGTATACAAGATCCCCTGCAATAGTTGCAAAGAAGTGTACATTGGTGAGACGGGGAGAACATTTGGCACACGTTTAGAAGAACATAGGAAGGAAGCTGAGAACATAAATGCGATCAAGTACACACGATCTCAGAAACGACAGGCGGATAAAGAAGAGAAGAAGTCAGCTGTAACAGATCACATCGCACGCAACAACTGTGTAATCAACTGGGAGGGGGCAAGAGTGATAGACAGAGAAGATAACAGACGGATCAGGTGGATCAAAGAAGCTGTGTGGATACGCAAGTCATCCCCAGTGATGAACCGGGACGAAGGGGGGTACAAGCTTAGCCACGTATGGGACTCTCTTCTCGCCGCAAAAGCGCCACCTACATCGGCTACATATAGCGGCGAGAAGCTACAAGCAAGTCAGAAGCTCTGAGGAAGGTGTCAGAGTGACACCGAAACGTAAGCTAAGGTAAGATTAATTGGTTGTGTGGAAGAAAATTACATTCCCAATGTGTCTTTAGTTTTTCCAAGGACATTCCAATCGATCCTTAAATTGACGTGACTGTTTTTTAAGCTCCTTGGACTAGCCAAACATTACGGTAGTTTTTTTAAGGCGACCTAAACAAGAACATGATGTATATTTGACGTTTTGAGTCCTTGGTATGTGAGAATTCAGTCCCAATGTCCGTTTTCCCGGCCATTCGGCAAGGAGATATCGAGCCAGAGCGTGTTTACTTTTTTTTTCAAGATGGCGTCCCTACAGGCAAAACAAATTTTAAGGTCATATAGGGGTTACGGAAGAGTCTACTTTTTCGGGATAAAATGCGGTAACTTGTCTTTTGTTTTTATAGCTTATTTATAAATTTGAGAATAAAACTGATAGAATCGTTTGGAATAATGATCATAAAAAATGTATAATTCAGACTACATCACATTTTTATCAAAGAAAGAAATCTAAGAATAGTATTTTTCGAGGGCCATATGGGCACAATAGAACATGCTGCCAAGCCGCCGGCGCTTGGAGAAAGCCAAGCTGTTAAATACGAAAAAAAGTTTTTGTTCACGAATTGATGTTTAGAATAATAAAGAAATTGCAATCAGCGATTGTTGAACCTCCTATCTTTCTTGAGAAGAAGACAAGCAACGTTTGCACGTCCTATCTATTAACATATGTTTTCGTCGGTGACTTGCTGTGAACCATTGGAACAAAGGAAAAATGGAATTTTCTAAACGTTTTTTCATGGCATTCTAGTTCTTTTTTTTTTAAATTGAAGCAACAGAAAAGTAAATGAAAAAAATAGTGGCTGAACCCCGTGGGTTTCTCGTCACACATACATCCTACATACATGTTTTAAAATTTGCAGTTTAGTTCAATATTCACGAAATCATTTCGGGCCCATTTTGAAATAACATCCCAGCACAAAGTAAGCAATTACTCCCCACTGTAACTTTTCCAGCAGTGTGAATGATGAAATGACCCCCATAAAGACATAAACATCCTAGACAGTTTATAATTAGCCACTAGAAAAGTCAGCGACAGATTAGCATCATACTAGTGAAACAGTTTTGAACAGATTCAATTTTTTTCTCCACTGGTTTTCAAAGTACCATTATCAAATCATGAAGAATGATGCAGATAATTGTAACTATAACACATAATCAATACTATCTAAAACATTCAGTTTCGGGAAAACAAACCTTATGGTCAAATTTTAACTTTCAAATTATCCCTGTCAAAGTTGTATTAACCCTAAACAGTACACCTGGGGTCCGCGCGGACCCCAGCACTATATATTCTGTAATAATTTTTTTTGTTTCTAAAGATTTTTTTCTGAAATTTCAGGTAATTGTCACACACAAAGTTGTGCCTCAACACAGTGCAGAAAATTCCGTTTCCCCCATTTTTTAAAAAATTTGTATCTGATTTTCTTTTGGGGTCCGCGCGGACCCCAGCTGGCTCTCGATTGTAATAGATACACTGGCGTTCTTATACTTTACTTTTTTTCTTATACTTTACTTTATTTTCAGGCTTTTATGATAAGTGACACATGCTTTCTAACATTAATAACATTTTATATAATTTAATGTGATTTTTATTAATAATTTATGCTAATTTGATGACGTCATTGGTCAAAACCAAGATCCAAGATGGCGGATAATTAAATATGTATGACGTCATTGTATGACGTCACTGGTGTTGCTAAGGGCAACATAAGCTTTAGCAGACCTTATCATTTTATCATAAACAGTTTTTGTTAAAGTTGCGTTGTATACCATTAAGATTTAAGAGAATAACCTATTTATAACGGTTTTAGCCATTAAAATTATATGAATGACGTCATAATGACGTCATACTACGTCATAACGACATCAAAATTGTTGTATTGATTAATTTTTACTAGTACACCATCTTCTGAAAATTTGGTGGCCATACGATATTTCGTTCCCGAGTTACGAGGGGGGCAATAAGCCCCCTCCCCCAGTCCCACGAACCTCCAAAGTTTTAAAAACGGGTATTTCTTGATTCCTTCTTTTCTTCACCAAAAAATTGGAAAAGGTAAAAATGTATGATTTTTGTACGTAATGTGGACACAGAGGTTCACACATCGATTCAGCAAAACAATTGAGCTGGTAGCATACTGATGATTTCTAAAAATTAGCAAAAAACTGTTTTGGGGTCCGTGCGGACCCCAGGTGGACAGATTAATCAGTCCGGGAAGGTGTACTGTTGAGGGTTAAACTGTCTACTTGTAGATATTTTCTTCACATCTGAATTAGTTTTGATATCTATGGGTCTTGAAATATGTCCTGAAATTGTGTTCTGTACTTTAAAGTCTAAGAAACTATTATACATGTAGACTGGAGCTCTGTAGAGTTAGAGCTGTATCAAATTGTGTCAGATGTCTAACACTATCGACAGAGTATGCCAGTGTTGTCATTACTTTATATTCATATGTAGGTAAAACTAACCATACTTCATTTCCTTATCTGTTGTCTATACATTGCAAAGTGTCTTGAAGAAAAAATTGTCTTAGTTACTGTCTTAGCCAGGCCTCCTTGAATGTGATCACCGCGGCTGTCAGTGACATACTAAAGTGTGATAGTTTACCTGAATTTGTTTTGGAATCTAGCTGCAACTTTCAGTTTGTAAGATCCACCTTTTTCTAACTCTCAAATCAGCCCTGTCAAAGTTTTATCCAAGGACGTTACTATATACTAGTAATGCCCTTGTTGTATCAAAGTTCCGTAGTACTTGTATCTGTACTCCCAACTTGAAATGTTTTTCGCACAGCTGAATTAGCTTTGACAGCTTAGCCTTTTTGAGTCTAAAATACGTCATATGGCTTGTAAATGTGGGGTCTACTTGCAGTTAGATAAACCCATACAGACTTAGGCTTTGTATATAGAACTGGCAATGTAACTGCTAGTCAATGCTGTCATTACTAGTACTTTATTAGTCTGGGTTACTGGTAAATCTAACTTCTTCATGTGCAACCATGCAATTTCTTATTTACTGTCTCATTTCAAATGTGTACTGAAGAGAAACTTTTACTTGGAAAGCTAAACTGTCTTTAGCCAGGCCTCCGCCCATGTGAGCTGTACGGTTGTCCGGGCCATACTGAAGTCTGGTAGTTTATGTTATCGAATTTATATCGGCAGGGTGGGGTCATAATATAGTATTAGTGGATTCTTTGTATTATTTCACCTGTTAATCGAGAGAATACAAATGTTACATAGAGTGAAAGTTCATCTGTTAGTTAAAATATTTGTGTTGTAGATAACAGTTCAACATTGATTCACAAATGTTGCACATGTTGTCCAGGCACCACGTCTACGCAGCAGCCGCAGACTGATTGGAGGTCACTTGCGGACGCCACTGCGAACATACCCAACGCTATGTACGCCTCCAGAGCAGGTAATAACAAAGTTGTTAAGAATAATTAGCTACAATTACAGGGATTAGGAAATGGAAACTAAATTGCCAACACTATAAAGAATATTGGGACTTACCCCAAATTTTATTTTCCCCAAAACACTCCCCATTACAATTACAGGAATATAAATGATACAAATTCATTGTTTATACCTTGATTTTTGCTTTTTTGAATTTTATGTTTAGCATTTTATATACTTTTTGTTGTCTTCATCATCTCGTTATTTTCTTGTATTATACTGTTTTATTTGTGTTCTTCAGGAAAGGGTTTTAATAATCATTTTGCTTTCCTTCCAATTTAAAAAAAACTAATGTGAATAAAAAATATTCTGAATGATTTAAAAGTAACAACGAATATATGATCAACTAGAGTTCCACGACCTCATACCTTCGCCATATGAGATTACCCTTTATAAATGGTGAATTATAGATTTTCCCCCTAATTATGCAAATAAGATCCTTATTTGCATGAATTACATCATTTGATCATATTCTCATCCCAATGACAGTGTTATCTTAACAAAGAAGGTAATGCTAGCATTTCCTCATAAATTATGCAAATGAGGTGCTGATTTGAATAAGTCATGTTGAATGATGTTCACCTCCAGTCAACTTCGAAATGCGCAAGTATGAAATTGCCAACATCAACCACTATGGAATCATAGTATTTTCTCATTAATTATGCAAATTAGGTCTTCATTTACATAATGAACATATGGCGATATTCCTCTCATTCTTAATTACACATGTCACAAGGTATACTAGTCCTATCATGGAAGGTAGCTGAATTATAGAATTTCCTTATTAGATCCTAATTTGCATAATTGTCATTTGATTATGTCAAGCATCACTTAAGCTATCTACATACCAAATATCAAGACGATCCGTCGAACGGTTATTGAGTTATCCTACTTTAAACATTTTCATACAAATGCTTCTGCAGTTCCACCGCAAGCCGCTAGGGGGCCCAAACTTGCGTCACTTCTTCCTGAGCACAAGAGCTACCTACCATCCAAAAATCATCACCCTAGCATGTCCAGATCATGAGATATCAAAACCGGAAGTTCCGCTGCAGTACCATAACAAGCCGCCAGGGGGCTCAAAATCTAATCATTTCGAGGTCTCATCAAGACCTACCCACCTACCAAGTATCAAGATAATCCATCTTTGCCTTCTCAAGTTATGCTGTTGACACACACACAGACACACAGACACAAAAACATAACATTCTTGGCGAAGGTAACTAAACCCTTTTCTAAAACGATTTCATTCATTTCAAGCAAAAACAGATGCAACTGACGATGCGGACGCCAAGAACAAGACGAAGTGTCGCAGTGTCTGCAAGAGGCTGTTGCAAACCGCCGGTTTTATGTGCGGCCTTTTAGTCGTTATTATGTTGTCGTATTTGACAAGTAAGTCATTTGATTCTTTTCTACCCTACACATGATGTCTTTGATATACATGTAGTTAGAAAAGTGTTCACTTAGTAGTACTTTTGCGTATCTTTTCAACCTCTATTGTTACATGATATAGTTCAAGTCATCAGTCTTTCTGAGGAGATAGCCGAGCTAAAGAAGCAGACTGAACTGCGATTAACTGATCGGGAACGTAAGTACAATGATAACGTCATTCGGTACTAATAACATGGAACAATAATTTTCTCCTTAAAAGTTAATAATTAAAATATTTATTGTATAACGGGGGGTATTGAATGACCGAAGTGCACTAAAGTTGCGTCTTGCTGTTGTATTAATTATTACTTATTGCGTTTTGATTATAAAAACCCACGGCTTCCACGAAAATAAAACTTTTGTTTCTATCACGGCCTCCTTGGTCTCCAGAACCTCCTGAACGAAAGCAAGCCATGGGACCAGTTGGCTCTGACTTCACCGGGCCTCCTGGACCTCCAGGTGAAAAGGGACCAATAGGGCCAGCTGGCCCACAGGGAGAAAAGGGAGCCATGGGGCCGGCTGGCCCTGTTGCTTCCGGGCCTCCAGGACCTCCTGGAGGAAAGGGAGCCACGGGGCCAACTGGACCTCAAGGAGAAAAGGGCACCATGGGGCCGGCTGGATCCCCAGGAGAAAAAGGACCAATGGGGCCTACTGGACCTCCAGGCCAAAAAGGAATCACGGGTCCAGCTGGCCCTAGGTCTGCCGGGCCTCCTGGACCTCCGGCAGAAAAGGGACCGGCTGGTCCTGTAACTCAATGGCTGATTGGTCCTCCAGGGCCGCCTGGTTTGCCAGGGAGCTCAGTCTGCCCTGTTGGACAGTCTAAGCCAAATGAAGGTGAGGCATCGATCCAACTCCTTGTGCATTGAATGTTTGATCAAGTGATGTTATTGTGTCCTTACTTCTTTTTCTTATACTACCACTGACACTGCTATATCTTAATCTTTTTTTCCCCAGTAACCTGTCACAGAGGTTATATGTATCGCGGAACCTGCTTTGAAGCGTCTGTCACCGCCATGACTTTCAAACAAGCGGGCATAACCTGTAGTAAATATGGTGGCACCCTTGCCATGCCCAAAGACACTCAGATCAACGACTTTCTACGGGACGGAGCTCTCCGGAAGGTGCAGCCCATTACTACCATTTACTGGATCGGCTTGCACGATCAACATGAAGAAGGAAAGTTTGAGTGGGTTGATGGGTCTGCACTTGACATGGAAGGCCTTTCCGGCTTCCAGTTTTGGTCACAGGGACAACCAGATAACAATAATGGGAATGAAGATTGCGTCGCTTACATTCACAAGCGACGAGGAAAATGGCTGGACGCGCCATGCCACTTTCCGTATGGCTTCTTCTGCCAATTCTTTCCAGGTACTTCACAATAAAAATACCATTTGTCGACATTAATCCAAATAATAACATGATTGAATATTCTCATTGAGTTAGCTCAAGTTGTTGAAGACATTTCTATATTTAGTTCATTCGTTCATTCATTCATTCATTCATTCATTCATTTCTTTACAGGCCGTACCTAGGCGACAGGCTGAAGTCTCGCCACCACTGTGAGTTCCCTTCTCAGACCGACTACTTTTAGTCTTAGAAAAAGTAAACTGTAGAAATTGACGTTTCAAGCGAGATGCCTCATGAACCAGTTTTCTGGATGTTCTTATTAAGAATATTGGATGGAAATCTGATACAGAAAATTCCCTAAGTGTGTGTGTTAGCCGTGAATACATGAACTAAAGATATAAGTTGTGCAATGTTACTCAGACACTAGAACTCGTGTAAGAGGGTTAAACTTTCTTCGTATTTTGGATTTGACAACATTTTTTTAACGGCGGTGATATGTAGGAATGTTTAGTCAAGAGACAATGAGCTTTATGTAGTTTGATTCTGTTTACTCTAAATTAAAGCATTAACTAATAATTATTACGTTTTTTATTCAGTGACACATAAAACTTAACTTGTCGCGCAGTATGGTCGATGAGATGTGAAGTATATGAAACAGTTGTGTGAAATATAGTAATTGAAATGAGCAAAGAAATGAGTGTTGCTGCTTATACGACCAAGATACTAATGCTCTTGTCATAAAAAGCTTCTTTATATAAGTTGGTCTAGTGAAACAATAATTCTATAAATTAATATATTACGACTCTGGGTCTGTGCATAGAAAAGTTTCCAAAACTTTGAAGAGAAGAAAGCAGGTGTTTGAAGTAATAGTCGAAGAAGTGTCAAGTGATCACTAAATACGTACAACTTAGTGAATAGGAAATCATTTTGAGTTTGCTTTATGCATTGGTATAAGAATAAAACGCTGTCTATTTGATTATATGAAAAGTATGGCTTTGTTGCAACCAGGTATGAGCTATTGTGAAACGAATAACATCCAACAGGAAGGACTTTTTCAAATTTTCGACTGTGCAACTGTAGTCTTTTGCTAAGAATGAGTGGCAGAACTGCTGTCTATTATAATTATACCACCTTATGCAAATTATGAACTGGTGACTTCAACTTAAGTCTTAACAGTGAATCACAGGAAATGTGGGTAAATCAAAACTCCTTTATAATGCTTTTTTATTACTATTTCTAGTATTTAGTACCTCTTGTGTGAACTTTTCACTAACGATGAATCGTGTAGCACTCTCAAAGGTTTTATCAAATAAATTATGCTACAACATGTTTCCTAGTAAGAATACTTGTCTATCAAAATATTATTAAGTATTTGGTTCATGCCCTTCCATTTATCTCAAGTTACGGAATGTATACTACTAATGTACACGAATAACACGATCATGTTTTGCTTTCTGTTGTGACAATATTACCACATTTGTTTTTCTTGCTTAGGGCATTTTTGCTGGTATGGTATCACGCTATAGTGCATACTGATACTGTAACCGTACTTCAATCTGCTATAGAAATATCCGATAGTTTTATTTGAATTTAGTTGTGTTCTTACAGGTTCAACATTTATCACAGAGCTGACTATTAAATTTATGTACATCAAAGAACATTAGTTTATAAACATCATGTAACACTGAAACGAAGGCCATGTGGCTACATTAAATTGTGTTTTGGCAGACAAAAACAGAGCGACAATGCTAAAATATACACGTCATGTTTTCTAACAAATTTATCCTTTCGTAGCAAATAATGTCAGGGCTGAAAACAAGTAACATTTTTCTTGCTCACATGTGATCCAACCTTTGTTGATTTACGACCAAATCTATTTGTTTTCTGTAATGTATGCTACAATGACAGCTATGGGACTGGTGAGGTGAGGTGAGGTGAGTTGATGCTACAAT
The DNA here is from genome assembly GCA_013266295.2 of Branchiostoma floridae x Branchiostoma japonicum. Classification (NCBI taxonomy): domain Eukaryota; kingdom Metazoa; phylum Chordata; class Leptocardii; order Amphioxiformes; family Branchiostomatidae; genus Branchiostoma; species Branchiostoma floridae x Branchiostoma japonicum. Next base: position 26,466,074 of record CM023824.1, on the reverse strand, counting down.
AAAAATTCTAAAGTCATATCTAGAAAGTCATACATTGTCTCTTTGACTGATGGGGTGTTTAAGGTCCCTAATTGCAACGTTTACATTTTAAAACCGATGTTTTGAGAAGCTGTTTTTAATTTCAAGTCCTGCGGGTAGAAAAGTATCTGGTTCTAATCCCATTTAGCCTCTGTTCTTGCTGCATCTCCCCCGACTCCGTATTTGCCTTCAGCCTTGACAGTTCCTCTTCCATTTTCTTCTGGTCAAGGAGGTTATACCCTCCTTGTTCTGGTCAACCTTTCTAAATGACTACAAGTAGGAACACAAACACATGATTCTGTGAGAAAAACTGCTACATGTGATAATATAAAATATGGCAAAAATGAAAAAAAAGAAGATGAAGGAAAATTATGTAGTAATGGCACGAGCAGAAGCTTCATTAGCATTTCACACAATCATTTTCACAAACAGATTTTCCTAGAATATCATATCAAGTACAGCATTTAAAATTCAGTATTAAGTGCATGGTTATGATAAACATTCAAATTATAATAAATCATATAGATTCTTTCCTGCAAATATTCAAATATATGAGGCAAACTGCAATGTTTACCCTGTTGGGTTGGTAGTACAGAACCACCAGGTATCTGTTACAGACAATGGACCCTTAGAGATAATGGTAAAGTTTAACCTTCAAATTAAAACGTATTTAAAATTCCAGTTAAAACACAAACACACTCAAATAATGCACACACACATACACACACAAACACAAAAGTAGTTTATTTTTTCATCATTGATTTACTCAAACTCTAGCTAGTAAATGGCATGCATTTACACTGCAATATATTCTGGACTATTTAATATACCTTTAAGTTGCACACCTTTAACTGTCACTGATCATATCATTTAGAAATTCTGGCGTTTACATAAAATACGATGTGCCTGATCAATTTTCTTCTTAACTCCCACGTCAGTTGATAACTATGTAAATTGATAACCGTTTGAAATAAACTGTTTTTCTCCAAAATATGCGTGCATTGATGTATGAAATAACCCTTACGGTTTTGTGTAAAGAAACAGAATGAATCATTCCTTTTGAAGCAAAATTAAGTAATGAATAACCTAAGTTATTCATTTCTATATGATAAGTCTCGACTGTTGAAAGGCGTTACGTTACCCGCCCACTCCACATGACAAGCTTTAATCTTTCGTTTTCTGTTGGTTTCGGAGATCAAAAGTATAAATTGTTTCGGATACCGGTGTCACAGCGATCTCGCCCCCCCCCCCCGCGATTTTGTCCCCAGAGGGGCGAGATCGCTAGATATTTGGTCCCCCCGGGACAAAAACGCTAGTGATCTTGCCCACCACCCTCGCCCCCCATTGGTGATTTTTTCCCCCACCCGGGGCGAGATCGCTAGCGATTAACCCCCCCTAGGGGGCCAGATCGCTAGCGATTAAACCCCCCTGGGGGGGGGGGGGGGCGAGATCGCTAGCGATTAAACCCCCTGGGGGGATAAGGCGAGATCGCTAACGGCTTCACCCCCTACTTGGACTCTTCGGGGGCCAGTTCACTACGGATCACCCCCCCGACAAAGAGGAGAAAGTTCATTTGTTATGCCGTATTGCCATGCCAACCAGGACAGGAGCATCACCTTTAAGAGGGCCTGCATGGGGGTAATGATTACGAATTACGCAAAATTTTCGCCGCCGATGACGAATTAATTCTCAGAGCTCATTACGACTTTACGCTTTGCGGATTATGTACTATTACCAATCACGTTGATTTTTGGGGAGGCTGCCTACGGATTACGAAGACTAAAAAGGCCTGGTTACGCCTTACGAAAACGGCATGCAGACCCCCATTAACCTTTAACCTTAAGCTGATTTTCGCGGGTTTGGGCCACATGCGGTCGATCGTCTCAGACTCAGTTCCAGAGAAATTCCGGTGAGTACATAAGATTCTTGATGATAATTTAGTTTTTTTTTGTTTGCGTGAAAGACAAACACCTTACAGGTAATACGCGGGTGTCTTATATTAGTAAAACCGTAGCAGTACACCTTGCAGATAAATTACTAAGACCCACTTAAAGGTAATGCACAGGTATCTTATCTTACTAAGATAGACTTTTAGGCAATACACTTTACAGGTAACGTAATAACGGACTCTATAAAATAACATTGACAAAGGTAATTATGTAACTACGTCGTGCTTTTTTAACATCAAAATTCGATGTAAATTACTTTTGGGTAATGCTCAAATCTTTGTTTGGGAGAGCGCAAAATCTCTAGAAAAGGTCTACGTAGGGGGTAAAATACATTCGCGGATTTGTCCCTAGCTGGGGTTGATCAAATCTCTATAGATTTGGCTCTGAAGCGGAGGCGGTTCGATGTGTGAAAATCAAAATCAATTAAGTGTATTTATCCTGGGGGGGGGGACCAAATTCCCAGTGATCTCGCCCCTCGGGAGACCAAATCGCTAGCGATCTGGTCTGTTTTTTTGGTGGGGGGCGAAATCTTCAGAGTGGGGGGGCGAAATCGCGTGGGGGGCGAGATCGCTGTGACACCGGCTTCATTGTACATTAGTAAGAGTGGCAGCATATCGTGGCAGCCTACAGTACTGCGGTGCTCAGCTGTGGAACAACCTTCCTCTTGAACAGAGAACACTCACTAAGTTCAGGACATTTAAACATCGCTTACCAAAGGCTTAAACTCGATGCATGATACGTTAAATGTACTACTTTTGTACTTTGTTAAAGGAGAATTATTTTGCGTCATGACAGCAGTATTGTTTTATTACGATGCAAGAACTAGTCAAAGTGACGAGTTATGAACTAGTCAAAGTGATCATGACGAGTTGTGAACTAGTCAAAGTGACTAGTTGTGAATTAGTCAAAGTGACTAGTTGTGAACTAGTCAAAGTGACTAGTTGTGAACTACTCAAAGTGACTAGTTGTGAACTAGTCAAAGTGACTAGTTGTGAACTAGTGAAAGTGACTAGTTGTGAACTAGTCAAAGTAACTAGTTGTGCCATTTTATTTTGATCATTAAATAAATAGATCTTGACATGTTTTCATGCTATCTTTATGACCAAAGAACATCAAGCAATGGATAGTGAAGCTCACGTTATGAGGTGCAATCAGTGTCGGTTGCAATGATCAAAAAGGGCCTCTATTAATCACTATCAGTACTTCAGCAAAATCGTCACATTCAGGCACTGTTGATCTGCAATGGATACCTAAACAGCTGGGGGTACCCACTGCCGCGTCAATTAAGACCCTACATATATATAGTAGTATCAGGTGAACATAAAGCACAGCATAAACCAGTCACATAATATCATATATATATATATATGTTTGTTCAGTACTGCAGTGTATTGTTACAGTACACATACACACACACACTCAGACACACACACACACACACACACACACACACACACACACACACACACACACACACACACACTCACACACACACACACACACACACACACAAATATACTGGTCGGCTGCGGAGAGACTTGCTAATACTGCAAAGTACAGGTCATTGCCAATGTGAGTGAACCTGCAAGACAATATACAACCTATATATGAGACCTTGGTTAAACTAGGATTTTAGTTTAATTACTTGGTAGTATTTCTGATTCAAAATATTTGCTGACATTATGAGGAAAAAAAATTGTTTAGGTGCCGTTTTCATACATACCGACATTGCGGCAGCTGTAGCTACGGTTGAACTCTGTACAGCTGATGCTTGGTATGGGATCAAAGAGAATAGATGAAAGAGAAGAGGGTCGGGGTTAATACAATTAGACTTGTAGTGATAGAATCTGTAGAAAAATTAAGCTGTTCGCTGGTTTGGGTTTTTTTTATTGAAGAGTTGTAACCTATTGAGTTCCCATCGAATGGAGCTGTCCTTGGTGCTGAAGTAGCCACCATGTCCATGCCAAAAGCAGTAATGTAGTCAGAAATTGTGCACCGTACCTTGTAATATACAGAACAAACTGTTATTACAACAACCATTAAACAAAGATATCGTGCCTCTCTATTTGATCTTCAGGTCATGACCTTTGACATCTTATTGACATTAATTGTCTTGCCCTTAACATGTAGAAGAAAGTGGGCAAAATATTCTGTGCTATCCATATGACTTTTAGCTATGCATTAGTATGAGAAAATTTTATATTGATATTGGTTAATAAAGAAATAAAACTGCCTAAGAGATGTTTGTCTACTAGATGCTATTATTACCTAAATTCCATGTTTTCTTCCTATTAGTAGATGATATGCTTTGATCTTGAACCTATGTATTCGTTTTCTTTTACATAATCCCATGATTGTTATAATTTGATAAGAAATTCAGTAATAAAAATCTCCCAAACAATTTTGTTTCAAAGTATGCCATTTGTATTAATTTTGATACTACTAAAACCCAGTTATACTTATAGTTACTTGAAAAAATGCTAAAGGCTGCTACACTCGCATGCTACACATGTGCCTGAACGTCTCATGGCAGCAAAAATGAACAAACCAACAGTTGTACCAAGATCTACCAACTGTCGCCATGAAAGTTCAACAGCGTAGAATGAAGCTGGCTGGCCATTGTATTAGACACTCCGAAATTCTTGCATTCCATCTTGTACTCTGAAAGCCCACTGCTAAAGGAAAAAGATGTAGAGGAAGACACAGAGTTACCTACTTAAACAATCTACGTAGTGACACAAACCTGCAAAATACCAAAGAATAACGACGGGCCATGGAGGATAAAGTGCTGTGGAGGAGTCTCTCAGGATTGCCCAGGACTACCCAGTGTAGTATCTACCTTGACGACGGTACGGCAAGTTCTATTTAATAGAGACACATCTGCAAGGACAGGTAATACTGTTGAATACGGCGATAAAAGACCTGTTAGGTATGATATCATGTTTTGCCGCCTAAATTCTTGTTTAACTAGCTTTACGATCTCAAAATCTGAAAATGTCGGAATCTTTTTTTTTTGGCCTGCCTTTTTTTTCGCCCTTTCGCATTAATGTTGGAGTCTCCGGAATATGTCATCCATAAAATTTACTTGCTATGGCCTAAGTAAGTAAAACTGAAATACTCATAGATTCATATTTCAATTAAACTTTAATCTGGCCACTTTGGTTCCTTAACTGCAAAAATTCTGTGGCTTTTTTTCTAAACACCATGCCAACAATCACATTGATATAATGCCAGATATATAGTAGTCTTTTGTTAACACAGGGGATTAAGGCCGTTAGGTACAGTACATTGTGACACTGTAGAACACTGTAGTAACATCTAGGGATTCTGACTATGTTTATTAGGGTCAGAAAGGAATGAATATTTGTCTACAAGTCGGTAGATGTTACTTTTTGACCCTAACATACATCTAGTAAAAATCCCTTGGTCATACTTCGTGTACGTGGCGGGCACGGTAAACATGCGATTGTGTTGAAAAAAAAACAAAGACTATTAACCTAAAATGTTACGACAAAAGATGAAAGCACATCCTCGGGATTTTGATTCATTTGTTTTATTCACACACCAAACACAACTGTCACAAGGAAAGCAAAAGCTGAATATAAAACTCCTAGAACACAATATGAATTTTTTACAATGCATCATTGATAACAATAGGCAAATTGGCGTGGTGTAGGTGCCATATGCATGATGGGTAATATTACAAATGGCTGCCGCCTCGTTCCCATGTTCGGTAGAAGTCAAGAGTAAACAATAACAACTGGGTGATGCATAGTAAACATTCTATGTGTTTATAGTAGCTTTTACATTTATTTCATATTGTTAGCAGTATATGATTAAACAGTGGTAGTTGGTATGAAATCATTCAAACATCACAAAGATCATAAAAATGTATACATATTTCTAAAGAGAATGATTGTGAAAGCTGATTGTGCACACAACACTTTTCGTGATATGCATTATGGGAGATGGATGTGACACTCTCCAAGCAGAGGTTGGTGGGGAAGATCGTTACCTTTTTATATGCCTCGTTTTCCACACCAACCTCTGATTGGAGAGTAGGATGTGGCGCAATGTGTCTGTACGCGTAATGTATTTGCCAATACTTGAACTAGAACTTTAAACGCCAATTTTTACTTTAGTAGAACTTGAAACGCCAACTTTCTTTCTGGTTTTACGCCGATTGGTATCAAAGAATATAGGTGACATAAGTATTAATCATGTAAACAACATGGGTTTATATTGGTGTTATAATTGAACCTAATCTACAAAGGATAAATTATTTCAGGATAAACATTTCAACCAATGGAATAATTTCCAGATATTATTATCTAATAATTGGCTAAGCATATGTATGTCGATCCAATAAAAGCACTTCACCTAAATATACATTGAAGTACATGTAGTAAGGCACTATTTCTGAAGCAGATGTAACTGCCCCCCCCCCAACAATAGAAATGTGACTTTAAAATATTTCATCAAGCAATTTAAAAGATACGTGTATGCCACCAAGTTATCAGAGATCATACCAAAGTTGAGCTTATTACATTTTTCAACATTTTCATGTTTAAACGATAACCGATAACGATTAAACTACATAGCCTTTCCCAAATATCAGTTATAGTACTCTGAACCTTTCTGGTCTTCTAATTTTGTGGAATTTGAATTGAATGAAATATATATTGAAGCATGCAAAAGCAAAATAGGAATAACTGTAGATTTCGGAGAATTTATTGCTTCCTTTTTAAGCTTTTTTAATGTTATATTATCATATTGCCAGATGACGTCGACCAATCAGAAGGCCCCATTTCCCCCATAATCCAGGTCATTATTATACGATATACTGACCCGGAGGTGAGTAATGATCTCGACCAATCAGCGTCGACCACGTTCTGTTCGAATGACGTAAGATCAAACATGATTCATGGTTCCGTCATCTTTGCGGAGAGAGCACGACATAATGGGTGTGCAATTTAATCTCCAGGTAAATGATTTGGACTCGATACTAGGCTGTGGGTCGCCCAGGAACAACCGGCAGCACCGGAGGGAGAATCGAAAGAAGGTAACGAGGTCGCACGTACTCGTTTTGCTCGTTTTAATGGACAGCAGGTTGACCAGTTGGACGAAACGTGGATGGAAAAAAACAACAATTTTTTTGATAGACTATATAACAATAACGTACTTTCCCAGTTTTAGCAAAACTGAAAATGAACGGACATGTTTGAGATAAAGTTTTCAACATTTTTCAAATGGAATTAAAGTTAATGTTCGTGAACTCGGTCTTTCATTCAGTGGTTATAGGACCGAATCATGAATTATGACGCCATTCCGAGTAGATTTTCATACTGATGCCTCTGGTATGACCTATTTACAAATGAACATCAACGTTTCCTTTATGTTATATAGAACTTTCTTGATTAGATAGATCCCAAAAATCAATCAATCAATTAAAAAGCAAGCAAACAAACAAACAAAGATAACTGCCACTCTTTAGGATGACCTTTATATTTCCTATATTCTTCATCCTTCAGTACTCAACTCACAGCATTGGAGTGGTTTAGTATACGTTATACGATCTCAAGCAAAACTTCTCATCCTGTTGATTTGAGTAATACACAGAAGTAGGATGCCGAATAAGATGTATCAGAGCCATTGAATGACATGTACAGATGTTTTATTTAACAACTCCAAAGATAGCTAAGTTTCCTGTCTATTCATAAACTGGGCAGAAACAGTTATAGAACAAAACGATGAATGAGGGATATTGTTTTGGTGGAGTGTGTATGTACAAGTGGGGACTAATTAGGGAGATCGTTAAGGATACGGCAAACGCCCAATTTTCGAGCTGGCACGAAACGTGCATTGTCGCGAGCTGTTTAGAAAAAAAAGTCAATTTCCATGGAAACCTGTAGTAGCTGATTGTAGCAATCGCCAGTTATGACCATGCAACATCAGCACTACCTTGACTTTCTACGTTTGATTCTTTACTTCATGAATTGAATCAAGTACTCCGGGTAGGCCCGGTCATCGTAGAAGATAACAAATACTTGAGGATTTGCGGGGTTGTTACACACACTGTCAAAAGCATGGTCTGGTTTGTTGGCATCCTTGACGGGTGGCACAATGATGCCCGGCTTACCAGCGCAGAAATCCCCTGTCAGCACACGTGCAGCATAGACGTACTTATGTCCGTTGGCATCCGGACGGGAGTACTGATCTGCTGCAGCTGTAGATGCTGGAACAGCGAAGTACACGCCATTACCAAGGACTGCTCCTGCAAACAGAACGATCCATTGTTAACTAGAGTTTTACAACCTCATACCTTCAACAAATGATTTATGGCTGATGAACTATTCAATGTTTATCATTGATAATGCAAACAAGATCCTAGTTGCATAAATTATATCAGTTGACCATATTCTAAACGCAAGCACAGTTTCCTCTTGACAAAGAAGGCCAATATAGCCTTTACTCATAATTATTATAAATTATGCAAATGATGCCTTACTTTGATTAAGTTATGTGTAATGATGTTTACCTTTATTTAAGGCCACAAGTATGGAATTCCCAGCTGTGACATCTAAGAAATTATAGCATTTTGTCTTTTATTTTGCAAATGTCTTTATTTACATAACCAATATCTATCGATGTTTCTATCGTTCTCAAATTTGAATAGTCCTATCAGGGAATGCAGCTATAGAATTTTATATAGTTAAAGAATTTCCTAATTAATTATGAAAATTAGTTCCCTGTTTGCATAATTGTCAATTAATTATGTCAATCATCACATAAGCTACGTACATACTAAAAATCATGACGATCCGTCAAGCGGTTCTTGAGTTATCCTACCTCAAAGTTTTCTTTTTTAAACAAACACTCCTGCTGTTCCAGAACAAGCTGCTGCGGGGCCTAACTCACATAGTTTCTTCCTTTGCGCAGTCACTATCTAACATCCATAATTCATGACCCTAGCTTGTCCAGATCACGACATATCAAAACCAGGAGTTCTGCTGCAGTACCATAACAAGCCACCAGTGACCCTAAATCTAACCATTTCGAGGTCTCATCAATACCTTCCCATCTACTAAATGTCAAGACAATCCTTCTCGAGTTATCGTGTTTCACAGACGGACGGTCACACAGACATAACCAAAACATAACCATTACCAAAACATAACCTTCTTGGCAAAGGTAACTCTTCAAATATTAATGAAATAAAACCACACACTTCTTTGCTAGTTATCAGTTTCAAACGAAATTTTTTGAATGAAGCTACTTATAGAGGCAAAACAGTCGTTCTTACCAACGTTTTGACCACTGAAGCTCCTATTGAAACCGTTGGAGTTGATTTTTGACAGGGAATCCTGTGGAGTGCCGTGGTAGATGATGCGTTCCACAGCAGGCTCTGTACTGTTGGAATTGTCAAACTCCATTTGATCTTTCCTCACCTGGTATTGGCGCCACAGTCGCGGATTCTGTATTCGCTGGATCTGTAATATTCAAAGTGATAAAAGTATGAATAGTTTATTCTGTATTTGTAACTGACTATTAGGACTGTAAAAAGGTTTAAAGAGGAGTCATGATCCAAGACACATTAACTCCAATTTCCAATTTCCCCTTTATTAGTATTTCAATAAGTCGTCATCAAGGTTGTTGTGTCTAGGAGCAGGGCAAAGTCTACAAATTGTGCTAGTTGCCATCATTCAATTCGGTTTCATTTTCCTGAAAACAAATTAATACCTTTAGAACTTGTGCGCTGGAAGCTGAACCTCCAAGAGTGTTCTTGAATGGGTCGTGCACTTTTGTGTATTCCTCTGAGGAGGGCTGCAGGTCAACAACCTTCACAGTTTCTCCTTCGGCCATCTTGTCCCAGTGTGCCGGAAGTTTTAGAGCATCTATTAAACAAATATATACAGTCAGCATTGACAATTTTCAAATCAAAACGACAGCATGTGCCTTTCACGTGTGTGCAAATGGGTATACTTGTATCACCGATAAGCCAAGCTATGATAAGGGACAATCAAAGGATCCGTGCATTCTACGTAATTATTCCAAACATATTAGGCCATGTTGATTTGATTATATGGATGACATCCTCTGGGTACCCCAAAACTGATGCGAGCGTGCGAATAAAAAAAAAGTTTGGCCAAAAAAAAAAAGTTGCCTTCATTATGAAATCTACGTGGTCATGAAGGTTGAACAAATGGCTAAACACACAGATTATGGTATGGCGAATAATAGACTCTTCATTTTCATTTTTTCACATTTTCTTCTTCCTTTGGAATTGATTTTAGTATTCTACGATATTAGTATAGTTTTCCAATATTTTTTTTCTATTTACGGCATATATTTTCTCATTTTGCAGCTGCTTTGTACGATTTCCAGTATGGTCGAAAACTTTTTTTTTTTTTGGAAACGAACGAAAATTGATGCGCGCGCGGATGTCATCCATATAATCAAATCAACATGGCCTTACATGTATATACAGAATATCTTCAAGCATCTTTTTGTACTGGTATAGCACATCCATCAGAATATGTATTTTTGAACACGTATAGAATATGTACTTTTGAAAGATCAACTAATCAAACATATTCAATTGCCTGATGGACATTTCTCTGATGTCAAGTATGATTGCTAGACAGAACTTTATGCAGATTATGTATGTTCTATTACAAGATTGCTCGTACCTGCTGTCTTAAGTTCATGCCTGATGACCTTGATGGCACATTCAGGGTCGTCTCCAACAATGTTTTCCGTCATAGCCTCAAAGTCAATTTCCAGTAGGTCATCTTCTTTAGTCTTGACGATTACACGTCTCTTGTCCTCATTATATGCATTTTCAATCTCCATGTTGATGGTCGGCTCGTACGCTTGCCTGTTCTCTTTACCATCGACTTCTTCCACGTAATACCACTGGACTTCTTTGGCGATGCGCTCGGCCATCTCTTTGTTGTGCTCCCCTTTCAGCACTTCCTTGATGATTTCATCGATGGCCTTCCGGGCCTGAAACACATCCTTTGTCAGGCCTTGCAGACGGATTCGACTGAGTCGTCTACCTTTGTCTATGTCAATTTGGACGCCGAAACGAGACTCGAGATCTTTGATCCTTCGCTCTTGATCGTCAGAGAGCTTTCCGATGCTTTCCGAGTCATCCACGATGTCTTCTGTTGATTGCTCAGTCATGGTTTTGTCGATCATTTCTTCTGCCTCGCTGATGGCTCCTCTGTTGCCGGCGTAGATGATCAGTATGATCACGTCGTCAGGTGTGTCCGGACTCTGCTCTGTGCCTTCTTCACTCTTTCCACCACCGAAATATCCACTAAATGTGGATTTTATGTAGTTTACTCCCCTTCCTGTGTGCAAAGGGATTTGATTTGAATGTCTGTGCACTTATTTCATGGTGTTAATAAAGACCAACTAATCATGAAAACAAATTAATGCGGCAGGCTATAATGTTATCAGACAAAATATAGCTGCCTTACCAAGAAGTCCGGGCTTTGATTTTGCGGCTTCCACAGGGATCTTTTCTCCAGCTCTTCTTCGCATTTGATCGTGGAACGTGGGCACCATTTCGGCTTGGAAAATCGTCACTCGTACCAGGACCAAGGTCTTTGGGTTGTCCTTCAGCACGAAGTCACGTACTGCATCCAGCATGTCATTCGCCACTCCTGTGGCTGTACCACCAAGCATTCCTAAAAAGTATGTACAGTACTTTAGAAATGCAAAGTACTTGTGTTTATGTGTAATCTAATCCCAACACGCATTTATCAAAATGACCTGATGAAGATGACGAAATAAGTTGTAAAATCATTCGTCATTCGAAAATAAGAAAGTGAAATTAAGCCCAGGTCACGTCAGATATAGCTGGACAAATGTGCAGGGGAACAGTCACAGACATATGGAGTACAATACAATACAATACAATACAAGACAAGTACATTAAAATCATTAAAGAATTTGATAAACTTAAAAGGTGTCACTATTTACAATTCCATTGATTTCCATGAGTTCTGACAAGTTTTAGAGAGAAGGTTTTAGTTATTTCAGCAAGGTGTCTGTTTCCCAATGAGCCAACAATGGCCAGACCTCTGACCCCTCTATACCAACATACTGAACTGGACAATGACTGGACTGGACAATTTGTACTTTTTGTTATTATCATTAATTATTATTGTTATTGGTTAGTTACTGTTTTTTTCTTTATTATCATTGCCATTATGATTATTTATTGTATCCCAATTTTACCGTTTGTATGTGATTGTTGTGTTTTTGTTGTGTAAAACAGGGCCCCGTTGAAAAGAAGTGCAAGCACTTAATGGGCCACCCTGTATAAAAATGACGGAAAATAAATAAATAAATGAGGCTCATCACATGCATGCCATATAGTGTAGGATGATAGAATGGCTATACGCCGAATGTCTTTGAAGACGTTCTTGGTGGTTTTGCCTTAACTACCTTAAACAATGTCCTAAGCCTGCATTTCTTGTCGGGTGTGATAAGTCCCCTGGAGTATTAAAAAAAAAAACCCAACTGATCTCCATTTCCATAATGCTTCTATGATATATTAAAGCATATAGATCTTACCTGTTCCAAGAGCGGGGAAGGTTATGGACTTGAATCCACAAGAGTCTGCCGTTTTCAGACACTGCCTCATGCGCTCCTTCCATCCAATGAATTTACCTGGTGCTATGTGGATGATTTTCTGGCAGCTGAGTCTGCCTGCTCCCGTTATTGCAATTCCTTGACTCATTCCACCGGCTTCCACTGTTTTGTGTGGGAAGAAACCAACAAGATGTGGTGAAATGGTTTTAACTATTTTTATTGAATACTCAAAAATTCGCCTTTTGATAATGTGTTTTGGTAATGACAGATAATTTTGATGACTTTAACTGAATAACTGCTTAAACATATGTGTTGTCAAATATGTGAGTACAAATCAAGATAATACAGAAAATACCAGTACAATACCGATATGAAATCGCTATTTGAGAAACGGTTGAGACCATGCTGTGATTTATGAACAGAGAACTAAATACTTCCACTCGCGGAATGAAGGGGGAAAAGTATCACCCTTTTTGTTGAAACATGTGTACAAAGTTACTTCTAATCTATTTGTCAAGCGACTTGTAACAACTGGATGTAACTTACCGATATTCCTGCCCTCTCTCTCAATGGAAGGTCCACCCTTGTTCCGTATAGCATTGGAAACTCCCCCTTTAGTAAAATGAAATACAAATTTGAAACGCAAATTTTAACAAGTAGGCACAATGATACATTCCGTGGCATTTCAACCATTTATTGAGAATCCAAATTATGTACATAACAGTGGTTGAAATACATAGCCAGATGTTACCTTACAATTGGCAACCATATGTATTGAACGATATAACATAATCGAGTTTTTGCTAAAAAAACTTTCGGTGGACTCGGAGAAGGCATCCAGTAGCGGTTTAGTCGGTTATTAGGAAATGGCCAGGCCTTATAACACCATATACACATCGGGGTGTGTCGTTAACCCTTGACTAGTATTCACCTTTAGTGAGATCCAACCGCTCATTGGAACTGTTAACTATGGCAACAGTTGTCTCTTCAGTGATGTCACCTGGCTGAACTTGCAGGCACAGCTTCCCACCAACGAACGTTTGCAGCTGACATTTGGCAGGAGAAGTCATTTCAGAAAACATTAGTGCTGTCGGAAAAGAAAAAAAAAATAAGTCAGAGTGACCGACATATCCAAGAGATTGTAAATTAAAAGTGTACATGTATGTTGCCAACCTGCAGTTACCATCCATTACTAGATACATTACCGTATTCGCTCACTGGTTCTTTTCATACTCCGTTGATATAAAAAAAAAGGTTTTACATACTTTCGTACGATCGTACATAACAAACAGTCAGTTCCGGCAACACCAACAACAGGATACGCTTAGAGTAGTAAAAGTCTACTAGTAGATGCCAAGAACAAAAATACAGGAGAAGACAAAATGATATAATAATTTCTAAAACCCAAAGTCTACTAAACTAAGTACATTGTCTTAACTCACTTTCATCGCCTGTCGATCGTTCGGGCGTTGTGGCACTTCCAGCTCCACGTCTTCGTCTTGATGTTGAACCGGAAGATGACGCTTGAGGAGGTGGATCCACAGTCATCCGCGTAGATGATGACATTGAAGGAGGTACTGCTGTTGCGTGTAGTGCCTTGTACTTCGTCATTATCTCGTCGAATGCCTTGTGAAAGACGAACACATGAGTTGAGCACGATACATTTACACAAGCACACACCAACATATAAAGTAAAAGTTTTGGACAGAAACTAGATATTTTTTGCACGAGGTATCAAAGAGGTTACACCAGGGGCATTGCAGAGGCATTGCAACCACCCCTTAACAAAGACCGCACTAGTTGGTGACCTTCCAGCAGCCATCTGATTGGTCCCCACTAGAACCTAGTGGATGTCATATAGTGTACACGGGGAGGGGGCGCCACAGATGTTCTGCAACCCATGATTCACTGCTCACCGAGTCACGTGTGTCATCTGCATAACATGACGTCACAGAAGCGGTGAATCCCTCATTCCTTTACAAAGACTGGAGTTGTACAGTCGAAAATTCGGGTAAGTCCAATTTTTTTGTGATGGGAATTACACTTTAACATTGCTTTACCACACCAACAGACAATACGATAAAACAGTTATACAGTGGCACGTACATACCACCATGGATTTAGGGTCGCCTTCCCAGACGATGAAGCGGATTTCCTCAAGAGAGCTGCTTGGATTCTGTTTGAAGTGATTCACGGCCTCCCCGAACAGCGCCTCAGCAACCACCTCATGTGGGAAGTGTAGACCACCTGTCCCCATCGCTGGAATGGCAATCGTTTTGTGTCCGCCGTCCATGGCTACTTTCAGACACTTACGTACCAATTCACGAAGAATCTGTGGAGGATATAGGGATATATCGTCGTACATGTAGAATTTAAAATAGATCATCTGCTTTCCAACTGACAAAGCAAATATGAAAAATGCTGTTAAATTTTATTGCCAAAACAATGCTAGGTAGATATGGATTAAAGATCAAGAACTTCAAATATACAATATTAGGCTTTAATTTCTTTTCATACTTTTTCAGAGTTCCCTTCTCCCCCGTCCCAACTGCACAGTACTGAGTGGATCACGGTCTTGACATGGAGACCTGCAGGCCCACTCTCCAGGATGTCGCCATCACCCAGAGCCTGGATGCCTTTCTTTGCTTTGGCATTGTTGACAAGCGTTTGCAGTTCAAGCCCACCAAGCTGCAGTATAGACTTGGACAGCTGACCCGAGTTCAGATTCAGGTTATGTGATGTGCTGTTCACCATAACGTCAACCTGTAAACAATTATGAAAATCGTGAGAATATCTGAATTTAGTTTAACAAAGTGGTGATAGCTTACAAATATATTACAAAAGTACAGTAATTGACAACAATGGTGTGTATTTACCCGCTGGCTTGCGATGTTGGCTTGAATGGCTGTAATGGCCTTCCCCTCTGCTGTCCGAAATCCAACATCAGTCACAGGATCCCTTGGCTGCGATGGTCTTGTTGTGGGCTGTGGAGGTTCTATGGGTGTCCCTTTGTTTCCTTTCCCTTTACCACGACGCCTGCGCGATCTTTTTGTAGTCGTGTTGGTGCGCGAGTCGTCCATTGGGAAGCTGCTGCTGCCGTTTCCCTTGGCTACGTCATCGCCGTGCCTCGAAATAAGAGCTTCTACAAACGCATTCACAGTTTGGTCATCGTTATTGACTAGCTCCACCAGAGACAAGGTCGAATGGCGGTTTCGTTGCCAGTATTCGTCAACTGCCTCTACAATAAGCCCTGCGCACTTATCAAGCGGAAAATTATATATTCCAGAACTTATGGCAGGGATAGCGATTGACATGTGACCTCGTCTTGCTGCTTCTTCGAGGCTGTTGTAGGCTGCGTCGTACAAAGCATCCTCCTCCCTTTTGTACCCACCTTGCCATACTGGCCCAACGGCATGGATGATCTCTTTGCATGTCGTCATAGCTCCAGCTGATGTCATAACCACTTGTCCATTCAGCAAACTTGTTCCTTTTTGGCGAATTATCCTGTCACATTCTGATTGAAGTGCAGGGCCCGCGGCATCCGATATGCTCTTTGCTAGACCACCGATGTGCTTGAGATCCCTGTTTGCCGCGTTGACGATAACATCAACATCATGACGGGTCAAGTCGTCCTTGCGAACGGTGACTGTTTTCCCCGAGGGATACTGGAAGGTTGCTTTTAACTCGTTGGTGGCTTCAGGAAGCTGTAGATTTGGCTGCGGACGAAGTGCACTTGGGGGATTGCCTTTGCTGTGGCTGTCAATGACGCTGATGGTACATTTGCACCGCTGTTCGACAGACTGAATAGCCATCTTCCCTGTGTCCTCCATAAAGTACTTTGACATCCCAGGCTTTCGAATAGGCACTTGTGTTGAGATAACGCCAGCAAGAAGCTGTTCCAAGAGCCTCTCAGCCGACTGCACTCCATCTTGTGTACCTTTGACCGTAAGGACAAAGGATCCATCCATCTCTTGGCATGCGATCTTTACTTGATGAGTCGCTAGCTCAGTTTCTATGTTGCGGATGTCATCTTTTCTGTACTCATCTAAAAAGCGAATCGCTCCATCTTCTCCTGGGATGTTTTTGGTGTGGATGGTGTTTTTTGCCAGGAAGCTAGTTATCTCGGTGCTGACGCCAACGGCCTGCCTACTCTCGCCAACTATAACCACCTGCGCTTCTTCACCACTTGTAGCAACCGATATCTTCAGTAATCCGCTTGCGCTTTCTTCCACGGCTTGTTTCATCTTCTTCCAGGTTCCAGTCTTGAGAACTGGCACGGAATCTTTGGAGACATCCACTCGCTTTTCGTCAAACGTGGCTGCCACCAACTTTATGGCCTTGGTCGCCTGGTCGTCGGACAGCGCCCACACTACTAAGTCATCACCGGAGAGATCGAGAACGCCCACGATGCCAGCCTTAGGGAATACCTCTGTCTTCAAATGTTGCTGAGCTTCAGATCCTTTAAGGAGAGGAAGCATTGACGTAGATACTGGCATACGACTAAAGGTCACCTCCTGGGCCTTTTCGTATATCATTAACTTGGCTCGTGCGATTTCATCCGGGAGGCCTTTTAGCTGCACTTTATTTCCAGCTACATCCATGGCCACTTTTAGTTTCGGGAAAGATTCATGGATGTTGTCGAAAAATTTGCTTGCGTGAAGTACCCTTGTTTGGTTTGGACGAAGATTTCCCACTACTTCGACCACGGCAGATTTGCTCCTCTTATAATCGTCTTCGATCTTCTTGACTTCGATTGTGATGTTATCGTGGAGAGTCATCACTTTGTCCCTGTCTCCAACGATCTTGATTCTACAATCGCCGTCATCTTTCAGCACAATGACATCTCCATCACTGCTGGGCTCGTGATCAGCAATAACTTTGCAAACTTGCGGCCACAACGCCTGCAGGACATCGAGACAGGTGTCTAAGTATTGCTCCTGAAATCCAGTCAGTGCTTGTTTTGCTTCCTTCTCCCAATTTTTGGCGATCGCCTTTAGGTTTTCTGTCGACTTGTCCATCGTAGGTTGAAGCCAGACCATAGTATCGTTTCCTTCATGAGGCCATGCGATGACTGTGTGGTGCTTCTTCATTTCTTCCTCTAATGCATGCTTGTGTTTGTTGTGAGACATTATGAAACGTATGAGCTCTGCTTTGACCTGTTCTTGGTCACCTTTTGGGATCACCTGAGGTGGCTCCTTGGCATCCGTGACTGTGGATCCGAGACAAATGTAGAAACGCTGAACCTCTACTTTGCTGCCCTCGATTTTATGTTCCCGATCCAGCACACGTCCAATTACTGAAAATTAGCAGATCAAAGAGTATAATTTTATGTCTGACTAACATCGGTGCGATAAAATGACAATAGATTTGACAATAAATAGCATAGCCTGCACTCCAAAATACACAAGAGATACATCAGGGGTGTCTCCAGGGCTATTGACCTTACAGGACAGTTAAATAAAGCAGTACAGCAAACATTCTTAATTTACATTATGTTGAGCTCTGGAGCATATGATAACACAGGGTCTAAGATGGAATGTCGCATCTACAGGCACCTGCCTTTTATGCACCCCCTGAAATCCACCTATTTTGAATTAAAAGATAATTAAAAGTTAATTTTTCATGATATCACCATCTACGTGAAAAGTGATATAGGTAGACATGTGTCTCAAATAACCTTTATGGTCCTTGAAGAAAACGAGCGCCGTTTCTTTCTCTTTGTCCAACTGAACTTCAGCGACGCCACCACCACCGCTATGCTTGGTACTGTCGAAGTAGAGTGATATGAGGTCGTCAGTAGCCGCTGAAGGAACATTGATGACTTGAATGCAGTCTGTAGCGTGGACTTTTTCGGCAGTTACGACTGCTCCCTCCAGAGGTCTCGTGGGGAAGTTCTTCACCACTCGGTCGATATCTGTTAAACAATTGAGACATATTTGCATCAATCAGTCACAGCCAATTTGCAAACTAAAGAAAATTGCTTTGAACATCATTGCTAGGCTCACCGCTTAGATAGGTCAAGCTACGGCCCAGGTGTATCGGCTAACGATCCATCCTACTCGCTCCGTTAAATAGCGCTGGTTAGTCGCCAGCCAATCAAATAATTCTGCTCCTGTTGTTTGAGGGAAAGTTACCAGCCAATTACGTTGCAGTGTTGAACACAGGTGGCACCATGATTGGCTGGAAAATTTCCTTCAACAACAGGAGGGGAGTATATCATTGGCCGAAGGCTGGTCATCCACCTCTAACGTGGCTGGCAGGCCACCGCTAACGCATCGGGAAGGACGTATCGCAGGCCGATACCCCGGGCAGTTGCTTGATATATACACAATGTAAAAGCTGCGTGCCTGGCATGAGAGGATGCTGAATGCACTCAAGATAGTATGAAGTGACAATGGGCCTTTCTGGAAATTTAACAGTATTTTAACTATACATACTTGGAATCTCCCCAGAAAATATGACCATCCTCGTTCCTGTGTCCTGTCCGTAGAGAGTTTGAATCGGCTCGAGATCTTCGTCATCTGGACAGCACATGAGTTCTAGGAAGAGTGTGAAGGTCTGTGCTGCAACGGTGTCGGGGACGTTTTTAAGCAGCAGGCGGTCGCGCTCCAAAGGAAGGTTTGAAGGAGCCGCTCTTTCTATCAGTCGGGCTGTAAGTACTTCTTCAGAAAGAGAATGGCCCCTTCCACATACTCTTTTGGCAACTGTGAAACAATAAATGACAATTGTACAGACTAAACTTGTGCCAAACACACACATGAGAGCACAGCACAATCCAACAATCTAACTTACGAAAAGAAATGACAAACCAGATCCATACTTGGTAAATTTACATCCTAGTTATGTAAATTAGGCCATATCAAGTAAATTTTATGGATGACATCCTCCGCAGACACCAAATCTAATGCGAGGGGGCGAAAGAAACAAGGCAGCCCCAAAAAACAAGATTCCTACATTTTCAAATTTTGATATCGTAAACCTTGTTGAACAAGAATTTAGGCGACAAAACATGATTACCACACCCAACAGGTCTTTTATCACTGTATTCAACAGTATTACCTGTCCTTGCAGATTTGTATACATCTCAATATAACTAGAACACAGAAAAGAGCATGTCGTACCATCTTAAAAGTACATACTACACTGTGTATTTATATGCAGTGGGACACCGTAGACTGTCAACACTTGCCATCAAACGCGAGGAATTGTGCCTCACGTTTGTTGGATCCCTGGTGGTTTCTGATTTTAGACTCTGCCTACCAGAACACAGGGCTCAATCACTGACAGAGTGACTAATAAACTGAACTGTCCTGAAGACATACTCTACCTATTGTGCCAACTATTACAACACCCATTTGTCTCTCAAAGAACTTTGAAAAAAAATAAATGGCTTAATCAAAGTTTTCAATTATTGTGCAAATGGCTTTGGCGACATCACATGTAAAATGAATAAAATACAACATTGCATCAAAGTAAAAATAAAATAATAAAGGATAAATCAGAGCCTTCTCTTGTCGACGCCGGACGTTTACGACATATATATACCCATTTTTGGCATGTTGACCACCGTCGGAGGGCAACAAAATTTATAAATTTCTTGTGTGTTTTTTTAAAACAGGCGAAAATCAATGCGCGCGCTGATGTCATCCATAAATATTACTTGCTGTTGCCTTGTCTTGGCTTTTATAAACTTGTAATTCATTCTGATTCATTCTCTCTCAGCAACTTCTGGAAGCATTACGTCAACCTGGTATTTAAACAGTCCACACTTAAAATTCCCACCACCATTGTATTTTAACTTTACTGTACATACCTGTACTATATTTATGTTTGTGCACCTGTATTGTTGAAAAATCTATGTAGTGATATGGGGTAGATAGGGGTATTTAGACAACAACACAGTTTAGCACAGACGGTGCTATGCAAAGGTAGAAAAAATAAGGCTGGTACGTACCTGCACTGCTCTCAAAAGTAATTAGGACACGGCCCTTTTCCTCTTGAATGGTAATGTCACTGATCTGTCCTCCCCCAGACTTCCTGTGCTCGAAATAGAGCTCGATGGCTTCCCTGTGGATCTTTTTGTGGAATCCACTGACTTCTACCGTTGAACTCTCGCATTCCTCAGTAGCTGAAACAAGTAAAAAAACATAAACCTTAAACTGACTGAATGTGCCATCGATGCATGATGACTATACAGGATTTTTAATGAACATAAAGTTGGAGATTATATGTGTTGTGTGTTACGAGAGACATCTCTGGCACATTCATCATATTATATAAACTGCTACATGCTATTGAAACACAACAGTTTGTTTACGCAAATGATGAACCAGATGCGTTATTTGTTCATTTATGCACCGTCTACTATAATTTAAGAGATGTGTATGCAAGGAAGTTGTCTAATATAGGTAGAGCAAACATTTGATGTCTCAGTGCATGTCATGTTTTCATTTAAAAATCATGTTAACATGACATGGCCTACTGACAAGGGAAAAACAGACACAGACGCAAGATTGACATTGTGTGTCGCTATATTGTGTGATATATAAAAGGGGTAAAACGTTTTGTGACATAAAAGGGATAAAACATACCTTTTGTGTCATCCTCTAGGCTTGAAGAGCCTGGCTCAGGCCTCTCTCTGGAATCTTCTTCCCCACTCACTCTAGAAGGGCTGGTTTCGTGGCCGTACGGAGGTGGGGTAGTCTCGTGTAATCGACGCGTCCGAGGTTCTGGCGATCTTGTGGTGTACTCCTCTTCCTCTTCATTGACGTTTTGACCCTGGACAGTGTTGGGGTGACCACTTCTGGCATCTTGCTGTTGCACAGGTTGGCCAAAATGCCTTCCTGGGAATGACTGTGGACCACCGGGAGGATGGGTATCATGCTGCTGTCCCATATTGAACGGCTGCTGTTGACCAGTAGACATCATGTATGCCATAAATTGCTGCATCATCACCTGCATCATCTGTGGCGGGACGTTTCCGAACTGCACTGGGTCGCCCTGCATCGGGTTGCCCTGTATCGGGTTGCCCTGCATCAGGTTGCCCTGCATCGGGTTTCCCTGCATCAGGTTGCCCTGCACTGGGTCGCCCTGCGTCGGGTCGCCCTGCATCGGGTTGCCCTGCATCGGGTACTGCTGGGCCATCCAGGGTGGGAAAGAAGCGCCAGGTGGAATTTGCATTGGTGGATGTGCCGCTGTTTGGTCGGGAATTTGGGCGCCCTGCTGAAAATTACCCGGGTACAGTACGCCATGCTGTTGTTGATATTCTTGCGACAGGGAAAATGAACCATCGGCGCCCTGAGCAATGGCCGATAAATGGATGGGACTTCCGCGGTTCGCTGATCCGTCTGTTATCTGTGTAGGGTGTTGAGGATGTCTAACGGGCGAATGGTGATGTGTGCTACTCGCCATCCCCATTGTTGGAAACGTAGAGGTACCCAGCTGCCCGTGGTTTACTGGAACAGATGACAGAGGCCGTGCCATCCCTTCCGCATCATTTGGGCCGTGTTTGGGGGGTGACCCAGGAGATGCCATTCCTGGGTCGCCTTTTCTATCTTCTTGTTGCAGTTCCATCTTCGTTGCACCATCGTGGGGCTCCTTCTCCTGTTCAGGAATGATGCCCACATATAACTTTTATCAGCCGCACATAATCTATCAATTATTGAGCAGGAGGTAACCTGTGTTACACAATCTCTCCATGCCAGGGGCTGATTGGGCCATTCACAACTATCTAGTAGGCAAAAGTTAAGCTCAGGATTCTTTATTACTATGAAATTCCAATGAAACTTAAGATTCTCTGAGTCAGCATGTAAAAACCAGTCATAACTGCCTCCAACACCACGGTAACAAACAGTTCTTTATCTACCAGTAATTGGTTCATGTTATAACACATATGCATGAGTCAACGAGATAAGGATTCTCCAATTTCTTTTAACTTAGAGCGCCTGACAAGTTGGAGGGTTGTTAGAAGCATGATTTAGGCAGACAAAGCAGGAATAAAGTATACTGTTTTTCAAGTATAACTGGTGATTAATTTTTTTTCAGAATGCGAATCCTGCAATATTCTTCTGTATCTATATCTATATAGGAGGTATTATTGCTCTTCGGCTGGTCATATTACACTGAACGACTTGTCATACTTAATATTTGCACACCTAACTGCAAGTGTTGTTTAATTCTTTTAAAGAGTGTTGTTTAATGAGATGCCTATATTGTACTAAATTACCAACTAGTTCCATACACTCTACGACAGCTCCAGGAACACCTGAATCCTGGATTGATAACATTGGACTCTTTCTTGTTCTTTTCGGAGCTGGTATTGAATACGTAGTAGTTAATATGTCCAGAATGTTTATCCGTCTTTTTGTACATCATGCATAGTCTGGACATATATACCTCAATGAAAATCTCTCTCTCTCTCTCTCTCTCTCTCTCTCTCTCTCTCTATGTATGTTTCTGTTTCCGAATATGTGTGTGTGTGTGTGTGGTCAGCGTAACTTAAGAAGGTCATGATGGATTGTGATGACTTTTAATATGTAAATCTTGACAAGACAAAGGTCAAGGCCAATTTTTGGCCTCCTGGCGGCTTTTTTCTGATTTTTGTAGATTTTTTCCTGAAAATGATATGGTCTTGATATTTTTGGTGGCAGATAGTTTTTCGTGTGAGGAAAGGGAAGAGCAGATTTGGACCCCCTGTCAGCTTGTTCTGGCCATGGAACTACAGGACCATTTTTGTAAAAAAAATATTTCAAAGAGAGTAAATCAAGAAAGGAACAATGGAATTTCATGATTTGGGGCAGCTTACTGTTCAGTAGGTAGTTTACTAGACAGAGATGTACACAATGCAGGGCAATTTGTACAAATGAGAACTTACTTCGCATAACAGATCAGGAAAATCTAACAAATCGGGTTATATTCTAGGCAGTTGTAAATTTGTGTCTTTATCTGTCAAGAAGATATTAACTAAAGGACGGCTGAATGGATTGGTATGTTGTGACAAAAACTGGGAATTATCAAATTTTGACCCCCCCTCCCTCGCGACAGCAGAACTTCCAGTTTATGTTATAGTCACGATTTTTAGTGGGAATTTCGGGAATATGTGTCACGCGTTTGGGGCTAGCAGCTTTTTCTGGAACTGCAGAGGATAACTGAAGGGGATAACTGAAGACCGGAATTAGACGGACAACGGATATTCGTGTGATTTTGCAATTGGGTATGAAGGTAGCTTAGACAGAGATATTTGCATAATTAATTAGGAAGTTCTATCATAGCAGTATTTTCAATGTATCTTTTGTCCTGGAAATGCTATTGTCGGATATTTGATTGTTCGGGCTCTAGGACTATTTTGGAAATGCAGAGGCATTTTTTTCAAAACCTTCTGAAGAGGATAACTCAAGAAAATAGCGACGGACTTCCATCATTCCGGGCAAGCTTAAAGGAATACTCTACTCCAGAATCGGGTATTAAATTCCTCAAAGAGTAAATTGTTAATGCTTGAATTGAGTTTGTTTTTACCATAAATTAAAGCTTTAATGAACTCTGCGAACTTTGTGGCGATCAAATTCTTGAACCCCCTTATGCGGCCGTCACATTGCGCGAAAATCGATCGGCCGACAAGTCAGCGAGCTGTAAACGACATTTACGGCAGAAGTACGTCCGATGTTTCTTCGAGCATCGCGCGGGATCGCCGGCGATTTTTCGGAGTCGGCCGAAGCTCCCTGACAAGTAAAAATGTTCTTAACATCAGCGACCAGTCGCCGGTGATTTTTGAGGACGCAGAGGTCGTTCCCAGCTCGCCCATAGCTCGTCTGTATCTCGCCTTTGTGCGGCCGAGAGTCGACGGATATTCGGATGTACGTCCCACGAGTCTCGACCGTTCTTCGTCTTCAAAAATCGGACGATGGTCGCTGAATACGGTCGAGCCTCGCGCGAGCTTCGCACAGCACTCTGACGACCCTCTTCCGTATGTCGTCCGACTTGTGCTTCGAGCGAGCTTCATGTATATGCACCGGGGGAAGATTCTACGAGCCTCGGTCGAGCTCCAGTAAACTCATTAATTCGGCACCTGTGTTAATTCATTTTGAGATTGCCTTTCGGCGATCAACAAATACGGCCGAAGCTCGTCGACAATGTGACGCAGGTATGCATAAGGAACCTTTTTTTATTGGAATTGAATGGCCGATTTCGGGTACAATTTCTCACTAATGGTAGAGTGTACAGGCAAACAAAAGCAGTCAATTGACTACCAAAGATATAGAAAGGTACACAAAAACCATAGACCTCCGTGATTGTTGGATGGGTCCTCGGGGATTCGTAAAAAAACTCGATGGCTACAAGCTGCGTTCAGGCATAATTTCATTTTTTGTTTCCATAATTAATGAGAAATTTCAATAAATTAGCTGTGTTCCATTATATGACTTTATTTTCCCGCAATCTCCGATGATGCAAATTCATTGAAGTACATATGTGCATAAGTGGAAACGCAATATGTGGGTCATCAGGCAGCAAAACCGCTTCACTCTTGCAGCGGACTAATACCTAATACCAAAAACGCTACACCGACAAACCAACCCTAATTCCACGCCTAAAAATACTATAATACACAGATTTTTCAGTACATTCAAACACTCTTTGCACATCTATAACGATCACCGAGCAATAGGGAGCGAAACTTAGCGTGACAGCCACGTGATTCCAGCGTATTACCGCAGGCTTTCTCGAACTCTTTGGAAACATTACATCTACCATATATCCAAATTTGGTGTGTCTCACAATGATTTCCCTCGGCAGAGGTTTAACCCTATCTGGCAGCGGGGGGCTAAAAGTGCCGCGCCAACTTTGATGCTGGATAGCGTCTGAACGGCTTGCGCTAGAACCACCAGACTTAGTGACTTTTCCTAAAATATACATGGGAACAATTTTTGATTAGTGAGATAAGTTACTGATTTTTCGTGTTGCCATGGCAACGGGTTTTCTGACAGGCATTTTTTGCGAAATTTAGTAATTTTCGTTTAAACAATAAACTTTTCAGGCTTCTATGTTAAGTTCTAACATTAATAACATCTTATGTAATTTAAGGTAATTTTTATCAATACTTGATTTGATGACGTCATTGGTCAAAATTCAAGATGGCGGACCATATCATTAGATCAGGCATATCCAGACTATTTTCCTTACAATTTCATCACTACTTTGATTTCTGTTTACAAATGGCTCTTATGAACCTCTTAAGTCTATTTCCATTGTATTTTTAGGCTTTATCTTGAAAAAGTATTTTTGAAAATTCAAGATTGACGATCTAAGATGGCGGATAGATTAAATATGCATGACGTCATTGTATGACGTCACTGGTTTTGCTATGGGCAACATAAGTCTTAGTAGACCTTAATATTCTATCATTAACACTTTTTTTAAAGTTGCGTTGTATGAAAGACGTCATAATGACGTTATATTACGTCATAACGACATCAAAATTGTTATGATTTTTTTTACTAGTACACCAACCTCTGAAAATTTGGTGGTCATACAATATACCGTTCTCGAGTTCTGAGGGGGTTCCAAGGTTGTATTCGGTCACGCCCGGATGCTTTAGAGGGATTGACACCTTGAAGTATCTTTTCGACACCATCAGGAGAAACTTCTACATGTTCCATGGGAGGTGTGGTGCGCTGTTGTAGAGATAATATGTCTGTGGTCCCTTCTTTTGTGAATACGTCTTTAAACTGTTACTCGTAATCGGGAAATAGTGTTTATTTGAATGGACGGAAAGGGTTGGTTGAAGTGCTCCTGTTGTTTAACAGAATAGACGCCTCACGATTTGACCTCCGCGGCCGGGAAACCGGGTTTCTGGGTTGATGTACGAAGTTAATTAAGCACACAGTAGTTATATGTTCTTTATTACTTTACCGTTTAAAATTGAAAAAAAAGGCTGCCGGTATTTGCCCCTCTTCCTCCATGCCGCATTTCAGGACAATTGCCCCTTATAGGCAATTCTATATAAGGCTAAATCGGCTTGATTTTGTGGATACTTATCCCCTACACACAATACTGATACGACATCTCCAGCCCCGCTGTCGTAGCGAAAACCTGTGTATAAATAGTAATCTCCAAGCAGATCTTATGGTGGCCAAAGACAGTATCCAATTGGCCAAACCGTATCCATCTGTTCGGTGGCAGATGGATACGGTTTGGCCAATTGGATACTGTCTTTGGCCACCGTAAGGTCTGCTTGGAGATTATATAAATAGGGCCCAAGTGTAAACACAGATATGTGGAAGTAGGTCAATAGTTGACCTCTATACCATCTGGGGGCAGGCCTAGGCAGACAAGCAGTTTTGATATCTCATGATGTAAACATGCTAGGGTCACAAAGGTTTGGTGTTAATTAAGACCTAGTTTGCATAAATAATGAGAAAATGCTATCATGTAATAGTGATGACTGAAAGGAATTTCATACATACAATTGCATATTCATAAACAAGTATATTTGCATATTCAGATACATTTGCACAAGTATATTTCTTCCCACATTAACAATATATAACAAAATATCTACACCTGACGGAAGCATGGGTTCCACGAACTCTAGTTGAAGTTTATAATGCATTGCTCTTTCTTTACCCGTCTCATTTAGCCCACATGGGGTGATAAACTGGTTTGCTGGACGATCCATAATGTTTAAGACAAACGTATGCAGGCAAATTTAAATATATTATATATGTATATATTGTTAGCTTTGTACATGTGCATGTGCATACAAAAGATGCAGATGCAACCTTTGACTGTAGTTTATCTGACCGGTTGAAATCGACGCGCATGGATGCATAAAATCAAGTCACTGTGGACGCAAAGACAATGTCAGTGCAAAGTTAAAACTTCTTTGAAAATAATCATTTAGAACTTGGAAATGTTTTGCTGTATGTTTTTTGGATGAATGGCACCGAAATCACGCGAGCACGATAAATCATAGGCCGAAACTCGAACGGTGCACGCCCGTGTGTCGAGCAAGTTTCGGCCGACTACCATTTAGTTACAAAGGTGGTCGTTATGTTAATCAGAAGGTAGTGTGAGTCTATCTCACACATAATTCATGTTTGTCTTTCTATTTTATTCCACCAGACCGCTCCATTATTTTGCTAAAAACATTACGACAGCTAAAACTATTCCTTTTATGTGGACAGTCTAGTCTTACTTCGTCCGCGTGCAAGAGGTGGTGCCATGTTATGGGGCATTCATTGTCATAGATATATTCCCAAGCGATCGCCCGAGCCTCGCGCAATGTGGCGGAGACGATTTTCAAGCCAAAAATACGCGCGATCGCTCGGTCTATCTCAAAATCAGGCGACCTTTCGGCGCCAACAAATACGTCCGAAGCTCGTCCGGGTGGCGCTGGCATTAGGAAGCGGCAAGAAGAAAGGAAGGATGGTGGCACAGTAAAGTAACACACACTCTCCAATTCTGAATTTACAGTAAAGTAACACACGTGCACACTCTCTCCAATTCTGAATTCACAGTAAAGTAACACACACTGTCCAATTCTGAATTCACAGTAAAGGAACACACACTGTCCAATTCTGAATTCACAGTAAAGGAACACACACTGTCCAATTCTGAATTCACAGTAAAGGAACACACACTGTCCAATTCTGAATTCACAGTAAAGGAACACACACTGTCCAATTCTGAATTCACAGTAAAGGAACACACACTGTCCAATTCTGAACTTCGCATCACACCACCCTCCCCATCAAAAGCTAGGAGTGATCTGCAAGGTACATGGCCATTTTAAAAGAAGAAAGAGACATGGATGAATTTGAATGCTAATTAAAGGTGGATATTTATTAGGACTATACTGCGACACGTAAATGGTCTCATTTGCGTAATAGACAAAAATGCGACAGTAGCCTTCTTTGCTAAAGGCCCCTGCTCACTTATTCCGAATCAGCAGAAGTTAGGTAGAACCAGGCAGAGTAAATAATTTTGCAAAATCACGCCACATTCTGGAAACCGTAGGGAAAAATTGTCTGTTCCACGACGATCGGTGTGGTGTGGGTGTCGTAGGACAGATTTTTTGTGCGTGTAAAAAGGCCCGCGACACAGCCCAGCCTCGACCGAGTAACTGGAATAGTGCGGAAACGCCATGTTTGATCGGACTGTGGAACTGCGATCGGATTCGCAGCAAAATGGAAACGCACAAAAAAAGAAGGATAGTCCAGGCGATTGGTGCAAAAATTGCATAGGAGGCATTTGGGCAGGTTGCGGAAGATATGAGGCAGAAATATCGTGGTACCGGTCCCTACGGCGTCCAACCCGTCTTTTGCATCATGCTCGAGTACACACGAGACAAGAAGAGAGTCATCATTGGCGGGATGGAAAGCTAAAATAGCGCCTTTTCTCCAGACATTTCGAAAACGCGCGCTATCAGTTTCAGGTGGCGGCGAGTCACCAAGGTTAACGGCAGCGTGGCGGGCAACAGGAGTCGCAGTCAGCGTGTGAAAAAGAAGACTGTCATACACGTCTGTCCTATGACATTTGTCGTACGTCATGCAAAGTGCCTCGTATAACTCAGGCCATGGTTATATCTTCTTCACGCCAGAGGAGGAGTGAGCCGTAATGTCGTCTGAATGAAAAGTTCTTGCATACTCCTGGCTATTCGATGTGCATTCTTCAAAATTCAGGATGTATTCCAATACTTTTTAGGCCCATTTCGTTTCTCCATTGCATGCGAACACTGTTGAAATACTGTAGGAGTATTAAGAATGCAGTCACACTGTAGTTTTGAATAAATGCACTTCGATATTTTTCCATTTCGAATTCATCTCGAAAGTTTTGATTATGCATGCTAAAACATTCGGGTCGGCCACAAGAATGGGCACAAATACTTGGAATGTAGTGAGAATTTCTAGAATGCACTTCAAATATCCTGCAGAAATATACAACGAATTTTCATTCGAAATAATTCAGACGGCATTCCGGTTCATTCCGCCTCTCGTGTGAAGGGGTAATAAGATAAGACTCTCATACTTTGAACAACTTGTTTTCAAGTTTATAGAGAAGATCATCAACTGATTTTGTATGATTTTGTATGCAAATGAAGTCCTTTATTGCAGAATCAAGGAGAAATCTTTATCATGCATCAGCCATACAGGTTAACATCATTTAGTGAAGATATTGGATCGTGGAACTCTAGTGATACTTGTGGCATGTACTCACCGTGGTCGCCTTGTCTTGGCTGTGTTGAGTTCCTCCCTGTTCTTGTAACGAGAACCGAGATACTTGAAGCTGACAAGGTTTTTCTTGGTTTGAGAACTGCAGGGAGGGGCAAGGGGAACTTGAGGCTTTTTCAGCACCTGGAAATAAACAATAGTGCATTAAACCACAGAAAAAATCAAGCAGTCACTAATATTCATTGACGGCTTTTCTAAGGTGTTTTATGTGGACACTTTTTCGACTGACCCCATTTAGAAAGGTCTCCAACATTTTACAGTAACAAGATACGAGATACAAATGCCTTTTATATTTTTTCAGTGCCATTTGTTGGGCGTGTTTTTGTTGGGTGTGTCTATGGGGTGCTATGGGTGTGTTTGTGGACAGCATAGAGAAGTTGTGGATGATTTTGTATAACATTATGTGGGTAAGTGTCGGCAAAACGAAGGACAAGTTCGATTGTGGATTGTGGCTTTCTATAGTACTACAATACCAGTAGAACTTCTGTAATGATACATAGCGTCTGGGTTCGTGAAAAAGTTGTAACGGCCGTTATTTGTTTGGGGCCCCGTAGAAACTATTTTTGAACTGCAGGGGCCGATTTTGTATGAGACTTTGAAGGGGATTAACTCCAGAAGATTTTGGTATGTGGGTTGCTTCAGTGATTGCATAATAAGATTCTAATTGTGGAAGTCATGAGGTAATTTGCATAGTTGATCAGGAAATTTTATAAATCCTATACGATCCAGGACTATTCAAAAATAGAAACGGGAATTGGCCGAAAATTGGCAGCATCGGTATTTTCGACCAAGTCTGCTTGGTATGCCAAGTACTGACGTTGACTCACTTGAAATGTACCGGTTTGTTTCACCGTCAGACCCCCGTTGCCATGGCAACGGCCACTATGACTGCCGCCTATGCTTAACTATGGGACTTAGTATGGAAGTGCTATAGGCCCGAGTCCGCGCTCACCCCCCCCCCCCCCCCCCCCTATCTGCCGTAAACAAGGCTTACACTAACTACAAATCACTCAGAAGGTTAGAGTAGGCACCAATGATCACCGTGAACAAGAAAAAGACGGCCAGAATAGTACATTTGACCGGATAATGAGACCACTGAATGGCCCCTTGTACGGGGACTACCCCTATGGCAGGTGCCAAAGTGCAAAGTTGGCAATATCTCAGCAACCGCTTGGAGTTTTCAAATAAAATTTGGCCAAGTTTCACATCTTGTCTAGTGTGGTTGAATGATCGAAAGAAAATCCAAGGTCAAGTTCTTTCAAGGTCGCAGGACACAGTATTCTTGGGCGACCCCCGTGGTCCATGACGCGGGTATACAAAATAGTACGGAGAATATTCTTGAAGCCTGGGTAGAAAGCCTGATGTTAGCGCCAGTCAGATGTAAATTGTGCTGTGTGGTATAGGAATGTATCGGGTTTGAGACTGTGTGATTTGAATTGTGAAGGTTTTGCAGTACGTGTATAAATGCGCTGTATTACGCAACTGGCTTTCCGGGTGAGTCGGCTGCAGTTCAATTGACCTCCGTAGAGGGCGATTTCAAAGTGTACGTCACGAGCAGATACGCCGACAACATTTTTTTGTTTCTAGATTATTTGTAGTTTGTACCTTTTTCTCAAACATATTCGATTTTCATATAGGTGAAGTGCACCTTACTATAATTTTTACTGCGTCGAAGTGAGTCATCTTGGGCTCCTTAACTATAGGAATCCCCATAGGGCGAAAACTGTGTCCTGCTACCTCAAGAGGCACCATTTCAATTACTCCCCCCCTCCTCCTCAAAAAAAGACGTTTAGGTGCCCGTTTATCGCGATTTAACAAGTGTTTGAAGATACCACTGAAAAGTGTCGTGGCTTAACTCAGTATTACATGGAAGGCCACAGCAAGTAAATTTTTTGGATGACATCCTCCGCAGACTCCAAACTTAATGCGATAGGGCGAAAACAAGGCGGGCAAAAAAAAGATTCCTACGTTTTTCAAATTTTGAGATCATAAACCTTGTTAAACAAGAATTGAAGCGATAAAACATGATATCACAACCAACAGGTCTTTTATTCCTGTATTTAACAGTATTACCTGTCCTTGTAGATGTGTACGCATGTTGATTAACTAGAACGATTGTAGACAAGAGCTTGTCCTACATGTACCATGATGGGTATGCAGCTATTACACTGCGTATTCATATGCGATGGTCATGGAACAACTTAGACTGTCAACACTTGCCATCAACAACGAGCAATTTTGCCTCAAGTTTGCTGGATCCCTGATGGTCTCTGAACAGATAGACGTCTATACCACATATTTGCCCATTTTCGGCATGTTGACCACCGTCATAGGGCAGAAAAATTCTTGTTTTTCCCCCCGAAATTAGGCGAAAATCAATACGCGCGCTGATGTCCTCCATAAAAATTACTTGCTGTGGCCTAGGTTCCATTCACAACGGGACATGTTTATTATCATTTCATACAACGTCACTGAAAAGCCGAACACAGGTGTGTACAGAAATGTTCTGGTTGTAATTCTCATGAATAGTTTTGCCTCAAGCTGCATTTCCATTGAAAAAGTAACGTACTGTACGTATCACACCAATGTCACTACCCCGCTTTCTAAAACTGTCGTCCCCTTGTACTTAACAACAAAATCTCTGCGAAGAAGAAGTTGAACCTGTACACATCAGTATACTATAGTTGTAGTAAGATACCAGACGTACGCTTGTACCGAAGTTGTCTGGGTCACAAAATTCTTATCATTGCCTGGGTCATCCTACCAGTTTCCTTTATTTTCCCTTGTACACCTCTCCCTTCAGTCTAGTTTATCATTTCTAGTGCATTGTATTGTTTATATACTTCAAATTTTGTTTCTAAATAAATAAATAGCGCCAAATCTTGCTCCTGGCACGTACTATCCCCAACAGTCCAACCACAGCTGAGGAAGAGGTAAATTTGTTAGAGACAACCCCCCTCCCCGTACACCCTTGAGGCACAAAAAGGATAGACTTTAAAAAAAGGTAGCCAAGCCTACCGGGCCAGCCCAATGTTTCCGCAAACCCTCCGTGTTCGCAACAAATCTAACACCCTAAGCTCAACGGCCTGTCATCTCTATTTTGTGCAATTTGGGTCGGGATCTTGCATTATTTTGGTTAAAAGGGGTGTCATGTCCCTTATTAATAGACTTGATAAATATTTTCTGCTGCCAATTTATTTTGGGGGTATACTAGTATAAGGCCAGCACGTCGGCAGAACCATGGAGTTGGCAGAACGTACTGCGCCTGCGCAAAACCTGGATTTTCGCTGGATTTTTTGGTCAACGTTGCAACAGAATTTTGCCTGTTGCAGACCACATCTTTTTCTACACAACATTTGAAAACTACAGACGGGATGTCACCCTTATATACGCAAATTCGACCTTATATGAGACTACACAGCTAGAACCATATCAGGACAATCGGGACCAAAACATACGAAACTAGAGTTCCAAGACCTCAAACATTTTGTACCTTCGCCAAATGAGATTACCCTTTGTAACTGACGAATTATAGATTTCCCCCCTAATTATGCAAATAAGAGCCTCGCTCATTTGCATGAATTACATCAGTTGACCATATTCTCCTTCCAATGACAGCATTTCCCCATAAATTATGCAAATGAGGTCCTGATTTGAATAAGTTATGTTGAATGATGTTCACTTCCAGTCAACTTCAAAATGCGCAAGTATGAAATTGCCAAAATCAACCACTATGGAATCATAGTATTTTCTAATTAATTATGCAAGTTAGGTCTTCATTTACATAATTAATATATGGCAATGTTCCTCTCATTCTTAATTACACATGCCACAATGTAGAATAGTCCTATCATGGAAAGTAGTTGAATTATAGCATTCCCTCATTAATTATGTAAATTCAATCATCATTTGCATAATTGTCATCTAATCATGTCAAGCATCACTTAAGCTACCTACATACCAAATATCAAGACGATCCGTCGACCGATTATTGAGTTATCCTTACTTTAAACATTTTTATACAAATGCTCCTGCAGTTCCAGAGCAAGCCGCTAGAGGGCCCAAACTTATGTCACTTCTTCTCGAACACAAGAGCTACCTA
This sequence comes from Branchiostoma floridae x Branchiostoma japonicum, assembly GCA_013266295.2. Lineage (NCBI taxonomy): Eukaryota > Metazoa > Chordata > Leptocardii > Amphioxiformes > Branchiostomatidae > Branchiostoma > Branchiostoma floridae x Branchiostoma japonicum. The sequence goes on along the minus strand of CM023824.1, from coordinate 26,432,175 downwards.
ACATTTAAACATTATGACCCTAGCATGTCCAGATCACGAAATATCAAAACCGAAAGCTCCGCTGCAGTACCATAACAAGCCGCCAGGGGGCCCAAAATCTAATCATTTCGAGGTCTCATTAAGACCTACCCACCTAACAAATATCAAGATAATCCATCTAAGCCTTTTCAAGTTATGCTGTTGACACACAGAAACACAGATACACAGACACACAAAAACACAGACACACGGCCACGAAATCATAACCTTCTTGGCGAAGGTAACAAAGTAACGTTTACAGCATTTTACTGCGCACTGACTTGTGAATGTCAAATTCTTACCCGAGCGAAACCATATGTAATTTATGGCAGGTGGGACATACCGATTATGCAAATAAGGGCCTACTTGATAAGATAATGCCATAATCCATTAGTGGTAAATGATGGGGATTTTATACTTGTGACATGTGTATGTTAGTTGAAGATGAACATCACTATGCAAATGTTGAGGTCATTTGCATAATTATTGATGTCATTATATATGTCATTATGTAATTTGAGCAGGGAAGGCCATGAATTAAAAAAAATTATGCTAATTACAACCTTAATCCATAATCAATGAGACAAAATAAAACAAAAGCTACAAAAGCTCTAAATATTTCAGTATATAGACTTTAAGTCTAATCATGGGTTGATCCGTATCTACATAAGACTTAGGGTAAAGCTTGTTGAACATCATCAGCTCATGATGTATTTAGGGATCCCTGTGCGCATGGATACGTCCAATCAAGGTACCAGAGCACAGTTTTCGCCCTATGAGGATTCCTATAGTTAAGGAGCCCAAGGTGACTCACTTCAAGTAACTGACAAGTAAGGTGCACACGTACGAAAATCGTTTCAGAAGAAGGTACAAACTACAAAATATCTAGAAACCAAAAAATATTGTCGGCGTATCTGCTTGTGACGTACAATTTGAAATCGCCCTCTACGGAGGTCAACTGAACTGCAGCTGACTCACCAGGGGAGCCAGTTGCGTAATACGGCGCATTTATACACGAACAGCAAAACCTTCACAATCCAAATCACACAGTCTCAAACCCGATACATTCCTATATCACACAGCATAATTTAAATCTGACTGACGCTCACATGAGGCTTTCTACCCAGTCTTCAAGAATATTCTCCGTACTATTTTGTATACCCGCGTCATAGACCCTCGGGGTCGCACAAGAATACTGTGATCTGCGACCTTGAACGAACTTGACCTTGGATTTCTTTTCTATCATTCGACCACACTAGACAAGATGTGAAACTTGGCCAAATTTTATGTGACAACTCCAAACGGTTGCTGAGATATTGCCAACTTTGCACTTCGGCACTTGCCATGGGTAGTCCCCGTACAAGGCCCGTACAAGGGGCCATTTAGTGGTCTCATTATCCGGTCAAGAGTACTATTCTGGCCGTCTTTTTCTTGTTCACGGTGATCATTGGTGCTTACTGTAACCTTCTAGTCTCTGAGCGATTTGTAGTTAGTGTAAGCCTTGTTTACGGCAGATGAGGGGGGGGGGTGAGCGCGGCCTGGGGCCAGTGGCACTTTCATACTAAGTCCCATAGTTAAGCATAGGCGGCGGTCATTGTGGCCGTTGCCATGGCAACGGGGGTCTGACGGTGAAACAAACAGGTACATTTCAAGTGAGCCAACGTCAGTACTTGGCATACGAAGCAAATTTGGTCAAAAATACGCTGCTGCCTATTCCCGGCCAATTCCCGTTTCTATTATACACAACAGGCAGACCGCACATGCGCACTGAGGATTAAGGAACACAAAAGGTTTCACTTTCGGCGGACTTGTTATGTAGCAGTAGATTCAAAAGTCGTGCAAATGGCGTTCTTTTTTGGCTCCCGATTTCTGTGACATAAAGGACTCTAGACGGTTTTGAAATACATCCATATGGCAATAAATTGTACTACACGTCACTTACTACGTTATTTGGGTTTAGTGTTAACAGGCTGGGTTTGCAGCCATACCTTTAGTACTCTTCATGTTCGATCAAAGTCCAAGAGTTAGCAACTTAGCATAATTTAGCAAAGCAGGTAATTTTTGCATCTTCTGTGCACAATTAACAACGGTCCCTTACCTGTTCTGTCGGCAAATGTAACAACGGCCCGCCTTGGGTCTTGTGCGAAGAACCTCACCTTCTTTACCTCACTTCCGCCAGACACAGAGGTCTTTTGGAAATATATGGTAAGTTTGTCAACAACGCCTTCCGCATCCTCTTTGGTTTTAGGCTGAGGAAAACCTTCCACAACGATACTCTTGGCAAAATCCTCCTCGTCCATTTTTTCTCCAGCAAAATAGAGAGGCAACCTTCTGCAACAGGTTCTTCTCCTTTCTGTAGTCTGAAACGGTGTGGCGCACCGTAATCCACCCGGGACTTACCCACATGACCTCACCTACATGCGTCAAGATCGATCATTGGGTGGACGTTTTGGCGGGAACTTTTCCTAGCCAATCCTTCACTCTGAAGTGTCGTCAGGTGATGTCACCTGGAAAGTCCCGTTCAGTTTCGGTCAGGTGCCCATTGTTTGGCGTTGGCCTTTGATCTTTCAGGGAGCGAAGGGTGTGTCATTATGTAAACTATGAAACATAAAATAATACAAAGTATTACATACATGATGAATAACTGACATGGAAACAAGTATATTCATGTCGTTTTCAGATAGGCGCCTTGAGACGAGAATTGTAAATATTAAGGTAACAAATTGTTACAAAAAAACATCACAGTACGTGAATAGATCCCGCCTTGTTGTAATGTATGAGGATGTTTACGAGCATTTGACTTTACGATTAAGACTAAATGTACAACTGTTAGATGGGTGAGAAGTTGAGAACATTGTTGTTATTGATTTACATCCTCGCATATGAATAAATTATGACTCCGTTGAACGTAAATATCAAGTAGACAGGTATAATAGATAACGTTATCTATAATGTGCTTTTAATATGTATGATATACATATATAATGTGCTTTTATCTTTATTCACTTAAGCTTGACATTTTTCTGTCAGCTGTGGTGAATGCTTTGTAAAAGATATGAATATTCTTTGTAATGTATTTTAATACTCTGCCCTGCAAACATTAAAATCCCCACAAGTAAAATGGACTAACCCAAATATTACCCGACATCCTTTCTCTCCCAACTCTCAAAGATGGCCGTCCTCGAGGGAAAAAGTGTCTCAGAGTTTGAAGAAATTGTAACAAATGCCGGCAGGTGAGAGGATACGGGTTGGGGTATGCAAGGGTACCGAAGTAACGGGTTCCTCACTGGCCGCCCAGTGCGGAACTCGCGGGGAAAGTGGCGTCGGCACTTGGGGCCCTGTGCTGAAGGAAACTCTGCACAGGATTTCTAGTGCTGAACGGCTTTGATCCAGTGCTGAAGCTCCGACAGGACTGGAATTCCAGAGCTGAATCTTGTCTCGGCACTCGTTTTCCAGTGCTAAATTCCATTCAGCACTCGGGTGCCAGCGCTCGGAGGCCGTTCAGCACTGGATAGCAAGTGAAGAAGTACCTAAGTAACGGGTTCCGCACTGGATTTTCTAATGCTCGGTGACTCTTTGGGGGTTGGCGGAAAAACCAGTCCAGTCCAGTCCAGTCTAGGGGGGCGGAAAAACCAGTCCAGTCTGATAAAAGGGTCTGCATGGGGTTTAGGCGTGGTTGTAATAAAAATACCATCGTGGTGGCTATTTACAGGGTCACCCTGTAAGTAGTGCAAACAGGAATCCTTATTCACAACGTTGGCTTCATAATCTAAACAAGCCATTGCTATATGGAAAAGCTCTGTCTTGCTAAACACTTATGTACACTTGGGGGCTTTGGTTTTTGTTATATTGATGTCAATATGGTCCAATATGTTATATTGATGTCGATATGGTCAAAAGTAGGCGACAAAATAAAGACAAGATGCCGTGTGTTGTGCTTGTGGAAGGAAAATTATCCCAAGCCCATTAGCAGAGCATTGTTATGAGGTGCGATACTGAGAACAATGGGGGTGGAGTACAGGAGCGCATATGAAAAGGCAAGTTCACGGGGAAAAGTCACGGGAGGAAACTGCAAGAAAAACAAAAATGCGCAGGGCCTGCAACTGTGTGAACCAATCATCAGTGGTGACAAATGTGATTGACATAGTATTCTCATGTATGCCCAGCAAGTGGGCAGTTTGGGAGGTCATTTTTACTGTTGTGCAAGGTCATTTTTGGCTTAGACTTGACAGCATCTGATACACTATGATGTTATGTTATGAAGCCCTATTAAATCACTGCCAGACAGATCAGGATTATGTAGATTGTGGAATGCAACAAACCCCGTAGGCGTCTTTTACTTTTTGCAGACCATGTGTTTTCCCCTCAGTAGATTCATGGAGGTATAAAAGAGATATACCTCTATGGTAGATTCAAGCAAGGAGTAATGTCCTTGATTCAAATGAGCATTTAGGGTGGGGAAAAATTGTGATATTCTTATTATCTGCTCTGTTACTTACAAGTTTCGTACACGTGTAAGAAACGGAGCAGATGATAAAAATATGTGTTCCCCAACAGCCAGTCTGCTTGGAGAGTACAAACAGGAACCCATACTTACAGGGTGACCTTGTAGTAAACAGTGCTAACAGGAACCCTTACTTACAGGGAAAGGGTTAATACTGCAAACAGGAATCCCTATTTACAGGGTGACGACATTACCAGTCTTCAGACTTGGTGTGCCTATGCAAAGATATAATGTCCTTAGCCTGTGTGGTTATTACTCTATGCGCTTTTTAGTGCAGCCACACCTTTATGTCATATCCTTTGTTTCAACATAGTAAAATGTCTTTATATCAAAACCAAGCATAAACCCCATGCAGACCCTTTTTTCAGACTGGACAGGTTTTTCTGCCCCCCTAGACTGGACTGGACTGGACTGGTTTTTCCACCAACCCGACTCTTTGGCGCTGGAAGCCGAGCCCTCAAATCATTTCGGCACTTGCCGTCTGGTGCTTACGTCGGCGTACAGCACATTATCGTACAAGTCTATGTCTGTGAAAATGTGAAGAAAGGTGCCGCACAGCCCTGTCCTGCCGAAGTTACCTTTTTGTCCAGATTGTGATTTGTGTCCTGGGCGCTATGATCTCAAAAATTATGAGTGTTAGAGTTCAAAGGCAGCATCTCGATACCCTTTTTAAATGCAAGGTTTGGTTTGCCGATTCGGAGTTTCCAGTGCTGAAGCCGCCGACACTGGACACCAAGTGTTGACGTTACTTCGGCACTAGAGATCTTGGACGGAAGCCGCCTCACCTCTGTACACCGAGTGCTGGGAAAGGAACCCGTTACTTCGGTACTTTTGCTTGGGGTATAGTTTGCTGGATCGCTATATAGATAACAAGCAACGATGGCAACATTTTGAGTTCGCTTAACGTGCGTTTCATAAGCTCTTTTCCATACCGAAGAAGGCACTGCCCGGGCAGGTATGAACAAGCCTGATTTTAATTTTAATATGAACTTTTTGGAACATTTTGCCATTCCTTGCTATTTCAGATCCACAAAGGACAAACCATCACAAGTGGACACTACGCTGCAGTTGTGATGGTTGGGGATACAGCATATGACACTGATGATGAGAGAACACAACCTGTGTCCCGTTTACAGATGGAACATTACACACAGTGTTACATGTTCCTTTTGGAGTGACCTAGACTTGCACGACATGTATATTGTACTTGAAGTGATCTACTTTTAATGGTCAGAAAAGTCATCAGAACTCAAGATAGCATTGGATTACAAAGAACTGTAGAAATTTATATATCTTTAAAGCCCAACACTCATTTTAACAGATTGATACATCTGAATGCAAACGATAAATTTATATTTCTGATGCGTCTAGACAAACCCTGTATTACAAACATGATCTGTTCCCACATTTACCATTGTACAAAGAAGCGAGAAGAAGTTGACCACTCTGTATTAGCTTAGTATCTAGAACACCTTTGTATTAGCCTAGTTTAGTACCTTTATATGATCCTTATGTATGTATAACTAAGTAGTGTATCTTTTGTCTCCACTTTTCTGTAATATTTTTGTTATGTGTTTGTGAAGTCTTGCCCTGTACCTAGCCCGTCGCGGCATGAACGTACAATAAAGGTCTTTCATTCATTCATTCATTCATTCAATATTATCATTTTAACATCACATTATGGTATCTTGTACATTTTAGCCATCCATCAAACAAATCAAGGTCACGGCATATGTAACGTTATCGTCAAAGTAAGAATACATGCTACGTGTTTACTGACAATCCATACATCTGGTTGAATATTAGGCTTATATATGAAATGTGAATAAACTTGCAGAAAGACATTTTGTTGTATTATCTTCCTTACCATGGTTGCAACGGACAAATGTAGGCTGTATGAGTCAAATATTAGTAGGAAACAGAAAAAGTTATCCAACCATGATTTAGTGATTAGTTAGGGCCAAGTGTACTGACAGCCCATTGTACTAGAACTCCCTTCATGTTCAGCTACTCAATTCAATGGAGGGTGCATAAGCTAAAAATGATTCTTTAAAATTAATACACAATAGAATCATAGCAAAAACTCGAAGTCAAATATCTCATACCTTCGTTGTTTGTTATTTATGTTGCTTAAATTTTTTCAGGCAATGTATCGTTGAAGATTGCTTCCGCTAAAATCAACCTTTTACGGTACAGTACTCGATAGCTTAGCAGAACTGAGATAGGTAAGGTTGGAATTGTAAGGCCGTTCTGTCATGTCTGTATTTTTAGGGTATTATTGTCAACAGAACTGCAACACATCAAACCTTGAAGTGCAGCTGCAGTACCGTAGAAAGCTGCTAGAATGCCCAAATTCGAACTTGTCCTTTGTATTCCCAAACCCAAGCAGATAGAAGGCATGTTTTTGCAACATTTTAAAACATATTCTTGTGAAAGAAAATCCACAACATCAAAAGTTATCCCGTCTAGTCACATTCAAAAATGACCACAGCAGCTCCAAAAAAGCAGCTATTACCCTGAAAACCATGCCAAACATGTACCGCCCCAAAATGTCCCACTCAAATCAAGACCATAGCAATGTATCCACAGCAAGAGATATCATACCCATGTACCCTGCTGCAGTACTATACAGTCCGCTAGAGTACCCAAAATTGACCTTGACTTTTGTTTTTCCAACCTACCTACCAAATATCATAAAGATGCAACCACCACACCCCAAGTTATAAGCGATTCAAAAATTAGCAACCCATATGTATATATGTAAACTATGTATGTATGGTGCATATATGTATGTATGGTGCATATATGTATGACAAAGGTAATTAAGCTTACATCTGTGTATCAAAGATATTTTTACGGCAACATACTCTGGGTATGCACTCCTTCACACCTCAAATGTACATACCGGTATGTTGCAGTGAAAATCCCTTTAAACACACTATTTCTCACAAGGTGGCGGTATACTATGTACACATAGCTAATCCAAAATTCATAATACTTTTTCTAAAATGCAAAACAGACCTTTACACAGCATCGGATGCCACTTACAAACTTTCATGCCTCCCCTTCAAGCATAATGGAGCAAATTCAAGACCTCTCTCTCTTCTCCAAGAATTTAAGAGCTGGCCAGACTGGCTTACCATTCGTCTCTCTATGTAACCTCCAATAAACTTTGAGAAACTGTGTTTAATGACTCAGAGATCTTAAATGCAACATACACATGTACCCCAGGTGTGCACTCCTGTATATCAAAAGTGTATGTGCATACCAGGTGGATGCTGCATGAGACATCTGTTTAAATACAACATTATTTAGATCAGCAGATAAAAGTTGCCTGGATAAAAGGTAAATTTAGTGTACCATACTAAATGTACAGCACAAGACTTACCCAGATTACTGTAATGCAGCAGCAGCAGTCTCTGCCTACATAGCCTAAAAACTCTCACTACCTCTATCACTAACTTAGGCAACAAAAGTAAATTCTATTGATGACATTCATTTTCACCTGATATTAAAGAAAGATAATGATTTTTTTCCTTACAGAGACGGTTGAGACAAAAAGTACCATAGGTACAAAACTGTTGTGTGGTAAGTTGATTGTACTTGTAGAAGTGTTAACAAGTTAGTGAGTAATGTCATGAGTGTAATTGTTGAGGTGAAACTAGTTTGGAAGTTGTAGCAGTGATGCTGATGTGCATGGTAGCCTTCAGTGGATTTGAATGCAGGAATTATAAGAAGAAAGGTTGACTGACAGTATACCATGTTTTGTCATTTTAATTTTGTATCAGGACCTCATTTGCACAATTTCTGAGGAAATGCTAGAAATGGCCTTTTTTGTTAAGATATTACTGTCATTAGGCGGAGAATATGATCAACTGATATAATTCATGCAAATGGAAATCTTCTTTGCATAATGAATGAGTAACATTATAATTTTTCCGTCATAAAGGTTAGCCTCATTTGGCGAAGGTATGAGGTCGTGGAACTCTAGTTAGATATGTAATACATGTAGCAAATATAACTTGCATCAAAGCTCCACGTTTCCTTTGATTTCTTAGCTATAGCATATGTATATTATTATTCACCATAAATTGTGCATTCAGCGTGAGTATGCAAGATGCAAGAACTTAAAAATGGGAGGTATAGTGCAATTTCTGAGTGGTCGAAAATAACCTACCAAATGTACCTTTCCACAATGTACGCACACGACTACCAAGTGTTTATTGAAAATACGATTTTAGGGGGGGGGGTTGTTTTGGGGAGTGTGTGAGTGTGTACATCAGGCCTAACGATAAACATATAGTCGGTATATAATACTTACAATACCGTTCGCAAAAAAGGACTTCAGCATATATGTCCGTGGGAAAAGTGTATTATAACAAAAAGAAATATTGTAAAGAGCTGACTAGATTGTTGAACTAATAGATGGCATGACAAAAAATACATTTACATATTGCACAGGTCACCCCACAACAAACTTCTCAAGAGTCAAATTGTAATAAAAATAGTGATTGTCACACTTTCCGTCAACCTAATAAAGGTGTATTTTACTGTAACAGATCCTTACACCTACCCCCCCCCAAAAAAAACACAAAGAAAAATTAATTCAAGACAGTACTGCAACAATCTACAATACACATACAGCTCTGAAAGAATTAAACCACGGATAGGTACCTATATGTGGATCACAAAATTTGCATGTGCTTGCCCAGTAAAACTAAATCACCATACAAACATAATTTCCATCAAATCAGCTTCAAAATTCAGGCTACTGGTCCTCTGTCACAGTATGTAGGTACCAGAATACATGAAGATTTTTTCCACTGTTTTGAAATTTAACACCATTATTATAATAGGACATACATGTAGCATAGAATTTACAAACTATCCAAAAAAAGTTTTTTCTACATATTGCTTTACAAGGTATCACACTTAATTTTCTTCCCAAAAGTACAAGCAGCCAAACATACATTTGAAGTTACATATACATATGTATATATCTATCATTCTCATTGTCACCTGGCTTCAAAATATGTGACAAGACAGTTTTCATTTTAGCACAACTATTTGCTGTCCAAATCCTTAAACAGCTGTCAACATGTACAATTCACACAAAAAAGTACAAAACATTAATTGTTCCTGATTACATGTGAGTACTATAACACACTTTTTGTTCTTGTATATCTCTTTGGCTTGTGTAATTACAGCAAATTCTATCGCATGACCAAGTGCAACAAATTGTCATATTGTCTTCATTTGTAAGAATGTGTATCTTTATTTACATAATAGTAAATAGATAAATATGTCCTTTGTTTTGTAATACAGATTCAAAACCTATATTATAAGGAAAGGAACCCAGGAATCCAATATGAAATCATCTTAGATGTGGTAGTTATGATGCAAAATAGCTTTGTGTTTCACTAATTGTCCTAACAAAGAACAAGTCTGCAGATTTGATAGTCATAAAGTCAAATTGATATTGACAATTTTGACCACTTTTTATGCAAATTTCTTTACATTACAATACTACAATTATAGGATTCATTTTTTCAACTTCCCAAACAGCTAATTGCAAAATGCATCGTGTATTGACATCCTTTTCTTTGTGAGAACAATTTGTGTCCACAAACAGAACTACAACTTTACACAAAAAAGTCTTTTCTAACCTAGTCATCATCTCCCATATCAAAATCTAACACATCTGGATTTTCCTCTTCAGAAGACGACTGTGCTTCGTCTGTTTGGTACAACTTCCTATGGCACATGGGGCAGTGGTCCTGCACATATAACCATTTCCTCAGACACATGGCATGGAAGTAATGCTTACAGGGTGTAATCCTCGCACTGGTCAGCTCCTGGTAACATATCGCGCACACGTCGTTAAACCGCGTGAGTTCCGCAGCCGTCGCTTCTGGCAGGGCGTCGATTTTCTTCACCGCAGTTCTTCTCATCATGAAGGTCCTCCACCCTTCCTTCCCCTGTACCCAGATGTTGAAGTACGCGTGCATGCACATCATGATGGCGCGTATCGTCCCCCCGGACTCAAAGAAGAAGACGTAGCAACCGTTCAGGAAGAGGAATATCCCGAACACGAACTCTATACTGTTTGCCGTGGACTTGATGTAGTAGAGGTAGTCGTCCAGCTTTTCCCAGTACCGTTCCCGTCTCGCGTCGATCAACAGGAGAGCGTACTGGGACCACGTGGCGAGGACTTTCACGAGAAGTTCGACGGTGAACACGGTCACGGCAAGCAGCCACGTGCTGAAGCTGCTGTTACTCCACAAAAGGTAGATTAAGTAGAAAGGGACGAAGAAGATAAAGGCACTGACAGTCAGCGGGGGGTAATGTCTTCTCATGTCTATTGTGTGCTGCGCGCTGAGCGTCATCAGTCTCGGGTGCACCATGTTGTGGATGAAGTGGAATATCGCGGTCGTCAGGAGCCCCATGTTCCGACCCAAGCGTACCAGCCGCGTCTTCCTCTCCAGCCCGGTAAGTCCCGTCTGGACGGCCAAGATGAAGAACAGGACTGCCGAAACCGTCCCTATCCTCTTTTCCTCGGTGTCTTCTGCGTTGAGAAACCTCTGCAACAGCAGCCCTACGTTGTGCATGACGATCGCTATGACAGAGCTCATACCCGATATCGTCAACGTCGAGTCGCATCCGCTGACGAGCAAGTCTTTAACAATCTCCCACCACTCCGAACCATCTGGTAAATACCAAACAGCCCTGTTGTCATTCTCTTCTATAATTACATAGTACACTAAGGCAACTGCTTGAGCGGCTAATTTCGTTAGCCAGAACACTCTCAACACGTCCGGTATGTGCAGCCGTATCCAAGTGCTCTCCACGAATGCTTGGATCCCGTACGTTCTTATCAGCTGAAACACGACGGGGATTAAAAATCTGGACAGATACAGTACATACACTGCATTCACAACAGCGCAGCTTACCAGTTCGATATAGGACAAGACAAGGGACGCCGGTAGCGACATTTCGATCACCCATCTTGGCATGGTCAACACAGCAAGTTGGGGGATCGTAAAAGAAACCAGGATGTAATTTCCTACCAGGGTATGTGCATAGCCTCGCGTGAATGCATACAACAGAGCCATTATTGCTAAGAAGACGAGACCATAGAGGAACATACGATCCTCCAAGATACTAGTCTGGGCGTCCTCTGACAATGTCTGTTGGAGGTAGTGTGCGATGTAGTAACTGTTCCACCAATAGACAATCAGAGCGATCGAGGCTCCTCCAATGAAAGAGTAGACACGGAATAGCACATCTGGGGTCAGCACGAAGATCCCAACTGCAAGAAGAAAGCCTGGGGAAAAATTGAAAACAAAAATCATGGATGAGAATTTGTATTCCGATGAACTATCAGCGTGCGAAATACTAGGTTGCCCAGTTGCACTGTGCAACCATATTTTGCTTGGTGCAACCTATTTCTACACCCAGGTAGCCCAGTGCACTACCTAAATTTTGTGGTAAGGATGCCCCTTTCTTCTATTGGTAACTGTTTATCATTTATGGCAGAACTCATGACTAGGGGAAACAACTCTACTGTGTCAACTGTGTCAACTGTGTCAGAAATGTATAAATGCACATTGCATTCTAACAAAGGTAATCATATTATATATAAATGTATAAGAGTTTAAATTCAGGGCAACCTGGAATTTTGATGGGCAACCTAGCTTTCATCCTAGGTTGCCACTGGGCAACCTGGCTCAAAAAGTATTTCGTACACTGACTATGAATGATAATGCCATTCATAAAGTTTGATAAATCATGTTCTTATGATGGGAGGACAATGAAACTCGAACATGCAACAACCTGGACTCAGTCAGTGCTAGAACTGTTCGCTTCTACAATAGCAGCATTCCCCACATTGTCAGATTGCTAAACTCCTCGCTCCACTAGAATGCAATACGTGCAATATCGACATCGATATTGACTTTTAATCGATTCAAATTTTAAGCGTTTTGAACAAGATCTAATACAATGTTATTTTACATCATCTAATACTGTGTTATTTTAATGCTTTATTTTAATGTGTATTTGTGTTAGTGAGCTGTAATTCTGAACGTCTACTACATGTATATTGTTGTGATGTCCTTACATCAATTCAGCCACACATGTGGCTGCAACCTGTGGACAATTTCAAAGTTGACAATAAACCATTATTAAAGCTGTACAAGTACTGTGATGTATATTGTACACACTTATACAAGGCTTAGCAACCAATTTTCTTTGTCATTATTATTACTTTCATTTCTATCCGTGTTGCCCAAAACTGTCAATACTCATGGCAAAGCCAAACAATTATGCTTTCAAAACCTACATTCTAGAAATATTAAGATATACATTTGTATGTAGCCATAAAACTGTTATTAAACTTAATAAAGAATCCCTACAGTTGGTTATATATTCATCCCAGTCTGTATTCTTAGGATGTAATCATGTCTATCAATTAATATCTACATGTTTATACAGTTTACATTTGCAACATTCAATATAATACAAATCCAGCTTTAGACGTTCAAAGGTTAGGTGTAACAGGTCGTTCGGTGTAATGTAGCCAGCTGCCGCCGCGCCGCGTGCCTGCGAAGCTGGTGTGTTACGCCAAAGGGCGGTTATACCGGCTATACAGATACAGATACAGATAATAGCAAAAACAAACCTGTAATCCTCCACATGGTGTGTGACTCAGTCTTCCATGGGAGGGGGAGTTGGTCCTTCATGACGCAGTCCATCACATAGATGGAGGGAACCCGAAACACCACGTCAAAGATGGCTCTCATACGAGACTGCCAGGTCACCTCTTGGCCCTCAGACATTGTTCGCAGCAGTCCCTAAGAAAGATATAAGATAGGAATGATAACTGTTCTTCACTAAAGCAATGTGTTTTTAAAGGAACACACCACAAAATTTTAAATTCATTATTTTCCAGTTGATATATTTCAATTTTTACATTAGTCCACCAAATAATTACCCTGTGCACACGTTTGAACTTTGCGCTCTCCTAGCTCGCCCGGCGCGATGGCAATGATTAATGCTTTGCTCTGACGTCTCCGTTCCGAACCCGCTATATTGGCAGTGCCACAGGGAGATCACTGGACTGTGATATGCAAATAAGCGGGTTCGGAACAGTGACGTCAGGGCAAAGCATTGCCATTGCCGCGGGCGAGCTAGGAGAGCGCGAAGTTCAAACGTGTGCACAGGGTAATTATTTGGCGGACTAATGTAAAAATTGAAATATATCAACTTTTTAATGTGTAGACTACTGGAAAACAATGAATTTAAAATTTTGTGCTGCGTTCCTTTAAGTAAACTGTACACTTATTTCATGACTGAGTGTCTCTGTGGTGTGATCGGTTAGTGGTACATGTGTACTATTAATTTCTATGATGGAACTTACCGAAGAGGCTGTAGGGTTGAAACGTGGAGTAGTGTGGTGTAATGGCAGAGTGTTCAACTCAGAACCAAGTGGTCCTGGGTTCAAATCATGCCCGATGTCACCGATCTTGTGCCATTGGGAAAGGCTTTCCACGACTATCCTCACTTGAAAGGTGAAAATGGTTACCTAGCTTCGGTTACGGACATCCCTCGGATAGGACGTTAGGGCGCACACAGTCAGTCATCTAAATTATCAAGCATGAAAATTTCACATGCAACTTGCAAGCAACAATTATTGTGTGATATATATATATATATTATATATATATACATATAAGCACGTTGGCAGAACGTACTGCGCCTGCGCAAAACCCTGATTTTTCATGTTTTTCGTTGGATGTTTGGTCAACGTTGCATCAAAATTTTGCCTGTTGCAGACGATATCTTTTCCTATACAACATCTGAAAACTACAGACAGGCTGTCAACCTTATATGCTCTAATAAAACCTTATAGAGACGTTCTACCAAAGTGCTATGCACAATACATTACGAGATTCGCGCAGGTGCAACTTACGTTCTGCCGACGTGCTATACATATATATATATACAATCACCTTTACATGTAGTCTTTTCGTTGTAACCACTGCCACATGTAAGGTACCATTCGATACTGTTAAAAATGGCAACATATGCTTCAAAGACATGGTGGCCAAAAAGAACATACAGAAAATTCAACGTTTACAACTTACCCGGTATTTCTTGGCGGGGAAAAACGTTATCAGTGACTTTCCTAGCAGTTCACAAACATTGAAATATCACAGACGTTTAATGCTTTGTATCTTATATATCTAGATCTCCTTTGTTCACAAAATAATTTGACGAATTGGCCTAAAATCGCAAATTTCTGATCGAAAGCGGAAGTAAAATTTCGAAGACGACTTCGGCGGCAGCCATTTTGTCTGAAGAATGCTGGGAAAATACAGAAAACATCAACAGTTTTACATTTTCTGTGTTTGAAAAAAAAGTTTTCTTGAGTTTTCATCCTTCTAATCATATCTACTGTCTGTTTTAAGTATTTATAAGGTATTCAAGGATCTTCAACCGGAATTTGGAAAGTTTATCTCTGAAACCAAAGGTCATAAGGTCACTGGTACCAACATGGCCGCTGATCATGCGGAAGTTCTGTGATCACAAAGTTCACGGTCAGTTTTTCGCTTGCGGTGAGTACAGAAGGGTAAATGTGAATAGATTTTTATTACGGAGATCTTCAGACATGTTTTGCTTTGGCATATCAAGTTGTGTATGAATGAATTCTTAAAGCTGCAATTGTATGTAACATTAGGACGATACAAAAAGTCAATTTTCTGGTCATTTTCTTTACAAAATACATGTAAGTTGAATCAACGCTACTCCATTGCAAATAAGTGCAATTCAAAAAGTAAAGTTGCCAGAATATGATGCCTTACGAGTTAGTTTAAAAGTTGGAAACACAGCTGTCAGCCATGTTTGTTTACTATATTGTTTTTTTTGGTGGTAGCACAAACTGAGTGCGCCTCATGTGGGCTGTTTTAGCGCCAACCATAAATGTCAGAAAGCGAGATAATTGCACAAATATGTTGAAAAGTGGAGGTAAATTACAATCACACCAAGATTTTTTTCAATTGAGATATTTCAATTTTTGGTGCAAAAATGTACACAACGCCCCTTTAAAGTGAAAGACTGACGTCAACTAACTGTGAAGTGTGATCAGCAAATTATTTTGTCGAAAGACCAGAGAGACTCGACAAGTTTATAGCCTGGTGTCCAAAACTATTTTAGCTGCCAAGTACAAGAAATAGTCATGCCTTCAAGTACCAGAGCTATCAAGCAAGGATTGAGGTGTTCAAAAACTCTTTTTTTTTTCCTACAACAATCGTAGAGTGGAACTTGCTGCCACCAATTACAGTAGGGGCATCATCGCTAGATAGTTTTAAACAATGTCTAGAGTTAGACGTTCAAGGGTTAGGTGTAACAGCTCTTTCGGTGTAATGTAGCCAGCTGCCACCGCGCCGCGTGCCTGCAAAGCTGGTGTGTTACGCCGAAGGGCGGTTATACCGGCTATACAGATACAGATGCAGAAGTCTCTTTGGCCCTCTCCACAAATAGCCATTACTTGGAAGTTAAAAAAGGTTTGGACAACAGGTTGATATAATGCTAACGTTATATATTATTTGCAACAAAAATAGAAACAATCTATAAATCCATCTGAAATGCATGCCATATACTAGTAATGTAATATTACCGTCAGTGGTCAGCTCTTGCCTCAGACCGAGCTGCCTGGCGACATACGGTCCACGACTTAGTCTCTGCCTTCGAGAGGGGACGCAGAACTGCCCTCGAAGAGAAACGCAGCAAGAGGAAGAACCGCACCGTCACAGCTCCAACACCAGGGCACAGCCCACTATTTCCAGGTCCCATTGAAAAGCATAGTAAACATCTAAGAAATGAGCTGTCAAAAATCACCTTTTTGAGTGTTCAACTATTGAAAACTCACATTGACAGGATAGCTTGGCCTCCAAATTGTCCATTTAGTAAAAAAATCCAAAATTTTATTCAGCGAAATAACGTCTGATTGACGTCTGATGACCTTTGACCCCCTCCACAGCACCAAAACACAACAACATTGCATGACTTTTAGAGCTCTACCAGGCAGGCAAAACAAGCCTAAAAGCCAGTTTTTTCAACAAAACAGAAACAGCAATAACTCTCCAGCTGGAAAATGCCAGCATTTATCCACACATACCAAGAAAAAGGCTGTTTTCGGTTGGTTTGGATGCTGTCACCAAAGGGTACTCAAAAGGCCATCTATGCGCCTGCGTGAATAGTAACCTTTGCCCACCAGACTCATCTTTTACCTGCAGCCACTGTGGCAGAGTATGCCTTTCACGCATCGGCCTTGTCAGCCACCAGCGAGCTTGCAGCAGGAGAGGGAAGGGCCCCTGAAATCTTCGACAACGAAGTCAAGCCAACAATATTATACATGTATGCCAATGAGTTTTGGTCTTGTCAATTCAAATATTTCATCTTTTATGGCCAAGATGAAAATTATTTATTACTGGACAGGTATGATATTATGTAACTTTAGGCGTGATAATAATATTGGCAAAATGGCTTGCCATTCTATCATACCCTCTTAGCTGTCATGGATGGGGTTTTATTTTCAGTCCAATTTGTATATAGAGCATACAACACGGTGTATTCCGTATTGCCCGAGGTATCGGCCCGACCGCGATCCGACTTGCGGGAGGGCCGAGACCGAGGGCGATGCTGAATACACCGTGTTGTATGCTATTTATATCATACCCACCCTAGAAAATACAAGTTTATTGCAAAAAAAGAGACAAAAGTCCTGTGATTAATGCACGTAGCTGGTAGTGTTAACGGATTTATTCAACAATTCAAACATTTCGGAAAAAGAACATTTCGAATTCGATTTTACAGTCATGCTGAAGAGCAGTTCGAACCACGAAAGTTTCAGGTGCCGCCCTGAATTGTGGCGCCAGCAAAACTTATCTGAACTGTTGGCTTCTGAGAAGATAGGCACAGTTGCTGACAATTATTCCAACAATTTCGAACATTTCAGAAAAAAAAAAACAGTGTTCGTAATTTTATTTTACAGTCATGCCTCTTAAGCCTTAAGAGGAAATGCCTTACGTCGCTCTCCGTCTTCTTCGTAGTATTGTAGTTTTTCTGCTGGTCTATGTAGCTGGAGCTGGCTGAATGATCAAAGTCCTGAAACACTATAGCCCTGTCGGATGCTGCCATTGTGAAAAAAAAAACAAGGTGGTTCGAGAACCTGTGTTCGAATTTTTGTGCAAGCGGAGCGCGTTTGAATGTTCTATGGAAGCCCGGTTTATACACCCGTGTTGTACGGGTGGATACAACACGGCCGGGAGCACTGTATTGCCGGCCGGGAGCACTGTATTGTATATGGGTATGATATAAACATGTATATCAAATTATATATGCTTTATTATCAGTATAACTTGAGAAGCTATAGATAAGGGTTCCCTTGCAATTGCAGGGCTGGAAATACCACCTGTATATGCAGGTAAGGTTTAATAATAGCACAGGTAAAATTGGAGCTGTGCAGGTAATTCTGATTTAAAGTGCACCTAACCTGCACTGGTCCATGTACTGCTTTTATAAAGGTGTATGTGGACTTTTATTTGTGTATTGACTTCTACCACCTACAATTTGAATGAAGTGTAAAGGAAATAATGGCAATGGTTTCTGAACAGGTGTTATTGCGATCCATACTTAATAAATTCTGAGTACTGGTAAACTTTCTCTCATGCAGGTTATTTCACCGATGCAGGTATGCAGGAAAATGTATTTCGAGCCCTGCCTTGAGCTCCCTTCTGTAAAATGCCCCTCCCCCAGCAGGTGTCTTTTGAACTGCAGTTTTTAATGAACATACTGTAACAGCTTTTTTACCATAGGCCGCTATGCGGGTTTGACCATGGTGGATGGGTCGACATAGGTTGCGCAATGTCTAACCGCACGTTATCCAATGCGAAACCAGGCCGGCCTCGAAATTAATAACATGTGAATGTTTGACGGCTGGCTCGCAAGAAGTTGCGCAATGCCAAATTACGCAATGCCAAGCCAGGCCTCGCAATTAACAATGTCCCGATGTCAAAATGACGCTACATTTCAGCTTGGGACAATTCAAATTACGTTTCTGCAATTTCGGGGCAATTGGACAATTCTGACGTCCAGTCGTCATTTAGGAACGCGATCCATCCGTGGGAAGCAACCCTGTTTATTTTTCAGGTCTTTCAATTCACTCTTTTTAGCATTGCTACAATTCGAGCAAGGTGAGCAAGTCAGTAATTGTGCACACCCATGCCACCGAACCAGCTATTCCCATTTTGGCGGCCTATGGACAGCTTTTTTTAAAAGCTTTCTTGTTGCCATTACTAGTAGAGAGCATCATGTGTCAGGATGGGTGGAGAGAAAAGTAGCTATAGGTACCGGTGCGATTGTTAGGGTCTGCTCCCACTGTAAAATAATTCCCCCCCCCAGCAGGTGTGGTATGAACTGCAGTTGTTAATGTTAATGAAGATGTTATTGTTTTTCACACACAGCACAACAATGCCTCTGAGAGAGCATGTGTCAGGCTGGGTGGAGAGAGGAGAGGGTGTGTAGGTCCCCTCCATGCTGTAAAATATCTCTACCACCACCCAGCAGCTGTGTTATGAACTGCAGTTGTTAATGTTAATGATGATGCCATTGTTTTTCACACACAGCACAACAATGCCTGTGAGAGATCATGTGTCAGGCTGGGTGGAGAGAGGAATGTGTGTAGGTCCCCTCCATGATGTAAAATATTTCCACCCCCACCCCCAGCAGCTGTGTTATGAACTGCAGTTGTTAATGTTGATAAAGATGCCATTGTTTTTCACACACAGCACAACAATGCCTCTGAGAGAGCATGTGTCAGGCTGGGTGGAGAGAAAAGTGGGTGCGATTGTTAGGGTCTGCTCCCGCTGTAAAATAATTCCACCACCCCCAGCAGCTGTGTTATGAACTGCAGTTGTTAATGTTATTGTTTTTCACACACAGCACAACAATGCCTCTGAGAGAACATGTGTCAGGCTGGGTGGAGAGAGGAGTGGGTGTGGTACTGAGGGTCCCCTCCCTGCTCCTACTAGAGGTGCTGTACTTGTGGGAGGACAGTGTCGGCAAATACCTGCCCTACAGGGGGATCCAACAACAGGACTTCAGCTTCCAGTACCTGTCATGGAATGCTTATATACTGGGTGAGTTAAAACGAGATAAGATAATGAAACATTTCTTGTTCTAATGAATAAAGAATGATTTTAGTTTTTTTTTACTACATAATGATTGTAAAAAAAGGCAATTTTGATAACTGTACTCACATGTCACATAACAGTTAACACAGCTGAAAAACAGATTAGACTCAAAACATTCAATTTGTTAATTATGCTTACAGTGTACGAAATACTTTTTTGAGACAGTGGCAACCTAGGATGAAAGCTAGGTTGCCCATCAAAATTCCTGGTTGCCCCGAACTTAAACTTTTCTACATTATGATTAACTTTGTTAGAATGCAATGTGCATTTATACATTTCCCCTTACCTGAAGTGATGAGCTCTTCCGTGGAAACTTCTCAATTAACAGTTCCCAATGGAAGAAAGGGGCATCCTTACCACGAAATTTAGGTAGTGCACTGAGCTACCTGGGTGTAGAAATAGGTAGCACCAAGCAAAATATGGTTGCACGGTGCAACTGGGCAACCTAGTATTTCGCACGCTGGCTTATGGTTATATATAGAATACACGTGTACCTGTATGACCAGTGCAGTGGCCAGGTGGGTAGAGTGTTTGCCTTGCATTTGGTAGGACGTAAGTTTGATCCCCAGCTAGCCAAGTCATACTGAAGACTTTAAAAATGGTACATACTGCTTTCTCTGCTTACTAGTAGCACTCAGCATTTGGAAAAGAGTATGGACGTTAAACACATTCTTGTACATACCACTATTAGTAGACTAGACCGCTGCTGTAGTGATTGCACAGCTGTGTGGCCCAAGTGCTACAGAAACAGAGATGGGCACTGCCCTATGCACTATACATGTATGTAGATGTGGGAAGGAACTTAGATACATGCGTATATGACACATTGATACATGTACATGTACATTGTAGCACCCCTAGTACCTTTGAAATTACTAGTAAATTAATTTATCATCTTATTGTGTTATTATTATGCATGTATAGCCGGGTGGCGTTGACCAATCAGAAGCCCCCATTCCTTATTGATTATGACGCCGTAATGTCACAGTTAGCATGATAGAAGTATTGCAAAATCATCCCAAGTTGTTTTTATTTCATATTCATTCCTTGCGAGATAAAAACCACTAGAACGCATTCTGTTCCAATGGCCCCAGATACCCCCAAATAGAATACAGTAGAAGCCGCTTATTTGGAAAGCCAATTTGTCCAAATAGCCGGCATTGGCTTTTCAAATAAGGGGTACAATAAACAACAGTGTTAATGGAAAACGGTTTGGGTTTTCACAATTCTTTTCAATTGGCAGGCTTTTTCTTAAAAACGTTTTTCAAATAAGTGGCTTCCACTGTATATAGAATTGTGTTCCAATGTTCCGGTGAACTCATATATGAACCCTTGAACATGCAAGGGCATGCATACAATGGACAATGCGGTGTCAGAATGTTTCCTTGAAGAACTGACTGAGGCCAATTTCGACTCAATATGTGGGACCTTGGAATCAGGGAAAGATGCACAGGAACAGCGCCTAGTGGACGGGAAGATGGGGGAGTGACTGTAACGGTTTGTTATATAATTTAAGTTTTTATGTGTTATACAGGAATGTGTCACTCTTTATTGTGTCAGTTTGGATAGGCTATATGATAATAACGTTAATGATCCGCCTGATCCTCGGTGTATATGGTGTGATAAAACCTTGTCACTGTTGCTATAACCACCTCATAAAACCACCTCGTTCACTCCGCTCACTCGGTGGTTTTATTTGGTGGTTATAGCAACTGACAAGGCTTTATCACACCATATACACCTCCAGGCGGATCATTAACCCTATATTATACAAGGGTTGCTTGCTGGTCATTTTGTATAACCAAACATTTGAATACTAGCTAGCTACATGTATATAGTACAAAACAGTTTAAAGAAATGTCATAGTCCTTATTAAAGTCCTTCCTGCACCATGTGATGTATAGGGTGGTGCCCATCTCCTGTTCTGTAGCCCTTGGGCCACACAGTTGTGCAAGTACTTAAGAGCAGGAGGCTAGTCCACTCTTTCCTAAATGCTTAACAGAGAAAGCAGTATGGTACAAGTACCATTTTTAAAGTCTTTGGTATGACTTGGCCAGGGATCAAACTCATGACTTAGAAAATGCAAAGGGAACACTCTACTCACTTGGCCATTGCACCAGTGTAGTCCTTATTAAAAAAATTATCTAATACAAATGTACATTTCTACATAAACACACAGTGATAAAAGAGACAATGAACAATCACTATTTTCGCTTCACCATGCAGGTTACATCCTTGCCTTGACCATCTTCTCCCTGCCCCTCAAGAAGCTAATCCAGCTCTACACACATGTCCTCTCAGCAGTCATACTTCTCCTGAGCCACCTAGCAGCTGGGACCTACATTGCAGCCGAGCAGGAGCAGGGATACGAGGGTCTCGTGTTCTACAACGACGACAGTTTCCACCGATTCGTTGTCCATCTCGTGGGGCAAAGCCTCGCCGCGCTGGCGTGTTCCTACCTCATCGGAGACAGACGACTGTGGCCTTACTCAGCCTCCTTGATTCCTCTCATAGCAAAACTCTGCATGATGCCGCTTGGAAGCTTAAAGCTTTTCCACACCTTTGCTGCTTTGTTCACCACCCTAGAAGTGCTGTATTTCATAGCCAAGAACTTCTTCGTGCCATACAACTTAGTGTTGGCAGCACAGAAATCTGTAAGGGCTGCTACCGCCGTAGTCGGTTGGTTCCCTTACTTCCTGTACTTGTGGAACAAGCTGGCTGTACCGTCTCTGTTTCTGGCATACTGGTGTTTCATATTTGCTGTACAGGTCTATTTGTTCCTGGGGAGCATGAACCATCCTGTTCTTGAAGAGGGAACGGTCATCCTTCTCCTGGCCAGTATGGCGGAGTGCTGTGGAAGCCCGTACGCCCTCCTCGGACTGTGTTTTACCGTGTCGTACGTAGCCCAGCTCATACTCACCCTTACCAAGCTGTACCTACAGGGGTTCGAAGCCTTTATGCATGACAACATCATGCACAGAGGAGTCACTGAGGGGCTGACACTCCTTCTACTGGCACTTCAAACTGGTCTACTTGAACTCAAGAGTGTGCAAAGAACCTTCCTCCTCAGCATTGTCCTTTTCATCGTCCTAGCGTCTACAATCCAGTCTATGCATGAGATTACCGAGCCCATACTTCTAGCTCTGGGTGCGTCACAGAATAAAAGCTTTTGGAAGCACCTCCGTTCTATCACCATGTGCCTTTTCCTGCTTACCTTCCCCATGTACATGACTTTCCTCATCAGTAGCTTCTTTGATGTTGATCTGTGGTTGCTGATCATCATATCAAGTTGTATTCTCACCTCTCTACATGCTGTGGCGTCCATGTTCATGTACATGCTCTTCATGATTGACGGGTATCGCAATGAACCATGGGAAAACCTGGACGACATCGTGTACGCCATAAAAGCGACGTGCAAGACGTTAGAATTCATCGTGGCGCTGTGTGTCGTGTACTACGGCGCGAAGGAAGCCCTTTTCGGGGAGTGGACTTGGATAGGAGCGTCCGTCATCATCGTTCACTGCTACTTCAACGTGTGGCAACGCGCTCAGCAAGGTTGGAAGAGCTTCTTGCTGCGTAGGAAAGCGGTCAGCAACATACAGTGTCTACGGCAGGCGACAGAGGAGGAACTGGCTCGGCTGAACGACGTCTGCGCCATATGTTTTCAGGAGTTGAACTCGGCTCGCGTGACCCCATGTAGCCACTACTTCCACGGTGCGTGCCTGCGGAAGTGGCTGTATGTACAGGAAAAGTGCCCCATGTGCCATACAGAAATCAAATTCGAGGCTGACGACACCCAGCAAGACTCAACCCGAGAAAATGAAGACAACGAGAGACATGACGCTGAAAATGAGGAGAATGCAGAAGAACCTAGAAACAATGAAAGAGAGGAACCTACATTTGAAGGACAGGATGAAAGCGTTAATGCGGACAATAACGACTCAGAAGTTGCTAGTTCAAACAATGATTCAAATGAAAACAAACCATCTCATGAACAAGCCCCAAACACTGAAACTGTTGTAGACCCAAATGTTGTACAGTTTGATTTAGAACAAACAGATGCACACAGTAATCCCTCCAATGAACGACAACACGTTTCAGATCTTCCAAAAGTACATGTACAAGCAGATCATTTGTCTCATGTAGGCTAGTAGCAAGTTGTTAAGACATGTGTATATCAGTAAAGCTTTCTGGTGTCAGTTTATAGCTTTGATGCCCTTCCTCTTACCGCTTACCGGTTCTTTGACAGGAGGTGGTCGTGCATGGGTCAACAGTTCGCAGTTGTCTGACAAAAAACGCAGTCTGTATGAAAATCATGTTGATTGTCCAAGCGCGGCGGTTTGGGACGTCAAATTTAACACCTCAAAGTCAACAGTTCGAAGTTGTCTGACAAAAACGCGGGCTTTGTCTAGAAATATGTATACAGAAAGCAGAACATTTTTTTTTACAAATATGCTTCAAGCATATATCAAATATATTAGTCAACAGCCAGGCCCGAGACCTAATTAGCGACCGCACTATTGTTGTTGTGTTTTACCATATTTTTTGTAGATTTGATGGTTGGGCCGAGTTGACCAGGGGGGTGGGCTGAGTTGACCAGATTTGCGATGGGCCGAGTCGTCCTGCCTCCGTGCATGGGGGCGCTTTGCAGCTGAGCCTCCCTCTCATTCTGTGTTGTGCCAGTGCTTGGTTACTGGCGAGGGGCCGTCCGGTCGAATAAAAGCTAGTGTCTTATTTGTCTCCTCACTAGCAGCCTCTTCTTCTTTTCCCTCTCACTGTTCTATGCAGTATCACATCAGAGAGCCCCTGTGTGGCCGTTTTAAGTTCCTTCTAATAACAATACTGAGGAGGTCTTCAAGGTGTTTTGTTCCGGTATATCTGGAAGATTGTTCGAAGTAATCAAAACTCTATAAAACCAATCCATATAGAGCTAGTGTCAAAAGCAACAGAGGTTTCAGTGAAAGTATCCACATCGAAATGGGGGTCAGACAAGGTTGTGTCTTAAGTCCGTCGCTATTTGAATCAGGACTACTTGGACCATTACCCACTGGGTCAACTCGGCCCACCACCCTGGTCAACTCAGCCCATCGCCCTGGCCTAACGTCTGGTATACTGGTATTGAAGAAATAAAACGCAACGTTTACGTTTATTTTCAGGCGTTTTACCGTAGAAACAACAGCAGATTTCACGATCCAAGATATACCATTATGCCGAATGCGTCTCTTTGTCAGACAACTTCCAACTGTTGACTTTGAAGTTTTTGAAGCCTCACACATTTGATGAGCTTTTTGACTGTTGACTAAAGTTTAACCATGTTTGTTTGTCACTATTCAATCTGTATGTTAGCGATATGAACTTCCGAAGCCATTGCCATTATTTCTTTATACTTCATAGGTCAGGTTACCGTTTATCCAGCAAATACAAATCCAGATACAATACAAAAATAACTCCATCCCCAGCTCATTGACATGTGCAGGCTAGGTATAGTTAGGCATCAGGAATACCTGCACAGCCCAATTTTACCTGCACTAACCTGCATATGTGGCTGGTATTTTGAGCCCCGAATCAGCATAATTGACATAAGACTTGTTGCAGGCCTCCTTAGATTTGAAGTTGAACTTTTCCAACATCTGGAGTGTACAGGCTGATGTAAATTGTTGACTAGGTACCATGTACATAATATAGGTCAGCAATTTTTGTCAGCAATTATGATACGATCAGTACAAACGAGAGATAGTTTGTCATGATTCTTGGCAAGATCGATGTCTTCAAATACACATTGTATATAAATCCTATGTAAACATGTATCTCATGATGCTATTGTTCTTATGCCTGGATCGAAAGTACACTTCCTATCGGGACACCTTGCAGCACTTAAATATACATGTACAAACACTTGCTACTCGCAAACATGACATATATGCTACAACTTCGCAATCAAAATGAGGAAGTCACCGCAGTTCTGCTCTTGGCTACCACAGACCCGAGGCCAGCACCACTCAAAAAATAGCGGTAACAAATCTAGGTAACGAGGTGTGAATGTAGTAACTCTAGGCCAACAGGTGTGAATGGACAATCTTATATATTAACGGTGAGAAAAACAAACAAACACAGAACGTGTAGGTCAATAACAGCCAATTACGGATAAACGATGGACTCTGTCATCACTCAAAAATATAATAGCAACAACAAATCTAGGAAACGAGTTGTGAATGTTAACAGGGCTTTTCTGGGTTTGAGTGTGTTTTTTTTACAGAAAGAGACGCTGAGGACGTGGGGGTGAGTCCAGCGACGTGACATACGGAGTACATGGCCGATTGGTCGGTAAGTTGACCTAAATGGCCACATACTGGAAAGGTGTTAACTATATATAGAGCAGAGGACGAGGGAGCCACATGAAAGAGAAAAGTGGTAGCCTGTCTCCGGAAGGGTCAATTATGGAGGAATTCACCCTCTGGCCCCTCACGCAAATGTAGTCAGAGACAAAGAAGTGGTAACAAATCTACGACAGCCAATTACGGATAAACAATGGACGAGATCGTCACTAAAAAATATCTGGAGGGGCTGCTGAACCGAGATGAAAAGACGCTCTGTATTCATCGTTATCGCTGCCTTTTAAGGGGCCGTCACATTGTGCGAAAATCGACCGGCCGACAAGTTGGCGAGCTCTAAACGACAGTTACGGCAGTAGTACGCCCGATGTTTCGTCGAGCATCGCGCGAATTTTAGGGATCGCCGGCGATTTTTAGGAGTCGGCCGAAGCTCGCTGACACGTGAAACGTGTTCTTAACATCAGCGACTAGTCGCCCGATTTTTGAGGTCAAAGATGTATTCCCAAGCGATCGCCCGAGCCTTGCTCCATGTGACGGGGACGATTTTCAAGCCAAAAATACGCGCGATCCTCGGTCGATCTAAAATCGGGCGACCTTTCGGCGATCAACAAATACGGACGAAGCTCGTCGACAATGTGACGCAGGCATTACGTAGCTGCAATCATGCAATCATATATTACATACATGGGCACAGATGTATATAACTACATAATATAATTCTTCCAACTAGTTTTAAATTCAATTTTGAACAGGTGTGATCAGATAAATACTATATTTTGTTCTTACGCTGCCATACAAAGTAGAGACAGTGTGGTTAGCACGATAAACGGGCAAGCGTCAGTCTCAGTGTCTCGAAGTTCACGGGTTCGATCTCGGGGTGTGGTAAAGGTTGTTTTTCAGTCTTTTTAACTGGACCATAACATAAAGTGGGTTCACTAGAAGAATTAATTCTTAATGATGGGAGGCATTATTACCTCCGGGGAAGGTGGTATCCTTCCGCGGAAAGGTAGAGTGGCTGGTCGTGATTTTCATGTTCGCAGCTATATCTCGCGGTGGGGTGGACAGATTTTTGTGGGACTCTGTATACGTTTTGCTGTTAGGCTGCAGATGTAACACGTTCCTTTTTTTCGTTGTATATGTGTTTTCGGGCATGAAAATGAAACTTTTTGGAGGCCCCTGGACAACCCCTTTTGCCTGAAAATGGTCATGCGGTAATCACTTGGATGTTGTTAGGGTATAGCCGGGTGGGTCAATTTTTATCAGGCGTCTGACAGAGGGGTGTGTGGTTCCGATAAAAAGAAATTAGGTTTTAGTCAGATCGTAGGCGCAGGACGGGGTCGGAGATTAGTTGTTCCAGATGTAGGCGATCAGATGCAACCGGGCGCAGGCGACGGCAGCGGTTAACTACTGTATTACACGTTATTTTTAACGTTTGATTTTACTGTTCTGGTTGTCATTCTGAGATTTATTACGAGTTTCTTGTGGCAGATTGAATAGAATTTCATAAGTTTGTGGGTACATGTTAATAATTTGCAGACGGTTCTGTGTTGACACGGAGTTTCGGTTTATGATATGCTATTAATTTGGGGGCCCAGTTGATGTCCTTTTTGTATCTGTGTTAATTCGAGTGCCGAAATAAAATTACTGGACGGCATCTGGACACCTCGTGTGTCTGGCGTTGTTCAACATTCATGGTTTGGTTTGTTATGATAGATCATGCTGAAATTCATGGTGTTCTACCATTTTTAAAATTGGTTGGAATGGGGGTGATTTTGCGATGATAGAATTTTTTAGCACGGTAGTTGCGATCGCATCATTGTTGTTCCGTATGGGAATATCAGGTGTTATCAGGCTGGCTAACGGTAGGCTGACGGCTGACGACACAGGCGGCTGGCAACATCTGACGGCGCATGCTGACAACGCAAGCTACCGGCGCTGTGGATTGATTATACACTAGTTTCAGGACACGGTGTTGCCAGATAGATGACGTCCTTATGACAATTTGACATTTTAACCCTCTGAAACGCCATTTCCTGCATTTTGAGCGGCCATACAAAGCTAAGTTTATTCTCACTATTAGAGTACATTTCGTTCTCGCACTTCTCCCTGGGGCATGCTCGCTGGGAAAATTTGAAATTTGAACCTTCTGAAGCGCCATTTCCTGCATTTTGAGAGGCAAATTTTGCTGGTACACAAAGCTAAGTTTATTCCCACTATTATAGTACTTCCGTCCTCAAATTTCTTCCGCATGCTATTTATCTCAATCAAGGAAACAAGGCTGCTTTCAAACTACTTAAGAAGGATATTCTGAGATCAGTCTGACAAATAAACATTGAGTCAGTCCTTAGTTTAATCAAAATACCTGGTATGATGCGTCCACATCCGCACCAAAAATTCGAAAAGGGCGGCCGGGCCAGGACCAGCGGAATGTTTCATCAATATCGTTACGAATGGCGCTACAAAAGGAGATCTACATGTATCTTGGTCAGAATTCCGCACATTCTCTCAACTGCGTGAAAACTCACGCCATGTTGTGACGTAATGCACGACTGATAAACCAATCAGAGCGCAGGTTATCTGAGGTGAACCAATCAGATGAGGTCTTGCATAGGCGGTAATGTGTGTATGTGGAAGACGGCGCCCGTGTGATTTGAAATGGTAGTGCACGCGCAGCGCGGAAAATCCGTTTTACAAGCGGTTTTACAAGTAGAAATCCAGCTTTTTGATGGCTGGTCATACATCTACGAAAAATTCACGAGAATTTTAGCATGAATTTTTTTTTGGGGGGGGGGGGGTGGGTGGGTGGTCACCGGTACCGCCGCCACTGGCCTGGGACCTGTTGTCAACATAATTTAAGTAATTATATTGGAATGCGCCTTAGACTGAGCTTTCTTCCAAACTGCTTATTATGATCACATCGATCAGCCGCATGTACAGGCCACACCTAGAAAAACACAATAGAACATGTAATTACAGAATACCGCAAGACTACTACTGTACCAACCAAAAGAGCAGGCCCTGTGCTGCGCAATTCAACCGTGATGTTAGCCTAAGTTTGTAGCTCGTGCGATTTGACCTGATACCTTTCTAAAACCAAATCTAATCGGACTTATTACTTACTGACTCCCTGTCCAACCTAAACACGGCCCGATCTGTGTGCAAAAATGAAAAAGAAGGGGAGAAAAGTACACATATGGACAGAGATACACACAACAATTACCTTTCCAAGATAATTCAAATGGGCCTTATTAATTACGCTTGGTTACTTCTTAATGGGTGTTTGTGAACTGCTTAATTACAATGGTCATGCGGTAATTACTTGGATGTTGTTAAGGTATAGCCGGGTGGGTAAATTTGGGTCCCCTAGCTGTTGGCGTCTGACAGAGGGGTGTGTGGTTCCGATAAAAAGAAATTAGGTTTTAGTCAGATCGTAGGCGTAGGACGGGGTCGGAGATTAGTTGTTCCAGATGTAGGCGATCAGATGCAGCCGGGCGCAGGCGACGCAAATTTCCGTCTCGTAAACGGTCGTCACCTTTCGATGCCTGGTCGATGCCATATCCGAGTGTATCATAACTTTTTTAGGTCCAAAAATAAGTATAAAACGTATAATAAGCAACATTCTAATTGAAAATGTAAGGTAAGATCATGAAAAATAGTAAAGTTATTAGTGAAAAAAGAAATAGCACAAGCGTGTATTCGAACCCGGGTCAAAGAACCCGTAGCTCTAAAACCCTAACCCATACCCTAACCTCTAGGGCAAGTATAACATGCTGACAACGCCAGCTACCGGTGCTGTGGATTGATTATACACTAGTTTCAGGACACGGTGTTGCCAGATAGATGACGTCCTTATGATGTTGCCCACCGGCTTGTCTAAATTTTGTGTAGATGTCGATGTTACCGGTGTTACAGGGTTTGTTATTATGTATACATAACAAATAACATATAAAAAACACCATAAAAAAACCCGGAGGTATAAAATCTCAGATTTTCCTTGTTTTTTAGATTAACATTAAGTATTGGACAGGGCTGTGTGTACGGAAGGAGGACAGGTCCATTTTTGTACAGGGGACGTGGTGTAGCCATATGCTACATTTGCTCCAGAGCAAATGTCTGCCTTTCTAGTTTTTTTCTGTTTGTTTTGTATTGGTAGTTTGATAGAGTTTGTTGTTGTTAACCGTGTCTGGTACCGACTGTTCTTTGACCAGAATGCATGTTTTCAACACTCCAGTGCGTAGTGCCCTGCAAAATGTGGCAAAACATCTCAGTTTGTTCCGGTTATGTCCACAACTTGTCCACAACTTGTCTGTAGAGAGGGCCAAATACCCTTAGACGTTTTTTTTTTTTTTTTTTTTTTTGATACAGGCTTTGAAAAATGTTTTATTTGTCATTTTCAGGCAATAAATGTGAATTTTGGGATCTGGAGCCCTGGTATTTTGGTATGGGGATACCTTGGACACATGTTCACAGATAGTCATTCACGCTTGTAACATACAGCACTTTGAAATTGGGTAAAATTGGGCGTTTTTGCCATTTTCGGCCAAAAAAATGTACATTTTTGGCTCTTGTGCCCTGCTTTTAAAACCAAATAACCTGGGATTAGCTATGAGGGTACCTCGGACACATGCCCACAGAACATTGTTCAAACGTTTGGCATGCACCATTGTAAATTGTGTGAAATGGGACTTTTTTTGCTATTTTCAGACAAAAAATGTGCATTTTTGGCTCCCATGACCTTATATTAAAACCAAATGACCTTATATTTGGTACGGGGGATCATTGGACACATAAAAACAGAACGTTATTCACCTTGCTGGCATACACCGCTTTCAAATTGTGTAAAATGGAACTTTAAAATGGGAATTCCGGAAGGAAATGGCTGAAATATGCTGTATTTGCTCTGGAGCAAATGTTGGCCTTTCCAGTTTTTCTTTTCATCTTTCTTAGCGTGAAGACTGTCCATCCGCACCTGATGGCCTGTACTTTTTACTACTCTTTTTTTCCTGACTGCAGTCTTTGTTAACCATGGAGGTAGACCGAGAGCGATGATGATAAAGCGTTTTTTGTTCAGCAGCCCCTCCAGATATTCTTTGAGTGATGACAGCGTCCATTGTTTATCCATAATTGGCCCTCTTTGATTTGCTACCACTCCTTTGTCTCTGACTGCTTTTGCGTGAAGTGCCAGAAGATAAATTCCTTAATGATTGGCCCTTCTGGAGTAGTCTGGAGACAGGGTGTCACTTTGCCCTTTCATGTGTCTCTCTCATGCAGACACTCCCCTAAAAGGTGTCAGCATGTTCAGTTTTTTCTTTCTAGTTCAGCACTTTCAGTTTTTTCTTTCAATTTTTTGTTTTTTTGTTTTGGTAGTTTGATGGAGTTTGTTGTTGTTAACCGTGTCTGGTACCGACTGTTCTTTGACCAGAATGCATGTTTTTAACGCTCCAGTGCATAGTGCCCTGCAAAATGTGGCAAAACATCTTAGTTGGTTCCGTTATGTCCACAACTTGTCCACAACTTGTCTATAGAGAGGGCGAAATACCCTTAGACGTTTTTTTCTTCGTTTTTTTTTTATACAGGCTTTGAAAAAATGTTTTGTCATTTTTAGGCAATAAATGTGCATTTTGGAATCTGGAGCCCTGGTATTAAATCCAAATGACCCGAAATTTAGCATGGGGATACCTTGGACATATGCTCACAGAAAGTCATTCACGCTTTTGACATACACCACTTTAGAATTGTGTAAAAATGGGCATTTTGCTATTTTCAGACAAAAATGTGCATTTTTGGCTCCTGTGCACGAATATTAAAACCAAATGATCTCAAATTTGGTATGAAGGTGCCTTGGGTACATGCCCACAGACCTTAATTTGCACTTTTATCATATGCCATTTTAAAAGTGTGAAAATTTGACTTTTTTTTGCTATTTTCAGACAAAAATGTACATTTTGGGCTCCTGTGTCCTGATATTAAAACAAAATGTCCCGGAATTTGGAATGAAGGATCATTGGACACATGCCCAAAGAATGTTATTCACACTATTGGCATGCACCACTTAAAATTGTGTAAAAGGGGACTTTTTTTGCTATTTTCAGACAAAAAATGTATATTTTTTGCTCCTGTGTGCCCAGGTATTAAATCGGAATGACCAGTCATTTGGTGTACGGATATCTTGGACATATGCCCACAGAATGCCATTCACGCTTTTAACATACACCATGCTACTTTGAAATTGGGTAAAATTGGGCATTTTTGCCATTTTCGGCCAAAAAATGTACATTTTTGGCTCTTGTGCCCTGCTTTTAAAACCAAATAACCTGGGATTTGCTATGAGGGTACCTCGGACACATGCCCACAGAACATTGTTCAAACGTTTGGCATGCACCATTGTAAATTGTGTGAAATGGGACTTTTTGTGTGCTATTTTCAGACAAAAAATGTGCATTTTTGGCTCCCATGACCTTATATTAAAACCAAGTGATCTTATATTTGGTACGGGGGATCATTGGACACATGCCCACAGAACATTGTTCAAACGTTTGGCATGCACCATTGTAAATTGTGTGAAATGGGACTTTTTTGTGCTATTTTCAGACAAAAAATGTGCATTTTTGGCTCCCATGACCTTATATTAAAACCAAATGATCTTATATTTGGTACGGGGGATCATTGGACACATGAAAACAGAACGTTATTCACCTTGCTGGCATACACCGCTTTCAAATTGTGTAAAATGGGACTTTAAAATGGGAATTCCGGTAGGAAATGGCTGAAATATGCTGTATTTGCTCTGGAGCAAATGTTGGCCTTTCCAGTTTTTCTTTTCATCTTTCTTAGCGTGAAGACTGTCCATCCGCACCTGATGGCCTGTACTTTTTACTACTCCTTTTTTCCTGACTGCAGTCTTTGTTAACCATGGAGGTAGACCGAGAGCGATGATGATAAAGCGTTTTTTGTTCAGCAGCCCCTCCAGATATTTTTTGAGTGATGCCAGCGTCCATTGTTTATCCATAATTGGCCCTCTTTGATTTGCTACCACTCCTTTGTCTCTGACTGCTTTTGTGTGAAGTGCCAGAAGGTAAATTCCTTAATGATTGGCCCTTCTGGAGTAGTCTGGAGACAGGGTGTCACTTTGCCCTTTCATGTGTCTCTCTCATGCAGACACTCCCCCTAACTGCAAATGAGGTGTCAGCACTTTTCCAGTAAGTGGACATTGAGGCAACTTATCAACCAATCAACGTACAGTTATTGCTCATCTGCATATTAAATTACTGTGAAAGGTATATATTTCGCTTCCCGTCTCCATTTTTCTCATCAAACCATTCTGACATCTTCAGACGAGATCTGATACGCCAGGAACTTACCTGTAGGTATTTACCAAGTTACTCTTCCAGCTAAGCCTATCGGTGTTCTGTCGGTACATGTGTTAACACTTAGAAACATTTGAGAATCGCTCTTTTATTTTTCGCTACCCAGGGACTCCATGATTTTTCTCTCTGGTGCATCTGATGGAAACATATTTGCATGGTGGTCGGCGTTTCCGTACCACATTTACATTCCAAACCACCCGACTGAAATCAAATTATTTTGTGTGCGAAGCAAATTGTGACAAGCTAAAAACCATGATAGGTTTAAACCAAATGTGCATTTGAAGACATCTAGTAAAGAACCATGCCAACTTGCCCTGAAATAGTGTATATCTTCACATGGTGGGCACGGCACGCCCACACACAAAGCTTGTGGATTACCGTCTTAAGAACTGCACTATTGTTTCCATGTGGTTTTGTATGCAATTACTGTGCCCAGGCCAGGTTAGCCAAATTTATACACCCAGTTAAAATATTATTATGATCATGACTTTTTCCTTTCTCCTCAGTTGATTAGCTGCACCATGAAGCTTTTTGTCTGCACGCTGCTTGTGACGATGGTTGTCGTTGCAATGCTGGTTGACGACACTGAGGCTCGTCGTCCCCCACCGCCCCCCCCCTCTCCCCGGCACCGCCATGGAAGGTTGGATGGCATGGAAGGTACGTTTGGACCTGTGAAACATTCGCTTCAATTGAATTTGAACATTCCATAGCTTGAAATTTGTTTTGCTTGTACAAAACTCAGAAATATAGTTATATCTTACATGTAAAGCACCTAAAATGTGTTACAGCATTGCAGTCGCTCGATCCAAACACTTAACACAATCACTGCCATATTTCTCCACATGCGCATTACAATATAATATCTTCTTTTCTGTACCCATTTTTCCAGCAAAGCCAGAGCTGAGGGAGGTGGTGGAAGACGCGAGGGAGCTCCTGAAACTCCTTGAGGAGGAGATTGATCAGCAGTTGGATGCACGGGAGTTTGAAGATGACTGTAAGAAATCTCACTTTTTGCTTATTTCTTTTTCTAGCAAAACTCTAGTATGCAACAGTCCCTCCTTGTTCGTCCAGTTACAAATGTTAGTTTTATTGATATACGCTTACCGTACATGATATCGGGACATAAGTTGACAGCTCGCCAGCATGACTGTTAAAAGTATGAACAGGGTAAAGAGTAATTAAACATTGTATGCCTGTTGCTGCAAAGTTTGTTGCAAGGCTCTGATTGTCACTAACTTGCTTGAATCCAATGTTCATATGCCTTGCCATACATGTACGTGAATTTGGATGTTCTTCACTTTGCTATCTTCGTGTATATTAGCTAGGAACTAACGAAATTGATTTAGATTTGACATGTGTTTTTATTGCAAGACAAACCGCAGATAGGAAGTTGCTTCAACACGTGCTACGGTTTTATTCCCGGCATCAACGTTGGTTGAGATAGTAGTCATGTAGTTCTAAATTTCTGTTGCTGAAACTTTGTGTTTGTTTGTTTGTTTAAGCTTTGTGAATTGTCCTTATCTACAGACGCCCGGAAGCGACGCTAACTCCTGACACCTGCACCCTACCGGACGACATGAAGACCGGAGTTTTCAGAGGCGTCAAAAGGGCAGGACTGAACGCTAGGTAGTTGAATAAAAGTCGTGAAAATGCAGTGTTTTGTAGTGATCCGTATCCATAGATATAGAGTTTTTCCTGGCGTTTACGTCGATTTTTGTAATGCAGTGTAACATGCTTCTCTCAACTTATTTGTAACATCACTTGGCTCACACTAGACACCAATATAAGACCATCAATTTCACAGTTACAAGCTTTATAGTGGATAACAAGACAACTGTGTACACGATGATTATTCAATAAAACCTACTAAAGAAAACGTGAATATAATGGTCGTTGTTTTTACTGTACTGCCGTTGGTTGTGGACTAGCTACTAGTACCATGCACATTATTTTCAACCTTTATTGTCAACCTTTAGAACATATAGGGTTAACTCTTTGGAATTAGCCACTTTTCAAGACTTCAATGGAGGATGGTTAGGGGTCTTGTTTACAATGCATCAATGGTGAACAATAGATCATGATAATGCCTACCAATTCAGAAATCGTACTGATTATATTCTAATTGCCTACAATAACATTCCATATTTCATAGAGCATCATATCTAGTCAAAAGTGGTTGCAAAATAGGTTTTGAAACGCTGGAACATATTCCACACAGAATCCACAATACTGATATGAGCCTAAGTAGGAAATCATACTCTCCGAGCAGAGGTTAGTATATTGTCCCGTTTTTTTTCTGTCGCTATCCCCTCCAACCTCTGCCCCGCGGGCCGAGTCGCAGGCTAAAAGGACAAGGGGAGGAGTAGTTCTTTGAAAAATGTGTTGAAGTGTTAGTCCATCCCCGTGCTCCTATTTACCGCAATCTGTGAACTGGTAACGGAAATAGTTTTACAAGGGTGTCCAGCGCGCTGCGGTACAAATCCAGTCAATCGCGCGTATCTCATTAGCATACCCCCATCTGGCCGAACAGCATCAAAACGTAGCAAAGTAAAACATGTTTACGTATGTAATTATTATATAGACGTTCAAAATCAACACAATAAAATATTAAGTTGATTTACAAAATATAATGAAGTGTTTTATTTTACCTCTTCATTTATTTATAGATTTTAAGTGTTACTGGTCATTATTTCTAACATACTTTTATGTTTGTATACGGTGCATTCTCTCTGTCTGTTCGCGATCGCGCCATTAAAGTTTTTGTTGATTTCGGAAAGTTTCTGATTTAAAGTTTCTGATTTGTAATGTGAGCCCGTCAATTTCTTTCCTGTGTGCTGAATAAACGAGGCACTCATGGCGTTGGAAGCTAGGATAGTGAAGGGTTCTTTATCAATTATTGTTTGCACGTTGGTGGGGATACCGACAGAAAAAAAACGGGGCATATAAAAAGGTAACGTTAACGATCTTTCCCCACCAACCTCTGCTTGGAGAGTAGGAAATCAACCTTCTTTGTTAGATACAGAAGGCCAGAATCACTTTGTCGTGCAAGGGTACTGATGTAAACGGGTTCCTCACTGGCCGCCCAGTGCGGAACTCGCGGCGAAAGTGGCGATTTTCTGATCAAACGTAGATCGCACGAATTAGAAGTTCCGGTCGCCAACCTTAGAGTGCGCCTCCGGGAGGAACCCGCTACTTACTAGGTACTTTTGCTTTTGTCGTGCTGATCGCAATGCCCCTGCCTACAGGAGGTAAGGTACATGTAGATAATGAAGGAGAAAATGACGATCTTAGGATAAGGCAAGGTATTGCTAATGCCTGCGTCACATTGTCCGACGAGCTTCGGCCGTATTTGTTGATCACCGAAAGGTCGCCCGATTTTAGATCGACCGAGCAACGCGCGTATTTTTGGCTTGAAAATCGTCCCCGTCACATGGAGGGAGGCTCGGGCGATCGCTTGGGAATACATCTATGACCTCAAAAATCGGGCGACTAGTCGCTGATGTTAAGAACACGTTTCACGTGTCAGCGAGCTTCGGCCGACTCCTAAAAATCGCCGGCGATCCCTAAAATTCGCGCGATGCTCGACGAATCATCGGGCGTAGTACTGCCGTAAATGTCGTTTAGAGCTCGCCGACTCGTCGGCCGATCGATTTTCGCACAATGTGACGGCCCCTTAAGGAACCTCAGGTGACTGTATGGCAGGAGAGAGGTGAATTGTGTGAATTATGTCACAGTGCAAGTAATGACAATCCTGAACAATCACATCTACACTGGCAGTTTGTGAATGTAAATAGATCAGAACCACAGCATGGTGGCACAGAAATAATGTACAACATGAGGAAAAAAAACTAAATAATTATGACAAAGGAAAGGATATACGCAAAAAAAAAACAGTTACTCAGGTATCTTATCACCTGGATGTCTAACCTTCACCAACGTATAAATGTATGTTGCTTTTACAGTTTGTACACGCAGTGAAGGATTCAGATACGTTAAAGCCTTTATTATATATATAATTAGTATCTATAGGTTTGGTAGTTAATTTTTTTTGCAATAAAGAATTTGCAAATACACTTCCTATATATATATATATATATATAGATAGATAGATAATGATCCCAACATACAATTGTAGTGTGACCATGTTGTTGGTTTCCTAATATTTGAGAGCCCTTACATTTCGGAGCTAAAGAGACATGTATATAGTTGTGATTAAGAGTTTGCACAGATCTCAGTCAAAACAGTTTATGATGATAAAGTTGAATTGTTGTTTTGAAGTTTACATTATAACTCTCCTGAGAAGTGTTTATGTTGTTGTATATCTGGATAGATATTTGGTATCCTTTATGGGCAGTAAACATGGAGATTCTTAGAATAACAGAATGAGTGTTTTGTTTGTTTGTTTGTTTGTTTGTTTGTTTTTATTTATCTTACCAGGGGGAACATATCGCCTGAGGGCACTTTTCAATGTGCCCTGGGGAAACCCCCAAACAAAAGCACTTACATCAGAATACAACAAAAGTAACAAATAAATTTACGCAAATTACTAATCGATACAAAACCAAAGTAACTTAAACTAGAGTTCCACGACCTCATACCTTCGCCAAATGAGGTTAATATTATATGACTGACGAATTATAGATTTCCCCCTAATTATGCCAATAAGATCCCCATTTGCATGAATTACGTCAGTTGATCATATTCTCCTCCCAATGGCAGTGTTATCGTAACAAAAAGGCCATTCTAGCATTTTCTCATAAATTATGCAAATGAAGTCCTGATTTGAATAAGTTATGTTGAATGATGTTCACCTCCAGTCAACTTCGAAATGCGCAAGTATGAAATTGCCAGCATCAACCACTATGGAATTACAGTATTTTCTCATTAATTATGCAAATTAGGTCTTCATTTACATGATTAATATATGGCGATGTTCCTGTCATTCTTAATTACACATGTCACAAGGTAGAATAGTCCTTAATGGAAGATAGGTGAATTATAGAATTCCCTCATTAACTATGCAAATTAGATCCTAATTTGCATAATTGTCATCTAATTATGTCAAGCATCACGTAAGCTACCTACATACCCAATATCAAGACGATCCGTCAACTGGTTCTTGAGTTATCCTACTTTAAACATTTTCATACAAATGCTCCTGCAGTTCCAGGGCAAGCCGCTAGGGGGCCCAAACTTACGTCACTTCTTGCCGAGCACAAGAGCTACCTACCATCCAAACATCATGACCCTAGCATATCCAGATCACGAGATATCAAAACCGGAAGTTCAGCTGCAGTACCATAACAAGCCGCCAGGGGGCCCAAAATCTAATCAGTTCGAGCTCTCATCAAGACCTATCCAGCTACCAAATATCAAGATAATCCATCTAAGCCTTCTCGAGTTATGCTGTTGACAGACAGACAGACACACAGACAGACAGACAGACAGACAGACAGACAGACACACGGCCACGAAAACATAACCTTCTTGGCGAAGGTAATAACATACATGATACATCAAATCATACTACACTTTATTGATTCTGGGTATGGAAATACTGTTTTGGGTGGCTGTGTTGTGAGTCTGTGTCTCTGCTTGTTATCTCATACATGTCTCTTCAGTTGCACAGTGGGTGGGAGGTGATTTTGATAGTTGATTGGTAGGGACATGGCACACTTGAGGGGGCCCAGTACGTGGCAACCATACACAATCTGACGCACAACTCGCAACAGTCTCTCCACTGGAAAACATGCCCTCACTGTGTCAGTCTCTAAAACTCACTCCACCGGCAGAACTTTCATACATACTGCAGTACACATCTGGAACAGTCTTCCAGACAACGTGGTCGGCCTGATCACTGACAACAACCTCCAGTCATTTAAAACAAGAGTACACCATCATCTTCTTTCCATCATCAGGAGTTCTACATTTGTATCTAGCACATTGCAACTGCTGTAAACCAATGATTAGCCAGGAGTGTTATTGTCACAATCCAGGCTATTGTTTACATTTAGCATTTGTGTTATCAAGACCTTAATGACATGTGAAATTGTTTTAGAACAATAGGTGACGTCATTGTATAGGTCAACTAAGGTCAGAGCATCTCGATCTGCATGTAACTGACCAGATCAGAGCACTACGAACTCATGTAACTGATCAGGGCACTATGCACTGGAAAGGTATATAAGTGAGAAATTCATGCTACTTGTGCGCATGTGTCATTTAGCCTCTGTACACTTGAAGAAGCCACACAGGCGAAACCGGTCGTGTGCCAGGCTGAAATAAAGTTCTAAACGGGAACTTTGCGGCTCCAGATGTCTTACTGAGGGACGACTGCGTACATGTTGGAGATGTCGGTTAGCTGAGGAATGAATCCTGAGGGATGAATCCCCACGAATTTATAGTTTACATTTAGCATATTATAGAAAAAAAGGTGGGAAGTACAATGTAGTTACATGTATATGTACATGGAGGAATTCAGGAAGTGGTGTAACACCCCATCAAATTACATCATACTGAGTCTACCTTCCACAGTTCCAATACAGTCAGGAAAACCCAAAAGAATTCCCAGAGTTCTGTGAACTTGAAGGTCCAAAAATACATTATACTTCTGAAATCTATAATTGTTTCTTGTGTTGTTCATTAAAATTTCCCATTAGGTAGAAAACGAGCCATTCTAGCAGCTGGTTAATTTGAAATCAAGAGTTTGCAGTATCTTCGCAGTTGCAGTTAAAACAAGAATTCGGAGACCTCATATCTCCATGAAATATAGTTTCCTCAACACAAATTATATATATATTTGATATGGAAAAGTCCAATCCTTTGTCAATGTTTCATTTCAATATGTCACCACTTATCATGCAAATGACCTCTATATTAACATAATATATGTATAGTGATGTTAACCTTTAACTAACATACACGTCATAACTATGAAATTCCCATCATTTACCACTAAAGAATCAGAGAATTTTTACATTAATTATGCAAATTAGGTCCCTATTTGCATAATTGGCATCTGTTGATTTTCCACCTGCCATAGGTTATACATATTACATGTATGAAAGTCCTGTAAAAACTGGAATTACCGAATTTCCTCCTTAATTATGTAAATGAGGTCTTCATTTGCATAATTTGTATTTCATTATGTACATCTCTGTCTAAGCTACCTACACACCAAAAATGATGAAAATACGTTGTTCCCATCTGGATTTATTCGCTTTGAAAGATTTCAACGGAAACTCCCCTGCAGTTCCAGAACAAGCTGCTATGGGGACCAAACCAAGTCACTTATTTCTGACAGGACAAGCTATCTGTTACCAGGGAGGGAGAACTTGCACCTCCTGGGCATTTTCAGCGGAAGAGCAAGACCAAGGGGCTGCAAAGCCGGCAAGAACCACGCAAGTAGAATTCAATCAGTGATAGGACACAGACCGTCGGTTGCTAATGTAAACAATGTCCCAACCCGAGTACCCTTTAAATGCAAATCGGTGTTGGCAACTCGACCCCGCATTCTTCAAAGTCTTCAAAGGGTTAATGCCCCACAACAACCCGTTGCACCTGCCAAAACATCCATGCCCACTGTGATGGTATGTAACGCCAGATCCCTGTGTAACAAGATGGAGGAGCTACAAGTGGTTTTACTCTTAAACAAAATCCAAGTTGCCGTTGTTACTGAGACATGGTTTAACGCAGATGTACCGACTACTTTGTGGGATATTGATGGCTATCACCTTTTCTCAAAACCACGTTCTGGCCGACAGGGTGGGGGAGTTGCGGTCTACGTCTCTAACGACATCCCTGCACTGGAACTGGACATCACAGTCCCTGATGATCTGGAATGCCTTTGGATTAAGGTCAGACCAAAGCGTCTCCCTCGTGGAGTACCAAGCGTCGTTGTTTGCGCGGTGTACTTACCACCGGTTTCTATGTATGGAACGGCACTGATTGAACACTTAACAGCATCCGTCGACATGCTCCGAGTCGGGACACCGAACGTCGGCATATGCATTGCGGGTGATTTCAACCGGCTAGACGTACACCAACTCTGC
Organism: Branchiostoma floridae x Branchiostoma japonicum; assembly: GCA_013266295.2. NCBI lineage: Eukaryota > Metazoa > Chordata > Leptocardii > Amphioxiformes > Branchiostomatidae > Branchiostoma > Branchiostoma floridae x Branchiostoma japonicum. The sequence goes on along the minus strand of CM023824.1, from coordinate 26,390,649 downwards.
CGCGGAAATGATCTCTCACAAATCGTTGAAATCCCAACAAGGATGGAAGCTACACTCGACCTGGTTATTACCAACTTACGCCAGCTGTATGATAAACCAACCTCTCTACCACCGATAGGGAACAGCGACCATAATGTCATCATTTTAAGACCACGGGTATCCGATCGCAGTAACAAAACACAAACTAAGACTGTGAGACCGCTACCTGAATCTAAGATAAGAAGTTTCGGTCAGTGGATTACAGCACATAAATGGGACGAAGTCCTGAATGCCCCTGACACCCAGTCAAAAACAAATGCTTTCTATGACACTGTATGTAACAAAATCGAAAAACATTTCCCGACTAAAACCATCACTATGCACATCAAAGACATGCCTTGGCTCACTCCTGAAGTGAAGGCCCTCATACGCAGGCGCCAAGATGCTTTTAGTCGGAACGACAGCACCTGGCGAGTACTACGCAACAAAATACAGGCAAAGATCAAGAAGGCAAAAAAGCGGTTTTACAGGGACAAAGTCCAGGCACTGAGAAAGGACAACCCGGCGAAGTGGTATGCCGACATAAAGGTCATGCTCAACACACAGAATAAAGGGCTCACACTCAACGTTGACGGCATCAACCCGACTGACAACAAGCTAGGCAATAGCGGATGCAGTCAACAACGTGCTATGCCAGGTCACCACATCTCTCCCGCCGCTAGACCCTAGCCTACTCCCCACATTCCTCCCAGCACAACCTTTGCCTGAGATTAAACCTTGGGAGATGTACACTAAACTGAAAAACATCCAAGCACGAAAAGCCGCGGGCCCCGATGGTGTTCCAGGAAGGATCATAAAGGAATTCGCGTACGAGTTGAGCATACCGATGACAGCTATCCTGAATACTTCAGTGGCTGAAGGGTACGTTCCCACCCAGTGGCGTCGAGCTAATGTTGTCCCTCTACCAAAGACTAACCCCCCTGTCTTGTCCGAGCTCCGCCCAGTGTCATTAACCCCGATCTTGGCAAAAGTGTCCGAAAGTTTTGTGTCTGCATGGACTCTCAGCGACATTAAGCCAAGGATTGACAAATCACAGTTCGGTTACATGCCTGGAAAGTCGACCACACACTGTCTCGTAGACATCGTCCATCACCTTTCCAAGATATCAGACCAACCTAGCACTGTCAGCACTCTTATCCTCACCGACTTCGCTAAAGCGTTTGACAGAGTAGACCACACGCTTGCAGTGTCCTGCCTCCTTAGACTTGGACTACGACCTGCTGTGGCTAAGTGGATTATCAGCTTTCTGTCGCAGAGGAAACAGAGAGTGCGCTATAACGATTACTTTTCGAATTGGAGCGAGACGTCGTGTGGCCTTCCCCAAGGAACAGTTCTGGGACCCATCGTTTTCCTTGCCCTCATAAACAGCGCCGCTGAGAACGCAATATCAAGACGATGGAAATTCGTCGATGATCTGAACTTGATCGAGAGTCGTAAAATAAGCCAAAACTCTACGATCCATCGGGATCTCGACGAGCTAAATGTCTGGTCAACGGCACATAAGATGCAGCTTCATCCGAAAAAGTGCAAGGTGATGTACCTTCACTTCTCAAAAACAGTTCCACCACTACCACCACTCAAAATAAATGACCACCCCCTACAGGAAGTTAAAGTGGCAAAGTTACTGGGCCTGTACATGCAATCAGACCTCAGATGGGAAGCCCAAGTTGACCACATGGTAAAGAATGGTGGCATGAGACTGTTTTTACTCAGAAAACTGAAGTCATTTCGATTGTCTACAGAAGACTTAGTAACCATATACACAAGCTACATCCGACCAGTGTGCGAGTATGCAGCACCAGCGTGGCATCCAGGCCTCACTCAAGCACAACGTAACCAGCTGGAGAGAATCCAACGTCGGGCCTTCAGAACTATTCTTGGCAAAGACTACACAACGTATACTGATGCCTGTCTCCTACTTGGCCTTGAGACTCTGGAGCGACGGCGAGACCAGCTCTGCCTAGCTTTTGCTAGAAAACTCTTACAGTCTCCAGACTACCGCCAGTGGTTTCCTCCCCGCCGCGGAGACATCAGTGGACGTACAACACGGTCCAGTAACCAGATAGACTGTTTTAAAACAAGAACTGAACGCTTTAGAAAGAGTCCTTTACCCTACATGGTCAAGTTACTGAATAACACATACATGTAAGATATCAGTACCAGACAGTGCTTTAGTAACTGAGTGTATGTATGTATTATCTAAAGCGACGAGATGTAAAAGTGATGTGGTGCTTATTTTGTTCTTTGCTACTTGCAATTTTAGAACTACGGAGTGTGTAATATTTAAAACAAAGACATATCTATAATTATAATGAATTTTAATATTAATGTGTAACGAATAATGTTTTTTAATAATACCGTTTTCATAGACATGTCGTTTGGCAATAGCATTTTAATGACAACTTATGTTGACCCCAGCGCAATTCAGGTGGCCAATAAGGTTGCCTGCGAGACTGGGTCTGTGTGTACTGTATATGTATGTGAGTTCTTAATAAACCAGTCATCATCACCAAGAAATCAAGACCATAGCATGTGCAGGACAAAAGATACAAAAACCGGAAGTTCAGCTGCAAGGTCTGCCACCAGGAGGCCCATATTTGACCTGTCTTTCTATGACCTTTTAACATACCAAATATCATCACAATCAGATTCTATAAATGCCTTCATAAGTTATGTTGACCACAAATTTGCGGAAACACACACAGACACACAGACAGACCAAAAACAATATCTCCATTTTTCATGGAGATAACTATGGTGTCATTCTCCTAATCCCCATTAAAAAGATTGAAAGTCATATAAAGAAATTAAAACAGGAACTCAGTAAGACTTGAAAATGACAAATAATTTTGCTAAGAGCTACATGTAAATGTTCAGCATATTCTGCATCAGACACTTGTTCAGGAGACAATAACCACACTGTATTTGCTTGATGAACATGTCAGTTTTAATTTCACTTCTGTTTGTCCTAATACATGAACATGGTCAAAATGAAAGCTATTGTGCAGACCGTACCACAATGCTTTATAAAAGCTATATATTTTGACAAAAAAAATACTACTGGAAGCTGAAAAACCTGGAAGTCTTTACTGCCAATTGAAAAATAAACTTATTCCAAAGTTGATTGGCCATGTCAAAATTGTTGTATTCTACATGTATGTCATATGTCATAGCACATAGCAACCAGGTTATAAATATGGTCAAATAGTCTGGTATAGATACAACCAATGATTTAAAGCCCCTGTCACACATACATGTAGACGAATATGGCCTCTCGAACTCCCCCCAACCATGGTTAGGAGTACAGTGTAGATCAGGAGCAAGGTTGGCTGTCTTGGGTGGTGTTCAGCGAGGTCGACCACTGTTCGGCTGTGCCAGCTGAATGTTTTAAAACATTTGGGTGTGGACGGGAATTTCAGCCATGGTTGGCTGGTGTTCGGGAGTAGATCAGCAGTTGTCGAGGCATGGTTGGCAGTCAAATTTGACTCAAAGTTAACTCAGATTTGATTTGATTTGTATGGAAAGGTAGGCATGGCCTAAATCTGGTCAGATTGCTTCTGCACTTCAGCCAACCTTGGTGGGAAGGTTCTGAATGTGTGACAGGGCTTTACTTTTATTATTTTTAAATTTAACAAAATGTTCCTTTATTCCTGATACACTGCATTAGCCCAACACACTCTTGCACAGAGTAATTGTAGCAAACAAACCATGGAGCTATTTGTAGCATTCTTAACAGATATTCTCAATATGCCAAGTTTAACTGTAGTGATAATGCTGCTATTATGTCCTGCAAGTTTCAAGAAAAGATACAGAGTATAAATTCTCATTAGGCCATCTGTGCATATTAACAACATAATATAGTCTTTATAATATGTAAATTTCTGCTCACAAAAGATCTTCAACAAACCATGGAGTTATATCTTCCTTTTATAACTCCATGAACTAACGTAGCCCTACATGTATATGTATTTGCCTCAAGTACATGGTCATATTAATTTTCAAGGTCTCTTTCTTAAATGCAATGTTGTACATATGAACAAGCAAATATGTGTACCTCAAATTCTCCAAATTATGGATACAAACCTTTCAATTTGGAACAGGACTGGTGCTATTTTGGGGAAACATTAAATGCAAGCTAAGGCCATACCAATTCAACTTGTTGGTTCTGAGATTTGCCCACTTTATCTCATATGCATGTGCACAGTCATGTACATGGCGTTTTCATCCAGGTTTTCAGTTTTTTAGCAATAACCAGTTAATGAAAGTCTTTGTCTTCATACTTGGTACAGTTTAGTATATTTATTATAAAAAAAATAATGCAGTCATTTGATTGAAAGTTCAAAATTAATTGTTTGAATCATAAGCCAGCATAATTATGTTGAGTTTTGGCTTGTACATGTATGGTAGCATTTGCGGCTATCACAGGATGCCTAAGCCTGTTTTATTTTTAGCCTGCCCACTCCATTGATTTCCTACAAAAATCCGAGAGCCAAGAAATCAAATTGGTACTAGTATACAGCAAACAAGCTGAGTTGACAAGGGAAGCATTATGCATTAATATGTACATTACTACTTCTACACCGTTGTCATATTTGTGTGTCTTCTAATAGTTCTATCCTTTTACATCCTACTAGATGTTGCCAGGATGTCATTGTCCATTCTGCAGTATGGACTCCAATTCACCAGACTCTTTCAGTTCCTGTAGAAAAGAGCAAAAACGTCGGTGAAGGTTAGACATCCAGGTGATAAGATACGCCAAAAACAGTTACTCAAGCAACTGGATATGATTTTGGAAACGGTCAGACGTTTCAGGTAGCATCCACTACCTTTCGTCAGTGACACTAAAGGACTGCAGGAGAATTGCTGGTTTATAAGCAGAAACCATTGAGCAACAACCAGGGGCACTCTTTCAAACTCGAGTCCACGGATATCTTAGACCGCGAAACCCGCTGGTGGGAACGAGGAGTTAGAGAAGCTATATATGAAAGGATGTACAACCCCACCCTCAACAGGGAGGGGGGGCTACGGGTAGACCTCTCGGGAACTTGGGATTTGGCGCTCCCAGCCCCAAGGACAGACAACACTTAAGCTCCTGTTCTGAAACAACAGGAGCTTCTTCACTAATTTGCATCATCCTTGTCTTGACTTGTCTAACTTGTATTTCCTTTTGGCCTTTCACAAAAAAATTGTCGTGACTCTTGTTTCCTTTTGGCCTTTCACAAAAAATTGTCTTTACTTATTTGCATATCAATCAATGGTTTCTGCTTATAAACCAGCAATTCTCCTGCAGTCCTTTAGTGTCACTGACGAAAGGTAGTGGATGCTACCTGAAACGTCTGACCGTTTCCAAAATCATATCCAGTTGCTTGAGTAACTGTTTTTGGCGTAAAAGAGCAAAAAGTTTGTTTGTTTTTTAAGAAAAGGTTTTGGGCATAATGTGAAAAGTGCAGGGTCTTTTTGTGTCTGTCTATATATATCTGTCTATACCTGTTCCAGCATCACTGTATCACTAGTCCTGAGTGCAAATGTGGCCATCGAAATGAGACATCGGAACACTATTTGTTGCACTGCTCACTTTACAATTCCGCAAGGAGTCAAATTTTATCATCCATATCCTGCCTACATCTTGACAACATTATTATTCCCCTTTGGCCTACACAACTCAGACGACAACACATTATGTACCTTACTCCTTACCGGTAGCCCCTCCCTCCCTTACTCTACCAATTGCTGTATTCTTTATATTGTTTTCAATTTCATTTCTCAGTCTGGAAGATTTAATCTATCATATTAACGTTATTCAATTTATGTTTATTGGTGCGCCAGCCTCTTTCATCTTATGTTCGTTGTATATTTTGTATTTGTCTTCAATCTGTATTCTGTATGTCTTATGTTGAGCAAAGGATCATATAAGCACGTATGTGCTTGCTATCTAATGCTCAAAAATCTATGTGAATGAAATAAAATAAAACATCTGTCTATATAAGGGACACAGATCAACTGAAGTTAACTGAAGTCAGGGTCCTCATCGAGTACGATGGACAAATAAACATCATCATCATCATCAAGGGACACAGGCAAAACATCTCAAACAGACTTGGGTAAAAACTACATGTATAGGGGTCAAAGGGTCTATAGTAGAAAAAAGGCAAACAATTCTGTCATAACTGTATTATACAGCCACATCAATAATTGTATAAATTTGTATGATAAACAATGCTTAGTTTTAGTTAGACTATGGTCCCACTAGGGAGTGGGAGAGGCTATTGTTCCATAAAATCACAAAATCACAACAGTTTGCTATGTCGTACTTTCAAAGACTTGTATGTATATGGAACAGTTTGGATGTCAGTCTGAGAACATTGGGTTTTAATGTCTCTCAGCCACAACACTTGAAGACCGTCAAAAGACAGTTGATGATACATTTACATAACAGGTTTAATTATAATGCGATCTATGACACCGATGTTGCATGTAGCTGGATATCTTTTTGCAGATGTATGACCTGTATGGCCACAAGGCCGCGATAACTGCCCTATAGTTGTCACTATATTGTTATATATCTTAATATGTTATAGTATGTTGTCAGTTGTATTGTTAATTATTGTATCATTACTGTTTTAGTATGTATTTTGTATGTGGAGAGACAACTGGCAGAGGTGCAATTATGCACCTGTTTTGTCTCTCCTCCATGCTACTTGTCGTTGCATTGGAAAGTCTAATAAATAAATAAATAAACAGTACTCCAGGATATGATAGTTACATATGTACATTACATCTAACTCTGTCAATAAGTGTTACACAATATGTAAATACAGTAGCAAAGTAAAGAAACTAGACTTCAACAGGTGGGAATTAAAGTGTATAAGCTCATCAAATTAGACGCATTTTTGAAAAAAAAATTGAATGTTTCAATTCAAAATGGGAATTATCACAATATGATGTGGCATGTCATTGGTACACTTTGCTACACCCAGCCATGCGACCTCCTCACCTTCACAATATCCAGTCCACCAATCAGCTCTCCTTTTACATACAGCTGTGGGTAGGTGGGCCAGTTGGAGAACTTCTTCAACCCCTGGCGAACCTATATTTGTGAAAACAGTACTTTTTCTGATTATCTCCAAATTATCAATAACTTGTCATATGTCATTTGTCAGTAAAATAGTCATATGCATGTAAGGTCTATATATTTACATGTAGTAGCTGTGAAATTTTCTACGGCAATGATATTTTGCTGCAGTATGTAACACAGAAACTGGACAATGTTGATATAGCCTAACATTTTCTTTTCAGAAAAGCTTCTATTTCTTAGAATACTTGCCTCCTCATCTTGCAAGATGTCGAAAGTCTCATACTGCACACTGAAAACAATAAATGGTCAAATGTAAATCAATTATTTAATGTCTAGCATCCCTGTATTCTCCATGTATGTTCTTAAAATGTCTCATTTGAAATATTCAACCACAACAGAATACTTCATCAGATCCTTGTAACGGTTGAAAATTCAAAATATACACGTATTCAATCATATATATATTATATAGAATACTACACAGTGTATTATATTCTGTATCACCCCAGGTCAGGTCGACTGATGGCCGTAGGGATTTTCAACCCGCGGGAGGGCTGGGAACGAGAGTGATGCGGAATACACCATTTTATATTTTATTTGTATCATACCATGGAGTTAAAAATAAGACAATGGGACCCAGCGGGATCTAGCGCCGGAAAACAAAAGGCCGCGGCGGGGGCCAATCTCGTTGTCCCTCCTTCTTATTTTTAACTCCATGATCATACCCACCTGACAAAACACACATTTCAGTACGAAATGCGGTAAAATTTTGTGTCCGCAAGCAAAAATTGTAACAACATCAATAATTCCAATGTCCGAATCGGGTATTAAAGGTTTCAAAAGCGGTGCACTTGGCACACAAGAAATGAATTATTCTATGGAACTTTTGGAAGCCCGTGTGATAACCATTACGTGTGATACGGGTAGTTATCACATGGGCTGGAACACCTGTATTGAGCCCAGGTATCACATAACTAATTATTTCTGAGGTCTGTTACTAACAGTAATGTTGTCTACAATGCACATATAACATGTATACAAATGTACCATCCTATGTATCTAAATTTATCAACCTTAGAGCCTTATTACAATTTCACATTACGTGCAGTGATGACAATACTTACCTGGTGTCATTGAGAATACCTATGATCTGTTTGCTGAAGCCACATCTTGGTTCCTATGTAAACAATCACACATAAAAAGGTTGTCAAAATCAGGAATCTTTAGTGCATCGTACATACAAAATTGTCATTTATGTTACACAGGAAGGATTGAATAAATCTGGTAGACGTCTGTGAGACTGGTGAAAAAAAAATGAATTCTTAATGGTTAATGACCCACCCCGAGGTGTATATGGTGTCATGAGGCCTGGTCATTAAATTTATTTAATTAATGAATCCTATAACCATCAAATAAATTGCTGATTCATGAGGAATAGGTGGATCATTAACGTTATCATCATATAGCCTATCCAAACTTAGCAACGTAGCAAACTTTAGTGTCCATCCTCCACAGAGCATTAAAAGACAGTGTCTTAAAAAAAATGTACTACTAGGCTCTGCGTTATAGCGCTGGTCAGATTCCTGCATGTCCACCAGTATATGTTACTCCTGGGTTACCCCCCTCCCCCCCCCCCCCCCCCCCCCCAAAAAAAATCTGTTTGAAATCTGTTTCAGAAAGTCCTTTGAGGAAAAAACTCCAGTACTGCATAGTCTGTCATGATACATGTACCTCGAACACAAAGATGGCAGACTGAGACTGATCTCGTACCCAGGGTCATGTGAATCAGTCAACCCTATTGGTCGGGGTGTTTATGAATTTAACCTCACCACTTGTGAGATCATTATTCACCACTGGTGAGGTCATGGCATCATAACCAATATAAAATAGTTATGGGGAATTCTGATCAACGTCTTCTAGCAGTATACAATAATCTATCATGCAACACGATCAATGTTGATCATCTATAACTAGTGCTGTGTACCTAAACCCACGTATAAGATCAGGTCCGGATTCAAGTCCAGAGGTTTAGGTTCAGTTCCGGACTTGTAAGTCCGGACCTACATGTAAACCCATTGCATGTTGGCAACCATGCAATGTTGTCTGGGTGAAACTGTGGCCACATAACATGGAGGCTGACACTTGACAATGCCCAATGGCAATGTTTTCTTCATTTTGCAGCACAGATTTTGTGATCTATGGAAGGTTTTATGTGGTTTGGAATAAAAAGGGGTATGTGACATGTTTTTTTTTCCAACCAAGTCCGGAACTGGTTCCCACAATTCAGTTTTTTTTGGACTTGAACCTAAATGTTTTTACAAGTCCCGAACAGAGTCCAGCAAACTGGTACACAACACTATCTATAACTGACAGGCTGTCAGTGCCCTACCTGCCGACTTCCCTTCATGAAAAGAGTGACCTGTCCTTTGTTGATTAAGACCTTCAGTCTGTGAGTCATATTAAGAAGAAAAATCAAAATAATGGTCAGCAAATTAAATGTCAAAAGAATCAAGTGCACAAATATTCACATTCAGTTAAAAACTATCAAAAAATAGACTAAAGCATTTATTTAGAAGAATTAATCAAAGAACATATTGTAATGGTACATGTACATTGTAGAAAACCTTACTGTAAAGTACATTTAGTTTTACCTGTCCTCCAATGTCTCTGTTTGAGGTAAGGCTGATGCTAGGTCTCCACTTTCTGCCATTTCCTACCGATGCAAAGATACATGTATTAGTCAACTTCCCAGACGGAAAGGAAAGTGATCTTGATCCAGTTTTAGCTCACAGAAGAGCTAATCTCCCACTGGTCGTAACAGAGAAGACAGACGCTACGTACAGTATTTACAGGTTTATTGTACCGTGGAAATTCCCCTAGCTCTATTTGACAAGCACAATGAACAGTGGACCATGTCCCATCATAAGGACTGTGACGTTTTACAGTAGCGTGCATGTCGTGTGAGCAACAACAATCGGGATTCGAACTACCAACCTCTTAGTCCATAGGCAGCGTCGCTTATTGAATGTGAAAGTGAAAGTGATCTCGAACCAGTTTAGCTCACTGAAGAGCTACTCTTCCATTGGTCGTGACAGAGAAGACAGACGCTACGTACAGTATTTACAGGTTCATTGTACCGGGGAAATTCCCCTAGCTCTATTTGACAAGCACAATGAACAGTGGACCATGTCCCATCCTAAGGCCTGAGACCTTTTACAGTAGTGTGCATGTCCGGTGAGCGACAACCTGACGGGATTGGAACTCCAAACCTATTAGTCCATAGGTAGTGTCACTTATTGAATGTGAGAGTGAAAGTGATCTCGAACCAGTTTAGCTCACTGAAGAGCTACTCTTCCACTGGTCGTGACAGAGAAGACAGACGCTACGTACAGTATTTACGGGTTCATTGTACCGGGGAAATTCCCCTAGCTCTTTGCGACAAGCACAATGAACAGTGGACCACAGCTTAACGTCAAGTCCTAAGGACTGCGACCCTCTCCAGTAGCTTGTATGTCGGGTGAGCGACAACAGCCGGGATTCGAACTCCCAACCTCTTAGTCCATAGGCAGCATCGCTTATTGAATGTGAAAGTGATCTCGAACCAGTTTAGCTCACTGAAGAGCTACTCTTCCACTGGTCGTGACAGGACAGACGCTATGTACAGTATTTACAGGTTCATTGTAACAGGGAAATTCCCCTAGCTCTTTTCGACAAGTACAATGAACAGTGGACCACGGCTTAACGTCAAGTCCTAAGGACTGCGACCCTCTCCAGTAGCGTGTACACATGTATGTTGGGTGAGCGACAACAGCCGGGATTCGAACTCCCAACCTCTTAGTCCAGAGGCAGGGTCGCTAACCACTGGACTACGCACGCTACTTTGTACTAATGTGAAAATCAAAATCAAATAAAAGTATAAACAGTGAAACACACTTTTGTGTCAATACCTTTATAATATCCAGGCCACCAAGAAGTTCTCCGTCAGCATAAAGCTGAGGGTAAGTGGGCCAATTGGAGAAGGTCTTCAGTCCTGGAACGATAAAATTTGCACAAACATGCAGTTAGCTCTGAAATGATACAGCTGCTTAGTACAAAAAACTGCAAACATTTACAATTATGATACTGTGGCAAGAAGAAATCTACCTTTTTCTAGCTTGTGTTGCACTAAGAATGTTATATGGTACCATTGTTATGATATAAAATGAGCACTAAAGTGGGGAAATGGGTGGCATTTTCCAATAGATATTCATAATTCAATAACTTCATGAGGTAACTAGAGGTCAACGATCTCATGCCTTCGTCAAAGGGTGTTATCGTTATATAACTTCAGAAGGTAGAAGTGATATATTAGTCCCCCTAAATATGGAAGTTGGATTGTGAAAACTACCCCTGCCGATGCAGTCTGCAATCTTGCATTGGGCAAGGGAAAAAACAGCTGTGCAGGAAATGTAAGGCAACACCGCCTGCAGCTACATGGACTATCCCCTCTGGGACTTTCTCCCTCTGGGACAGCCTGTAGCCCATGTGTCACAATGAAGGTAGAGTATCATGGAAGGTAACTGAATTATAGAATTGCTTCATTTATTATGCAAATTAGATCATAATTTGCATAATTGTCATCTAATTATGTCTAGCATTACTTAAGCTACCTACACACCAAATATCAGGACGATCCGTCGACCGGTTATTGAGTTATCCTACTTTGAACATTTTCATACAAATGCTCCTGCAGTTCCAAAGCAAACCGCTAGGGGGCCCAAACTTATGTCACTTCTTTCCGAGCACAAGAGCTATCTACCACCCAAAAATCATGACCCTAGCTTGTCCAGATCACCATATATCAAAACCGGAACTTCCGCTGCAGTACCATAACGAGCCGCCAGGGGGCCCATATTCCTATCACTTCTAGGTCTCATCAAGACCTACCCACCTACCAAATATGAGGACAATCCATTTAAGCCTTCTCGAGTTATACTGTTTACAGACTCACACACACATGCACGCCCATGAAAACATACCCTTCTTGACGAAGGCAAAAATGATATTTTCAACAACTGGCTGCCTTGGCATACTCATCCCCCCCTGCATGAATATTCACGCTGAAGTGAAGTGAAATGTATTGGGAATCAGGGATTGAAATACTTTTTCCTGCATACCTGCACTGGTGCAGATAACATAGAAAATTACCTGCACCAGACAAATTTTACCTGCACCACTCAGACTTTAGGAAGTATGGATCATACTAAAAACTGTTCAGAAACTACTGCCATTATTTCTTTTGTACTTCTCCTATAGGTGGTGACAGTCAATGCACCAAATAACAATCGACATACACCTACATGTATATGTACAATTTTTGTACAAATAGCATACAACACGGTGTATTCCGTATTGCCCAAGGTATCGGCCTGACCGCGAGTCGGATCCCCCTCCGGCCGAAGGGCGATCAGACTCGCGGGAGGGCCGAGACCGAGGGCGATGCGGAATACACCGTGTTGTATGCCTATTTATATCATACCCACCCTAGAAAACACGTCTTTCAATGCCAAATGAGTGAAAATTTTGTGTCCCTAAACAAAAAAACTGCAACAACATCAATTCCAACGTCCAAATGCCGTATTCGAATTTTCAAAAGTGGCGCACGCGGTTAGGGCGAAACACGTTTGAATCGTTCTATGGAAGCCCGGTTTATATGCCCGGTCGTACAGCAAAATACAACACGGTCGGGAGCACTGTATCGTCGCCTGGGTATGATATAAATAGGAATATGAAAAATTTCCCAACTTTAGTGCTCGTTTAGATGTTATCACAGGTAAGTTCCATACCTTGCCTGACTTCTTCGTCAGCCAGTATGTTGAAGTAGCTAAACCTGACTTTCTGTCCGCTCAGAAGGTCGATCATCTTACGACTGAAACCTGCAACAAACAACAACACATTCAAACAAAAAAACAAACAAACATGCCATATCCATTCCAACAGACAAAACAAAAGGACTTGGGAACTGACATTTCTTCATCAGAGGATTCACATGTATGACCAGACACTAGAGAGATGCAATATTGGGTACTTGTCATGTCCATTCGTAAATACAGGTGTATTGTATATGTGCATCCTAAAATGACCATGATTTGGCAGGTCATTTGTATATCAGGTCTACAATGTTGATTATATACACAAAAGTCAAACAGACAATATGACTTCCAAATACAAAAGCATTCCTTGAGAACTACTATGGACAAGCTCTGTACTCTACTTAAGTGATTCTTTTTGTTTGTTTTCTTCTATATATCATAGCATTTATACATTATGAATTCCATGCAATCTTCCAATGGATGTCAAGACTATGTTGTAGGCATATATTATGCACTATTTCTATGTATAAACTAATAAAAAGTGTTATTTTTGCTATGAAATCAACTGTAGTTACAGAATCTGATGTATTTGTTTATTAATGTTTATTAGAGTTTACCACAAGTAATATACAAGTGGAAGGGAGGACAAAACAGGTGCATAGGCACCTTTACAAAGTTGTCCTCCCAAACACTACATTGCTACAGATTACAATATTATTAATAGTTATACAAAACAGACTACAATATAAAACATCTTAGGCCACACCAATTTAATTTGTTGGTTCTCGGATTCGCCGCTTCATTTTTTTCCGATTTGCAAATAAAAATAAAATTGGATTCAGGCTTTGAATCAACTGCAAAATGCTCCGATTTTGCCGAAAACAGTTGAAGAAAGCTCCTCGTCTGCCTTGTTTTATAGTTTTTTCATGTATCAATGCTCTGGTTTGATCAAAAATTCAGAAATCATTGTTTGAATTATAAACCAGCTTGGAAAGGGGACGTCAAGGCTGCTATCGTAGCTTTTGGGGCTATCAGAGGATGCCTAGGCCTGTTTTTATTTTTATTTTTTTTCGCCCGGTCGCTTCATATTTTTTCTACAAAAATCCGAGAACCAACAAATTAAATTGGTGTGGCCTTAACATGAGATACAAATTTTTTACAAAATATCAAACATGAAACATGATGTAGACTGGAACTCACCACAACGAGGAGCTTCAGGTGTTCCTTTCATAAACAGCATGACAGGAGCGGAGCTAACCAACTTCTTCAACCTCGTGTTTAAGTCCTGAAAAATACAGCATTTGGGGGATTTCAGACTTCTGGGAAGTGTTTGCAGGCCTCGAAATTAACTTTTCTTCCTATTGTCCCAGCACTGTCCCAAAAATAAATTTCAATTGTCCCGAAGTGAGGGTGAACTGTCCCAACTTGTTTTTTGGGAAGTATTCTATGACTTTAACTTAAGTCAACTTTATTTTCCTTACGTTCACTCCCAGGCACACTATAATTGCAGAGTAGACAGGAAATTCAGGGGTACTTTCCGGATCCAAAAGCCGGGACGTGTGCCTGATAAACAAAAGAAGGGCTGACATTCCGATGTTGATTATTTTTCTATTGTCCCAAAAAGTGTATTTTTGGTTGTCCCAGCCTAAATTTTAGTGGTCAGTGGCCATTGGACCACCTTTAATTTCGAGCCCTGGTTTGGGGTTTTCATGAATGTATTGGAAGTGTGGAGGGGATTGTATGATGTAATTCAATCTGTTACTACACCACGTCCTTAATTCCTACACAATTACTGCCCACTTACTCCCACCTACATGTAGCATGTGCTACATGTATGTCACTTTCAGGCAAGACCTCTCTACATGTATATCATTCAACTGTCAAAATCAGCTCCCATCCACCATACAACTAAAGCTAATATTGCGACACAGGACACAAATCCACATGTCAGCCACCCAAAACAATACTTCTGTACCAGGAAGTAAACTATCACATGTGTAACTCTTCATTTCGCAAGAGTACAAAATGCATTTAGTTCTATCCAACGCTTGAGACGCATATAAACTAATGTGGTAGCACCTAAAAGAAAGAGGGTCTACAATTTTATATGTACACATTTCTAGTGTTACTTGCCATCCATGATATTGTAAAAGCAAACCTGTACAGACTAATATTGACAGAGAAGAAAGCATGAAGAGTGGTATTGACAGCACGTCGGCAGAACGTACAGCACCTGCGCAAAAAGCATGATGTATTGTGAATAGCATTTGGGAGAACGTCTCATATGAGGTTGTATTAGAGCCTACAATGTATAAGGCTGACAGCCTGTCTGTAGTTTTCAGATCGATGTTGTCTAGGAAAAGATATCGTCTGCAACAGGCAAAATTTTGATACTAATTGCTGTATTTTTGATATTGTTTTCAAGTTCATTTCCCAGTCTAGAAGATTTAATTTATCAGATTAACGTTATTTATTTTATGTTTATGTGCGCCAGCCTCTTTCATTTTATGTTCGTTGTATACTCTGTATTTGTTTTACTCTGTATTTTGTATGTCTCTTGTTGAGCAGAGGGCTATATAAGCACGAATGTGCTTGCTGCCCAATGCTCAGAAATCTATTTGAATAGAATAAAATTTTGATGCAACGTTGACCAAACATCCAACGAAAAACGTGAAAAATCGGGGTTTTGCGCAGGCGCAGTACGTTCTGCGGACATGCTGGTATTGACCTCTTTAGGAGCTGCAGCTGCTGTGGTTGATGGTAAGACGGCAGCAGAGGCCAGAGTCTGGACCTTCTTGGTCAGTTCTGGAGCGTGGGCACCATCCAACCTGTCTATCTTCTGTTTGTTCTGAAATGTTGACATCACAAGTTCATATGCATTTAGCAAATTGTATTACTAAGCTGTTGTTGTGAACCTGAACTAGAGCTGTGTACCAGTACGCAGTACAGGTTCTGTACTGGAAAAATTGATTAGGTACAGGTCCAAAATACCTAATCCTAAGTACCGGTACTGTACCGAAATAATTTCACACTAACTACATGTACAGGTATATGCTTATTTGTGACCTAAAATGCATAAATACCTGGTCCCCCATGGGCCCCAAAGTAAGGACAGTGTGTTTGTGTTACAGACTGACTTCAAGTTGTTAACTACCCTGAAAGTTGAATTATTAGTTATGCTCCCTCTAGATGTCACTTTGGTCAGGTTGGTGTTGCAGGGTAGGAGATGAAAAGTAAAATATCTTAGTTTGGCCCATGTTTTGCATAAGAATAAACATAAACAAAAACTTACCCTTAACTGTCAAGTTTATTAATGTTTCTGTTGTTATGGAAGGAGTTCAGAAGAACATGTTAATTTAAATTTGTTGAATTGTTCAGGTACAGGTTTAGGTCCGGACCTGTACCTAAACCAATGTACCTGTTCCTGTACCTAAAATTTGTTTGGTCGTGTGGCACAACGACAGAGTACTCGACTCGGAACCAAGAGGTCCCGGGTTCGACTCCTGACATGCCACCGACCTTGTGCCCTTGGGAAAGACACTTTACACGACTTTCCTCACTTGACTCAGGTGTAAATGAGTATCATGTGTTAGGTGTGCACGCTATCAGCATACTTGCTGCCTAGTGCACACTTTGTATTGTCATGTTACAATTTCTGAATGAATAAATAAATAAAATTTGTTTAGGTACACAGCTCTAATCTGAACTGTCTGCTTTTATGACTACAATGAAATTCTATAAAATCTTGTACTGATACTTATCATTTATCTGATCCTTACGTACCTTGATGAAAATGAATGTTGGCACAGCGACCACTTCATAACGCTCCGATATCTCAGGAACTGCCTCGGCTTCAACCTGTAAAAATACAGAAAACTGCCTGGGTTACTTTAGTGTAGATTTTGTAACAATGTTTCCAGATCTAGATTAACATTGTGGTCTTAACTCATTTATTTCTTGTGTTTAAGTCATGTAAATCGCACAGGGCGCTCTAGCCAGCTCGAAATTTTTTTCCGTCAGCCCACTGGTTCATGATCGAACCTGAAGGGAGAGTGCTCACAATGTAGGGGGGTCGGGGGACAAATTTTGGATTTCTAAGCCTTTAAAAACGCATTTTCACACATTTTGAGAGGCAAATCATGGGGTTGAGAGTGGTTTTTGGTGGTCCTTTGGATGTTTTTATATTTTTACCAAAGATTTTTGTCAATTTTGTTTGTCAAGGTTGACTGATTGGTTTTAAAAAAATTCTGTAACATGCCACAAAGTTCCTGCAATTAACGGAAAAACTGGTGCTGGCTAGAGATTGCATGCGGTTAAAACTCGTTCAAAAGCTGTGTAAACCATGTGCACTCAATGAGTTGCAATTTTTTTGCATGTGGCTATCTATAATATACATAACACATAACCACACGAGAATGTGACGAGATGACACAAACATCTACATGGGTTACACGAGAAGTGAACGTGACTTAAACAATAATTGCATGGCTTTTGCACGCATTGCAACCAAGAAATGCATGGCTTTTAATCCCCACCCATGTCACCGATCTTGTGCCCTTGGGAAAGGCACTATACACTATACACGACTTTCCTCACTTCACTCAGGTGTAAATGAGTACCTAGTATACGTGCTCGAGGTGTGGCTCTCCCCATACACGGGACCTCCATTTAACGTCCTATCCGAGGGACGTCCCTAAACGAAGCTAGGTACTCATTTACACCTGAGTGAAGTGAGGAAAGTCGTGTATAGTGCCTTTCCCAAGGGCACAAGATCGGTGACATGGGTGGGGAGAGAGTAAGCCGGCCCACCAATAACAACAACAACAATATATAATAGAAAGCTTATAGTTAGATGAACTAGACTGACCTTGACAAACTTGACCTGTAGATGTTCCTTGGCCAGTTCTGTCATGACATCGTTCATCTGTGCACATTGCTGGGCCCAGTCTGCCCAGAAGTGAACAACAACCAAGGAACTGGAAATAACAAAGAAATTACAGTCATACAACCATCTAGTTTCGTAACATTGACTCATTTTAATTGATTTTCTTAAGTCACTAAGTTGTAACTTGGTATTCATACTACATGTATATGTGCTAGGTTAGGGCTGTGTACCGGTACGCAGTACCGATACTGTACCGAAGAAATTGATTAGGTACAGGTCCAAAATACCTAATCCCTCAGTACTGTACCTGTATAGAGTTACACTAATTATCTGCTTATTTGTGGCCTAATATAGGGAAATAGCTGGTCCCCCATGGGTTCCGGAGACAGGGCAGTGTGTTTGTGTTACAGACTGACAGTGTTAACTACCCTGAAAGATCTGTTGTGTATAAGATATGCTCCCTATAGATGTCACTTTGGTCAGGTTTGAGTAGCATGAGGACACTTAGGGTAGGAGATGAAAACTAAAACATCTTAGTTTTGCCCATGTTTTGTCTGAGAATTCTCCATAAACAAAAACTTACCCTTAACTGTCAAGTAGAGTAGAGTAGAGTCAAGTTTATTAATGTTTATCTCATTATTGAAGTTCAGAAGAACATGTTAATTTGTTGAATTGTTCAGGTACTAGTACAGGTACAGGTACGGATCTGTACCTAAACCCGTGTACTTGTACCTGTACCTAAAGTTTGTTTAGGAACACAGCTCTATGCTAGGTTAATAACTTGATCCACAACTACAGTAGCATCATGCTATGTATGCAGCTCTAATGTGCCAAAAAAATCTATTCGGTTTATAACAGTTTATACGTTCTTAGGACATTTGAAACTGAGGTAAGGATAGTCATGTCAAATATCATTTTATCAAACGCCAAAAAATACGTTTAAAACACCCACATTAAATGTCATTTGAGTGTCATAATTTAGAAACTATCCAGCAGTATGCATATGGTCAAAAGAAATGGCATGTCTTCGTAACGTTAGTATATATTCATTTCACGTAGAATGAGAACTTTAAGTGCAACAAAGGGTCAATAATCTCACAGAAAACTTGTGTTTTTCCTTAGTTAACACCTGTACTGGTAACTATAAACTCACCTGCCGGCATTTTTGACAATTTCGTCGAACTCTGCCAGACTTTTTCCTTCCACGACGGCCATATTGTACAGGGTTGTCAGCAAAGAATGGCGGGTAATATGGAATGGTTCATTATCGGCAGGGGAGGGTAGCACCAGAGTACTCCTACACTAAAAAATACCTATTGTAATATGGTAAAAAATTGTCAAATGGGGGAATAGTAGAAATTTTTATTTTCTTAACCCTCTACGATCTATCTGAGATGAGATTTCCAATGATAATTCCTAGGCAAAGCACATCTAAAACTCCACCAAATTAAAGTATCCCATTATGCTACATATGGAAAATAACTGTTACCACGAATTGATTCATTAATAGCTCCAAGTCTTTAACTCTTATGATGTTTGTAGACATATAGTTTTCGCAACCATGTACCTCCAACCCCTGATTAGATCAAGAATGGAATAGCCCACTTTCTTCCTACATCAGTGGTTGGGTGTTGAGAACTGAGGGATCATTGCACGTACATTCACCCCCATCAAACTCCTTTCAAGCCGTACCCGGAAATTCGTGCCGTACCCGCTCAAAAATTCTAGCCGTACCCGGAAATTCTGGCCGTACCCGCGAAAATTTCAAGCCGTACCCGGTAATTCGTGCCGTACCCTGTACTTTTTCGCCGTACCCAATGGCGGATATCGCTCAGCCCCGGTGCGTAGTCACTCGGAAGTCGTGTCTAAATACCCTGTACGGCAACGATACACGTTACCTCATATAGCCTATGCTCTGGTAAATATTCCTGGCCACCTATCTGCCGAATGGCGTCGTACAAATCGCGCCCAATCTTGAGAACACTTCGCTCGGCCGGCCGTTCTCTCCAGACCGCTTCTCGGCCGGCTCGGTAAAAAAATGGACAGACAGTCGGTCAATTAAAAACATGTAATTGACAGGCGAAAGGGTAGACCTTGAAGCTACATACATTTTAATCATCAATTTTGGCGAGACACCAACCATATGCTCTGGTCAACTAACATTTACACCTTTTCTTTATCTGGGGCTTTCCGCTACGTCACAGGTTTACTCAGGTGAAGTCACGTGATCGAAACTAGAGGTACAAAGAGTCAAAGTGCAGATCATTGGTCCGGAATGACCCGACTTGCCACCATTGGCTAAGACCTGCTGTAGGTCATAGGTTCAACCAATAGGAGAAAGCGGGTGACATCATATTTTCGATCGATTGATTTACTATCAGTGTACAGGTAAAAGCAAAGTTCTTACCTGGGCCTGCCTTTCCAACATATGCAAGATCGCTGGCAACACCTGTCGCGAAACTTCAGCTACAAACATGGAAGAAGACACTAGCAAGAGTGTCACTGTTCGTGGGTTCCCTATCGTTGACGGCGAACAGTTGGAAAACCTACAAGACAAGCTACAGATCTACTTTCAGAGCGTCAAGGAATCAGGGGGTGGGGACGTGCACCACTTGGGGTTAATAGAACCTGGACTGATGAAAATTCAGTTTGTGGAAGAAGAAGGTGCGTGTGTGTTTCCTTTAATCGTTTGGCCACAACACTGCTTAATTTGTACAATTTGGGAATTTGGAAGTACTGTATGTGTATAACAGTGAGTGACAACATCTTGGTTAGCACAATACGTGTAGGTCGGGCATTATTTACATGTATGTCACTTCCTCATAACGCAGAATCGTTTCAACAGCAAACTTAAAAGCCCTCCGAAAACCTCGATCAATTGCCCCCTAGTTCATGCTCATTTTTTCACTTCACGTGGAAGTCCTATCCTTTAGCAATGTTTTATGTCAACATGTCATAATTAATTATGCAAATGACCTCTACATTAACATAATATATGCATAGTGATGTTGACCTTGAACTAACTTACACATGTCACAACTATGAAATTCCCCATCATTACACTTAGGAATCAAAATTTTTAGATTAATTATGCAAATGAGGTCCATATTTGCATAATTGGTATCTGTTGATATTCTACATGCGATAGATTCTACACATTACAGGTATGAAAGTCCTATTGTGTAAAACAATGGAATTACAGAATTTCCTCATTAATTATGCAAATTAAGTAGTCATTTGCATAATTTGCATCTAATTATGTACATCTCTGTGTAAGCTACCTACATACCAAAAATCATGATAATACGTTGCTCCTTTCTGGACTTATCTGCTCTTAAAGATTTCGCAACCCCACCCCCCTGCAGTTCCAGAACAAGCTGCCAGGGGAACCAAACCCACACCACTTATTCCTGACAGGAAAAGCTATCTGCCACCAAAAAATCAAGACCATAGCATGTTCAGGACAAAAGATACAAAAACCGGAAGTTCTGCTGCAGTACCAAAGTCAGCCACCAGGAGGCCCAGATTTGACCTTGACCTTTGTCTTCCTAAGACCTACCGACATACCAAATATCATCACCATCCATAAAGGCGTTCTTAAGTTATGCTCACCAGTAATTGGCGGAAACACACACACACACAGAGACAGACACACAGACACACCCAAAGCAATATCTCCATTTTTCATGGAGATAATAATTGGTGCACCATGTTACACTACACCTGAAACCACTCGCAGTACGTCGAACGCGATAGGGGAAGCTAGTACGTATTTACACGGTCTGGTTTGATCGACACGGTGTCACATGGACGATGGCATTCTATAGACAGACTTCAATGCCTTGACGTTTGTCGACTGACGTTGTATGCAGTCTTGAACAAGTAATAGTGGCTTAGAAATCGTTTGCTTGCTAGCATGGCCAGTCTATCATATTCTAGTTGTTGCCGCAAGCCCACTCATTGTTGTGCATCTCTCCAGCTATAAGAGCAACAGGGTTTCAGCTCTTCAACCGCTCAAATTTTGTAAACATTCGGTGGGAAATTATTTTACGGTCAAATGATGCGCAAATTGTAATTCCAAGTGTAACAAGAGTTCCACGACCTCATATCTCCATGAAACAAATATTACATATATATTTGATATGTGAAAGTCCTATCCTTTGGCAATGTTTCATTTCAATATATCATCATTTATTATGAAAATGATCCCACATTAACATAATATATGTATAGTGATGTTAACCTTTAACTAACTTATACATGTCACAACTATGAAATTCCCATCATTTACCACTAAGGAATCATAGAATTTTTACATTAATTATGCAAATGAGGTCCTTATTTGCATAATTGGTATCTGTTGATTTTCCACCTGCCATAGGTTATACACATTACATGTATGAAAGTCATATTACGTAAAACACTGGAATTACACAATTTCCTCCTTAATTATGCAAATTAAGTCTTCATTTGCATAATTTGTATTTCATTATATTTATCTCTGTCTAAGCTACCTACATACCAAAAATGATGAAAATACGTTGTTCCTTTCTGGATTTATCCGCTTTGAAAGATTTCACCGGAAACTCCCCTGCTGTTCCAGAATAAGCTGCTAGGGGGACCAAACCTACGTCACTTATTCCTGACAGGACAAGCTATCTGTCACCAACAAATCATGACCTTAGCATGTCCAGGACAAAAGATACGAAAACCGGAAGTTCAGCTGCAGTACCAAGGTCAGCCACCAGGAGGCCCATATTTGACCTTGACCTTTGTCTTTCTATGACCTACCAACATACCAAATATCATCACAATCTATAAATGCCTTTACAAGTTATGTTGACCAAGCTCCCTATCATATAGGCCAATCCACTCAAGTTTCTTAATCAAAAGCCCATGGTCTACTGTGTCGAAAGCCTTTTTAAGGTCGAGAAACACAGCACCAACTAGTTTTCCACTGGAAATGTTGTCTAGAATATAATCTGTAACATCAATTAATGTGGTAGTTGTTGAGTGTAGTGGTCTGAAGCCAGATTGGCTAGGGTTAAGTATCTTGTGTGCCTGTAGGTAGGTCAGAAACTGTTTGTGTACCTCTCTCTCAAGGATCTTCATAATGACTGGCAGAACTGAGATGGGTCTAAAGTTATTAGGATCAGACTGGTCTCCCCCTTTGTGGATGGGTGTTACTCTTGCTGACTTCCACTCGGGTGGGATAATACCAGTACTGAGGGACATGTTGTATATGTGTGTTAAGGGTTTAGTTACAGCCTCAGCTGCATGTTTCAGAAGTCTGGGGTGGATATTGTCCAAGCCAGGGGCCTTCTTCACTTGCAGGTGTTTAAGCTGAGTCAGCACAGCTTGGTCACTTATTGGGGTGAAGGTAAAGGTGCTTTCCAAGTTTCATATTGTGCAGGGCACTGGAGGTCCGCCGTGTGAGAGCCGAAACACTCAGCTAGCTTACCCCCAATTGTGCTGAAGAACTCATTAAAGCCCTTGACAATGTCGGGCAGACTGTTGAGATGTTTCCCTGCCCAGGTAAGTGACTTAGTGACAACGTTGCTTTTCCTGGGAAGGACTTCACTGATGGTACCCCATAGCTTCTTAGAATCAGACATGTTTTCTTCAAGCTTCTGCTGACAGTAACTAGCTTTAGCTTGTTTTACCATTCTATTTACCATGTAATCGCCTACACACTGTCTCAATGAATGGATGTACATCTGATCCAGCTGTTGTCAACATCGGTGTTCCCCAAGGATCTATCCTGGGACCACTCCTGTTCAATCTGTTCATTAATGACTTGACAGCAGCTGTATCAGATAGTAAAATTTCACTTTATGCTGATGACACTGCCTTGTTCAGTGTAAGTACAGATCCTAAATACATCGAGGAGAGTCTAAACTCAGAACTTGACAGGATAGCAATCTGGTTCAAGGCTAACCGGCTTACCCTTAACGCCAGTAAGTCCAAGTGGATGTTAATGGGAACTCCTGTAAGAACAAGGTCAGCCCCTGAACTAGTGATTAGTATTGGAGGCAATGATCTGGAAAAGGTTGACTACTACAAATATCTTGGTGTAGTATTAGACTCAAGCCTAAGATACAATGACCACATTCAGATTACCTGCAACAAAGTGGCCCAACGCCTCGGCCTGCTGAGACGTTTACGGCCGTACTTAACCACTGATATTGCGTGTCTGTTGTATAAAACCCTAGTTTTACCCATTCTTGAATATTGTGATGTGGTTTGGGATAGTTGCAATGCTTCCTCCAAACAGCAACTTCAACTCCTTCAGAACAGGGCTGCCAGGATAATCCTGAGAAGGGAACCGCGCTCAAGTGTAAGCGAACTACACCAGACACTGGGTTGGAGACCACTAGAGGAAAGGAGAACCCTCCATACCTGCACAATGGTCTACAAGTGTCTTCATGGACTTGCACCGGATTACCTACTACACTGTTTCAGCTACAACCACCAAACACATCAGTACAACACAAGACAAGCGAACCTACTGCGTAAACCTAAATACACAAACAGAACTGGACAGAGAACATTCAAGTACAGAGCAGCTTCAGCTTATAACTCGCTTAACACGGTAACTAAACATGCAACAACAATAAATGCCTTTAAAGTAGCGTTAAGAACATACGACCTCTGACCCCTGACCTCACGGACAACCGACTGTCATTATTTGACAAAACGACTCTGCCTAACGGTTTTGACTATTTGTTTTGGTTGTTCCGTTGTGTTGGTATGATTGATTATTTGTACCTTGTGTCTATATTATTTATTGTCATTTGCTATGTTTGATTATTTGATTAGTTTGTTTCACTTTCATTGAATTCCATGTTGTCCTATGTGTATGTATTGTTGGGCTACCTTGGAAATCAGTCTATCAGAGACTGAAGGTACCACCCAACCGTTTTTAAGATTAATAAATAAATAAATAAAAAAAAGTATGCGGAAACACAGACAGACAGACAAACAGACCCACACACAGACAGACAGACCCAAAACAATATCTCCATTTTTCATGCAGATAAGCCCATCGCCTATAGTTTAGACACAAAAAAGACTGTTATTGTCAGAAAAAGAAAACTCTGAAATGTGGTCAATTCAGCGGCAAGCCAATTATGAAGAAAATCCTAACAAAATAAACCGCTGCGTGATCTATAGCAAAACCGCCCATAGAACGCAAGGTCAATCTGGGGCAAACTACCTGGAACTTCCAGCCAGTGGAAGTAAGGCTTTAGATTTAATGTCATTTTGGAGAAATGTGAACCTCAACCCGGACCCTCGAACCCCTTTTATCGCGTTTTTACCGCGCACTACCACGACGTGGAAGAATTATAGTGTGTGCACCATCATCAACGTTTAGACGCCCACCGAAATATGACTGTGACGCTGCAGTCGCAGCAAAACTATAAACAAGTCCATTCGGCCGGTAATGTTTGTTTAACACTTCAGCTCAGAATATGGCGACTGAAACAAGAACTTTGGACTCAACATGCATGTGTAGTTAGAGCTAAAAGAAAACTTATCCACTCCACAACATTAACAGCCTATGGTGTGTGTGTGGGGGGGGGTGGGGTGGTGCGAATGTGTCTTTGTGTGTGTGCGTGTGTGTGTGTATTTCTGTGTGCATGCGTATCTGTGTATGCGTACGTGTGTGTATCTGTGCGGTGGTGTCTGTAGGTGTGTATGGAGGGGTGGTGTGGTGTGGAGTATATAATATATGTTATTAAAATAACTAAATCAAGTGTGTACCAATATACACACAATGCAGCGTTGCCACACATCATAAGCTGTTTTTGTCTTTGGGAGTATTGAACATTTGGAACGCCTGTATAGCATTACATAAACGTGCACGTGTGACGTCTGCCATCTCTGAGTGCCTTGTTCCGCAGGATATTGTGGACATGTCGTAGACTATATTTTATGTGCATGTACAGCTACGAAAAACGTCCTGTCAAGAGCCCACCATCAAATCAATGTATTTGGAAAAGCCTATCCTCTGGAAGTACTGCCCTTTTCACCGGCACCTACCGGACCAACCCAGCCTCATGACGCACGGCAACCTGGCTGTCCAGCGGGGTCAAACGTGAGTTCAATTTCTTCTTAGGAAGATTTAATATAAGGTGTCTGTGTGAGTAAACACACAATGCTATGATAGAGAGGAACGCATACAAAACAGGTACATCCGGGGCTTCTAACGTCCTGCCCTCCAGTAAACAGTGTTTGTCAGACTTCATTTCCCACCTTCCCACCAACCTGGCCCTCCAGCGGGGTCAATCGTGAGTACAATTTCTTCTTATTTCTTCGACAAGAAGGTGTGCATGTTTGAGCAGCATAACTTGAAAAGTTCTGGATGGATCTCTGTAATATGATAACTCTGGATAGTTATAAAAGCAAAGAAATGACGCCGTATGGGTTCCCTAAAGGCTTTCTAAAGGTACTGCAGAAGCACTTCAGCTTCTTAATAATATCGCCTGTAGGTTACAGAGCGATTTTCTGATATGAGACTGCCTGCCCCTACCATTCTGTTTGAATTTGTCTTCACGAAATTCGAAAAATCTTTTGTTACAGGTCTTTAAAGGGGCATTTTGTACCATTTTTGCACCAAAAATTAAAATATCATAATTAAGGAAAATCCTCATGTGATTGTCATCTACTTCCACTTTTCAACATATTTGTGCTTATCTCACATTTTTTTGTATTTATGGTTGTCACTAAAACAGCCCACACGAGGCACACTCAGTTTGTGGCACCACCACAAACTACGAGAATGTAAACAAACATGGCTAACAGCTGTGTTTCCATCTGCACACTCGTATGCTGTAAAATTTTGGGACCTCCACTTCCTGAATAAGACATATTTGCATTGGAGTAGTGTTGATTCAACGTTACTTTGTAAAGAAATGACCAGAAAATTGACTTTTGAAATGACAGAAAATTGGCTTAAACCGGCATATACATATGCATGTCTATAGAAGATAAAATACAGTGATAAAGAGGGCCATCTAATCAATAGTTACACACAGGGCTCCGGACCCAACGTCCTGCCCTCCAGTGAACAGCGTTTGTCAGACTAACCTAACCTTCTGATCCCATATCACAATATGTTGACTCAGGCAAGTACTGGCGCGCCTAGGTAGCGAGGCAATGAGTCAAGAGTCAGAGAGCGGTAACAAATCATACTCAAATATGCCACATAGGCGGTCATATCGTCTTGTATACAACAAAACCACGACCTCATGTACAAAATTATAAATGTTTCTCATTGATTATGCAGCTGTTCCTCTCGTTCTCTTTTACGTATGTCACAACTTTAGAACGCAGCAGATTTTTAGAATTTGCATGCAAATTAGACCTGATTTGCAGAGCTCTGACACTCGCGCTGCTATGTTACTAATTGTTGCTGCAAAGTGGTTTCTTATTTTCTAAATACCAGACTGTACAGCTTACATAACTATGCTTAAAGCACTTCAGACCATGACACTTTTTCTATGTTGTCGAGTAGTGAACAGTAATAATGCTAGATGTAGGCTAGTAGACATTGTCTACGAATGCTATCATTTATATGTCGTACATAATTATGATAATGATAGTGTCTTGTCATGTTACGTGATATTATGTGTATGATATACTGTGTTATGTAATCAAAAGGTACGTCGATGTACGATTTAAATGTACATTTCAAACTGTTTGCATGTATAGTGTAGGTAATTTTCATACTGTAGAAATCAACATTTGTAGACTTATGTATCAAACAAATACTGTAACCTATACATTTACTATCATTGAAAATATTCAGATACAAATAGGCATAAGATTAATGGTTATGCTTTAGGCACAGACAATATTGTAGCATTTCTATTCATACTTGAAAATTTATGAAATTAATGACATCGATAACGCGTTACTTTACAAATCACCGATAGTGTCTTCGCCAAATCATGTCAACCTTTACGACTGCCGAATTTTGAATGTTTCACATTTATTATGGAAATAAGATCCTCACTTGTATTTATATCCTTTGACCATATTCTCCACCTAATGACGATCTTATCTTAAACTAGAGTTCCACGACCTCATACCTTCGCCAAATGAGGTTACCCTCTATATTATATGGCTGACGAATTATAGATTTCCCCCTAATTATGCAAATAAGATCATCATTTGCATGAATTACATCACTTGATCATATTCTCATCCCAATGGCAGTGTTATCGTAACAAAGAAGGCCATTCTAGCATTTCCTCATAAATCATGCAAATGAGGTCCTGATGTGAATAAGTTATGTTGAATGATGTTCACCTCCAGTCAACTTCGAAATGCGCAAGTATGAAATTGCCAGCATCAACCACTATGGAATTACAGTTTTTCTCATTGATTATGCAATTTAGGTCTCCATTTACATGATTAATATATGGTGATGTTCCTGTCATTCTTAATTACACATGTCACAAGGTAGAATAGTCCTATCATGGAAGGTAGGTGAATTATAGAATTCCCTCATTAACTATGCAAATTAGATCCTAATTTGCATAATCGTGATTTAATGATGTCAAGCATCACTTAAGCTACCTACATACCAAATATCAAGACGATCCGTCATCCGGTTCTTGAGTTATCCTACTTTAAACATTTTCATACAAACGCTCCTGCAGTTCCAGGGCAAGTTGCTAGGGGCCCAAACTTACGTCACTTCTTGCCGAGCACAAGAGCTACCTACCATCCAAAAATCATGACCCTAGCATGTCCAGATCACGAGATATCAAAACCGGAAGTTCAGCTGCAGTACCATAACAAGCCGCCAGGAGGCCCAAAATCTAATCACTTCGAGGTCTCATCAAGAACTACCAACCTACTAAATATCAAGATGATCCATCTAAGCCTTCTCGAGTTATGCTGTTGACAGACAGACAGACAGAGAGACACACAGCCACGAAAACATAACCTTCTTGGCGAAGGTAACAAAGAGGGATATTCTAGCTGACTTGACATTTTATACCATCCTGACCAGGTGCCTGTCCACTGGGAAGAGCACTCAGAGCCTCTTAAGCCATGCAAATATGGTCCTGATTGGAAGAAGTTATGTTTAATGATGATCACCTCAAAATGCCGGAAGTATGAAATTTCTGTCAGTTACCACTATTGCATTATAACATTTTTCTCATTATTTATGCAGATTAGGTCTTTATTGACACCAGAAGCATTTGTGAACCTAGCATATTTAGATCTCGAGGTATCAAAACAGCTTGCCTACCTACACCAACTGGGGGCAGGCTTGATCTACTTTCACACGTGTGTTTACATTACGCTCTTGGCCGGCTAGAGGGGGGGGGGGGGGGTAATACAGGGCCTGCTGACATTGAAGGTAGCAGACCACAGTTTTCGCCCTATGGGGATTCCTATAGTCAAGGAGCCCAAGATGACTCACTTCGACGCGGTAAAAATTATAGTAAGGTGCACTTCACAAATACGAAAATCGAATATGTTTCAGAAGAAAGTACAAACTGCAAAATATCTAGAGACAAAAAAAAAATTGTCGGCGTATCTGCTTGTGACGTACACTTTGAAATCGCCCTCTACGGAGGTCAATTGAACTGCAGCCGACTCACCCGGAAAGCCAGTTGCGTAATATGGCGCATTTATACACGTACTGCAAAACCTTCACAATCCAAATCACACAGTCTCAAACCCGATACATTGCTATACCACACAGCACAATTTACATCTGACTGGCGCTCACATGAGGCTTTCTACCCAGGCTTCAAGAATATTCTCCGTACTATTTTGTATACCCGCGTCATAGACACGGGGGTCGCCATGAATACTGTGCCCTGCGACCTTGAACAGTGGGACATCGCGCAGTGAAACACAATTATGAATAACTCTATTTATTTCTGTTAATTAGGCATAGATTAGAGAGAGTTTGAGTGGGGTTCCACAAGGGAGTTGTTTGGGTCCCTTACTTTTTTGCATTTATACCAACGATCTGCCCACAGTTGTTACACAATGCAGTATGGAGTTATACGCCGACGACACAACCCCATCCGCTTCTGGCCCAAATGCTTCAATTGTACAAAACAAACTGCAGTCCGAACTCACTAATATACACAACTGGATTAAAGAGAACAAACTCATACTGAATGTAGATAAAACTAAATCTATCATCTTTGGTAGTCGCCACAAGCTAAAGCACAACCCCAGCATACAGCTTTCATTGGATGGCAAAGTGATAGAGCAGGTAACTCAGGCAAAATTGCTTGGTTTCCTAATGGACCAGCACTTGACTTGGACCCCACACATTGAAAAAGTGTTAAACAAGATGACTGGTGCCCTTGCTGTACTAAGGAGATCAAGAAATCTCCTTTCTGAAGGACCTTTAAAGACTGTAACTCAAACATTAGTCTTATCTCACATGGATTATTGTTCTTGCTTGTTGTCCACTGGCCTACAAACATCCTTAAACAAACTACAGATCTTGCAGAATAGGGCTGCCAGACTTGTCTTAAATGCACACTACACAGACAACACCAATGACATGCACAGGAGACTACAATGGCCTACAGTTAAAGAAAGACTATACACTGGTACACTCTCCATGTTCAACAAACTTTTAGCAACGAAGAAACCTGAGGCTATTTACAATAGATTACAAAACGTCAACAGCACACATGACCACAATACTCGTTTTGCAAATGGTGGCGGTTTCAGATTACCTAAGCCTAAGACAACCGCATTAACACGTACTTTCTTATACAGATGTTCCAAATCATACAACTCCTTCCCACCACATATGAAATCGACTACACCTTCAAATTTCAAAACACAAATCACCAAGTGGATTCATTCTAAAATTGACAGAACTAGGCCTTTACAGTACTGGTGGTAAGCATTCTTAAACCAAGTCTCAGATTAAATGAATTTGTAGGGGTAATTAATTAAACTCATACTGTTGGAAATAGACGTTAGTATTTTTTAGCGAAGCTTGGGTTATAAAAACATTATCAGGTGGCATCCAAATTGTTAATTCTTATTGTTATTATTATGATTTGCAGTTCTGCATTCACTTGTTATTATTTATTGTTATTATGATTGCTGTTCTGCATCCACTTTATTATTTGCTTATTGTTATCAAGATCTGCAGTTCTGCATTCATTTGTTATTTACTTTTTGTTATTATGATTTGCAGTTCTGCATCCACTTTGTTATTTACTTATCGTTATTATGATTTGCAGTTCTGCTTCCACTTGTTGATTTACTACTGTTTATGGTTTGCAGTTTTGCAACCTCTTGTTACTACTTTTTGTAACAGGTTAATCATCCTTGACCTCTGACCTCTCCCCGTTCACTTTAAGTTCAGTTTTAAGTTATGCTGTATGCGTTATGTTATATTTTGATTAAGACTCACACCTTTGTTATGTTGGTTTTACTTTCATGTACATGTTTTTGTTCTGTTCTGTACATTTGTTTCATTGTAATTTTGCGACTCCAGGAAGAATAGATTTCATGTAAATGTAATGGAGATCAAATAAACAAACAAACAAAACATAGATTACAATTTTATACATCTCTATATGTTAATCATAACCTAAGGTATCTAAGAACCTCAAGCAAGGGAAATTCATCTACCCAGCTTGACTTATTGCTTTGAAAAGCTAAAAACAAAAAAAAAAGCCCACTACAGTTTCAAACAAGCTACTGAGGGGCCCAAAATCACAACACTTACTCCCAGCCTCAACAGCTTTTAAATACTAAAAAACATTAACATAACACTTGCGGAAAATGATACCCCAAACGCTGAAGCTCCTCTGCAGTGCCGTACATACCTGCTAAGAGGCCCATTATCGAACTTGGCCTTCATTTTTTGCTGCCCCTAAGCATCCACTGAAACCACCCGCCGCTTCTCTAGTTATATTGAACACAAACAAAACACAAAAAACACGACCCTCTTCAGCAACGTAGGAACATGACAGGATAACCGTTTTCGAACTTGAACTTCCATAACCGCTACTCACTCACTCACTCACTCACTCACTCACTCACTCACTCGCTCGCTACTCATCTAGTAAATTATGTCGAGTTATGCAGAACACATGCAATCAAGAAATGCAAAAAGAGCCCACTGCAGTATCGTTGGAAAAAGCCAGGTGGACCATTTTTGAACTTGAACTTCGTTTCCACCATAGATATTAACATACCAACTATCAATAGGATCCACAAATACTCGGGTTATGACGTTGACCTACATACATGCTCACACCACAGCCACTCGACCAAGCCAAGGGTGTGTTTCCGCATATTTGTTGTAAGCATACGTTCGAAGGCGTGAATGGATTGTGATGATATTTGTTATGTGGGTAAGTCTCGGGAAGACAAATTCCAATGCCCATTATGGGCCTTATAGTATCTTTCCTGGCTAATGACCTTGATATTTTGGTGTTAGTTAGCTTGAAAAATTGGAGTAGGTTTGTTACTCCTAGCGGCTTGTTCTGGAAGTGCATTGGCGTTTTGGGTGAAATATTTCAAAGAAGATATTAGTTAGGAAGGTAACGACGGATTTTCATGATTTTAAGCATGTATGTAACAGAGATAGACATGTGAATAATTAGATACAAATTATACAAATGACTCGGTTTGCCTAAGAAATAAGGAAATTCTCTCTATATCACGTCATCATCATAATTAACAAGAAAAGTCTACGACTCCTTAGAAGTAAATAATTACAATTTCAAACTTGACATGTGTAAGTTAGTTAAAAGTTAACATTACTGTGCATATATTATTTCAATGTATAATCATTTGCATAATCATTGGTGATATGTTAGAATGGAATTCAGCAAAAGGATAGGACTTTCACACATGCAATATATGTAATTCGAGTAGAGAAGACCATCCTTAAACAGATACGGAGACACTTTAGACACCTTATTTCGATGATAAATGATACAAAATAAAACAACAAAATTTACAAAAGCTCTAAATATTTCATGGACGTATGAGGTCTCTGAACTTGTTGTATCTCTGATCTTTACCCCCAATTATACACAGCTGTATCACATTTGAAGGTTTGTCATAGTTCTTTGCAATGCACTCTATTCTACCATGTCCATGAGACGAAAGAAAGCGCATTTATCGTAAACAAGTATTTTATTGTCAGAAGCTCTTAAGTCCAGTGTGTTTACCCAGGTGTATCGGGAAGAGTACCCTGATTACAAAACAGCTGGTCATCAATCTACTGACGATCATCGCGTACCTTATCCCGGCCAGGCAACAGATGTATCCATCGTTCCTGCATCTAACCCATATCATCCATACGGGTCTATGGCCCCGATATACCCGTACCCGGGATATGTTCCGCCGACCTATCCATTGCTCCACGGCCATCAGCAGATTCCAGGACGACCAAGTATGAACACCCAAGAGGGTGACGCTGCACGGTTTCCTTTACATCCTCCGTCGTATGAGACAGTTTATCCTGGGGACATGGCTCCATCGAAAGAAATGTCAATCTCAGCTACAGATAGTAAGGGCCGTCCTCAACCACGGCAAGAGTTATCAGTCTCGGCAGCACCCTCAGAAGGAGTTACCTATCCAAACTGCCCTCCTCGAAGTCCCTACCCATTTCCAGACGCAGGAGGATCACTTGGAGAAATCCATCCACAAGTACAGATTCAACAACCAGCAGGGATTCAGTACCCAAACTCTGTCTTTCAAGGACCTTTTCCCCATCCACAAGCTCCAGTACCAGCACAGCCGAACACGTATCCGGGACACATGTCCCCGTCGAAAGAGAAGCAACCTTCTGGCACAGATGGTGAGGGCCGTTTTCAACCACAAGAAGATTCATCAGCCCCGGCAGCACAGGTACATCTTCAAGACCAAAAACAACCACTGCCAGGGATTCCCTATCCAAAACTATCATTTCAGGGGCCTCATTCCCATCCACAAGCTCCAACAACTGGACATCCACCCACGTATCCGGGACACATGGCCACGTCGAAAAAGAAGCAACTTTCCGGCCCGGATAGTGAGGGCCGTCCTCAACCACAAGAGAGTTCACCAGCCTCGGAAGCACCCTCAAACGCAGCTCCCTATCCAAACTACCCCGGGCCCCATCCAAACTTCCACCAGTTTCCACCGCCGCGAGAGCGACATGGAGAAATGCATCCACAGCCACCTCCTCAAGGCCAGTCTCAACCACCACCAGGAGTTCCACATCCGAATTTTGCATTTCAATGGCGTTTTCCTCCACCACAAGCGCCGGGACCTCGACAGCCGCCCGGCTTTCATCCCAGACATCCATACGTCTACCAATATCCTGGTTACCCTTACCCTCCCATAAATCCTTATATGCCACCGCCACCAACCCAATGGCCTTGTCCCTACCGATGCCTTAACCATGACCAATATCCCGAACAACACATGCCCGTAACCGAACCACCTCAAGGGGGAGAAGAGTCTACCATGCCACAGATGAGTCAACCAGAAGAAATGGAGACGGACGAAGACACCTTACTTGAAGACGAGCCTACTGAGACGTCTCCTGATGCCCTGGAGCAAGAGCAAGAAGGAAGAGTCTATGACCATGAGAGTCCAATTCCAGTCGCCTCAACAGAAGAAAGTCAGCTTGTCATGAAGCCGAATGAAGAGAGTCAGTGTGGCATGCCACAGGAAAGCGAAGAGGAAGAGACAGATGGTCAAGGTACGGCATACATTTATTTCATTTCATTTATTTATTTGCACAAGTAAAAAAGACATTAAACAACAAATATGCAGAACCAAAAAAAAACAGAGTGCAGGAGGAGGAAAGAAGCCTACAAGGCTTGTACAATGTCCTCTTCCTTGAAACTTAGGAAATATAAATCATGAAACTTCTGCTTGATTAAAAAAAGACAAAATGCAGTGTTACCTAACGTTTAGCATCCTGTAAAATAAAATGCGTTACATTTCAAACTTTTCTCTTCTCAGAAGAGGTAGAGGACACGGCAGTGTCAATCGAGGTAACAGGCTTAGCAGGAGACAAGTTAGAGGAGAGGCGGGACGTCCTTCGTTACTACTTTGAGAACACAAAGCGATCGGGTGGCGGTGACATCTCCCAGTTTGACGTAGATTCCGAAAAGGAACGTGTTCTCATCACTTTCAAAGACAAGGAAGGTACTCTTGTATTTCAATTATGATTACATTCGTTAGATATATCAAGAAATGTTGATTTCAAAGCTTCAATAATTAAGGACATTCAATTTATATGCAAACCTAGAAAATAAAGTAATGCTGTCATATTGAAATATCTATTTCATTTCAAGCCCCAGGACGTGTCATGAAGAAGGCAACTCATGAGGTTGGAAAAAAGAAGCTGAAAGTCCGAATGGTCAAGCCTCGCCCAGAATTACCAGTAGATCCAACTCGAATCCTACTGAAAGGTTTGGCTAACATGGTCGAAGAGGAAGCCCTGTTTCTCTACCTTGAGTCAATGAGCAAGTTCCAAGACGAACCGTCTGAGGTTTTCTATGGAAAAGAAGCTGGGACAGTCATGGTGTCTTTTACAGAGCCGGTTTCAGGTGAGTTGTGTACGGAGCGATTGGATCGTACCATAAACAAATAGACAAACAGCATTTTATTGTTCTTACCGAAGTAGTTTCAAAGCAACTAGTAACATAATTTTGATTATTTGCTCCAGATCTGGACAAACTCCTGTCCAGATGTGAGGGAAGAGAACTAAAAGAACAAACGATATCCGCTGAGAAAGTGCATGAAACGGACTGCATCCAAGTGACGGGAATCCCATCGACAGCTTCCAAAGACAACCTGCTTTACTACTTTGAGAGTACCAAACGAAGTGGAGGAGGTTCTGTGGCCGAAGTCGAACTGCACAACGACCGCGGCGCTGCCCTGGTATCCTTCGATAACCATACTGGTGAGTATTTCTATCTCTACCTATCTCTTTTCTTTTTTAGACTGGGAAGGCCGAGAGATCGAGAAAGAACGTGGACAACGACGACACACTGCCAGTGCTGCCAAGAAGGCGCAATAACTTGCCCTCTGAACATTGAACTCAAACCTGCACTAAAAATGTTTTATTTTTGGTATTTGTTATTTGTATTTGATTTAATTGTAAAAAAACTGTACTATCTTTTTGTTATTTGCAGTTTAATGTCATAATCTCTATTAGTAAGACTGACTGCTTTTGATATTTTTTTAACATCGGTTCATAAGTCATTTATGTGGTTGAAACTATAATCAGGATGTGTACATGGGGTTTTAGACATGTGTATAGGGGCTAGTCTTTGAAGGTGCTGCAACTATTGGTTTCAATATTTTTTTTTCCAGTGATTAAACGTGTCTTAAAGAAGAGTCACAAACTACAGAAGAAAAAAGTGACTGTGGAGCCATTTTACACCTGCCTGGGTGCAACAATACCCACAGCCTCATTTGAGAGGGCCCACGAGCAGTTGAAGAAGGCCCAAGAGAATCCGTTATTGGTCCGACCTAAAGAAAGGCCACGGGAAAGTGAAGAGAAAATGCAGGATGATCAAGGTACGTTATAACTATCATAGATATGAGAGACATATTTTGCCACCAATTAATTTACTACTGATTCCAGGGATAAAACGTAATCAAGAACTACTATCATAAAGATTGTATCGTAAGCATGTTGGCAATCCTAAAATAAGCGAAAGACTCCTAAATAACAAAAATCAATTTAAATATTCACAAACACGGCATTACAAGTTTAATTTTTTTGGGTACTTTATCATCAGATGAAGAAGAGAAGACAGTGGCGATTGAAGTGACAGGCTTATCAGGAGACGAACTTGAGGAGAGGCGAGAAATCCTCCGTTTCTACTTTGAGAACACAAAGCGATCGGGTGGTGGGGACATCTCCCAGTTCGACATGGATACCGAAAAGGGCCGTCTTCTAATCACCTTCGAGGACAAGGAAGGTACTACAAACTATATAACTATATTATCTGAATTATGATTCCAATATTTAAAGACCTCAGCTGCCAACAAGATAACAAAATGTTTTCATACTGATGTTGTCATACTGATCGATGTTCATTTCATTTCAAGTCCCAGGACGGGTCATGCAGAAGTCGTCACATGAGGTTGGAAAAAGAAAGCTGAAAGTCCGGACGGTCAAGCCTCGCCCAGATTTACCAGTAGATCCGACTCGGATCCTACTGAAAGGCTTGGCTGATAAGGTCTCTGAAGAAACTCTGTTTCTCTACCTTGAAGCAATGACCAGGGGCCAGAACGAACCGTCTGAGATTTTGTATGGCAAAAAAGCTGGGACTGTCATGGCATCTTTTGCAGAGCCCATCTCAGGTAAGTTGTGTATAGCAGGATTAGATCTTAACAATGTGCATGGAAAACCAGCAATTATTGATCTTCCAGGTGAGTTGTGTGTGGCATGATTAGATCTTTGACTTTGACTTTGACTTTATTTAGATCCACGTTTAGCTTGACATACATTTGTACGACTATTCTTCCAGTGGATCTTAGACTTAAACATGCTTACAAATGTTTGTAATACACAAACATACCTACCAGATGCTTCTATACATGTGTAAAGCCAAACGGCATTGATTTATCTTACAGTAGTAGTTTCAATGCAAGGAGTAACAACATGGTTTTATTCATTTGCTCCAGATCTGGACAAACTCCTGTCCAGATATGAGGGAAGAGAACTAGAAGAACAGACGATATCCGCTGAGAAAGTGTATGAAACGGACTGCATCCAAGTGACGGGAATCCCCTCAACAGCTTCCAAAGACAACCTGCTTTACTACTTTGAGAGTACCAAACGAAGTGGGGGAGGTTCTGTGGCAGACGTCCAGCTCGACAAAGACCGCGGCACTGCCCTGGTGTCCTTCGATAACCATACTGGTGAGTATTTCTATCTCTACCTATCTCTATTCTTTTTTAGACTGGGAAGGCCGAGAGATCGAGAAAGAACGTGGACAACGACGACACACTGCCAGTGCTGCCAAGAAGGCGCAATAACTTGCCCTCTGAACATTGAACTCAAACCTGCACCAAAAATGTTTTATTTTTGGTATTTGTTATTTGTATTTGATTTAATTGTAAAAAAACTGTACTATCTTTTTGTTATTTGCAGTTTAATGTCATAATCTCTATTAGTAAGACTGACTGCTTTTAATATTTTTTTAACATCGGTTCATAAGTCATTTATGTGGTTGAAACTATAATCAGGATGTGTACATGGGGTTTTAGACATGTGTATATGGGCTAGTCTTTGAAGGTGCTGCAACTATTGGTTTCAATATTTTTTTCAGTGATTAAACGTGTCTTAAAGAAGAGTCACAAACTACAGAAGAAAAAAGTGACTGTGGAGCCATTCTACACCTGCCTGGGTGCAACAATACCCACAGCCTCATTTGAGAGGGCCCACGAGCAGTTGAAGAAGGCCCAAGAGAATCCGTTATTGGTCCGACCTAAAGAAAGGCCACGGGAAAGTGAAGAGAAAATGCAACATGATCAAGGTACGTTATAACTATCATAGATATGAGAGACATATTTTGCCACCAATTAATTTACTACTGATTCCAGGGATAAAACGTAATCAAGAACTACTATCATAAAGATTGTATCGTAAGCATGTTGGCAATCCTAAAATAAGCGAAAGACTCCTAAATAACAAAAATCAATTTAAATATTCACAAACACGGCATTACAAGTTTAATTTTTTTGGGTACTTTATCATCAGATGAAGAAGAGAAGACAGTGGCGATTGAAGTGACAGGCTTATCAGGAGACGAACTTGAGGAGAGGCGAGAAATCCTCCGTTTCTACTTTGAGAACACAAAGCGATCGGGTGGTGGGGACATCTCCCAGTTCGACATGGATACCGAAAAGGGCCGTCTTCTAATCACCTTCGAGGACAAGGAAGGTACTACAAACTATATAACTATATTATCTGAATTATGATTCCAATATTTAAAGACCTCAGCTGCCAACAAGATAACAAAATGTTTTCATACTGATGTTGTCATACTGATCGATGTTCATTTCATTTCAAGTCCCAGGACGGGTCATGCAGAAGTCGTCACATGAGGTTGGAAAAAGAAAGCTGAAAGTCCGGACGGTCAAGCCTCGCCCAGATTTACCAGTAGATCCGACTCGGATCCTACTGAAAGGCTTGGCTGATAAGGTCTCTGAAGAAACTCTGTTTCTCTACCTTGAAGCAATGACCAGGGGCCAGAACGAACCGTCTGAGATTTTGTATGGCAAAAAAGCTGGGACTGTCATGGCATCTTTTGCAGAGCCCATCTCAGGTAAGTTGTGTATAGCAGGATTAGATCTTAACAATGTGCATGGAAAACCAGCAATTATTGATCTTCCAGGTGAGTTGTGTGTGGCATGATTAGATCTTTGACTTTGACTTTGACTTTATTTAGATCCACGTTTAGCTTGACATACATTTGTACGACTATTCTTCCAGTGGATCTTAGACTTAAACATGCTTACAAATGTTTGTAATACACAAACATACCTACCAGATGCTTCTATACATGTGTAAAGCCAAACGGCATTGATTTATCTTACAGTAGTAGTTTCAATGCAAGGAGTAACAACATGGTTTTATTCATTTGCTCCAGATCTGGACAAACTCCTGTCCAGATATGAGGGAAGAGAACTAGAAGAACAGACGATATCCGCTGAGAAAGTGTATGAAACGGACTGCATCCAAGTGACGGGAATCCCCTCAACAGCTTCCAAAGACAACCTGCTTTACTACTTTGAGAGTACCAAACGAAGTGGGGGAGGTTCTGTGGCCGAAGTCCAGCTCGACAAAGACCGCGGCACTGCCCTGGTGTCCTTCGATAACCATACTGGTGAGTATTTCTATCTCTACCTATCTCTATTCTTTTTTAGACTGGGAAGGCCGAGAGATCGAGAAAGAACGTGGACAACGACGACACACTGCCAGTGCTGCCAAGAAGGCGCAATAACTTGCCCTCTGAACATTGAACTCAAACCTGCACCAAAAATGTTTTATTTTTGGTATTTGTTATTTGTATTTGATTTAATTGTAAAAAAACTGTACTATCTTTTTGTTATTTGCAGTTTAATGTCATAATCTCTATTAGTAAGACTGACTGCTTTTAATATTTTTTTAACATCGGTTCATAAGTCATTTATGTGGTTGAAACTATAATCAGGATGTGTACATGGGGTTTTAGACATGTGTATATGGGCTAGTCTTTGAAGGTGCTGCAACTATTGGTTTCAATATTTTTTTCAGTGATTAAACGTGTCTTAAAGAAGAGTCACAAACTACAGAAGAAAAAAGTGACTGTGGAGCCATTCTACACCTGCCTGGGTGCAACAATACCCACAGCCTCATTTGAGAGGGCCCACGAGCAGTTGAAGAAAGCCCAAGAGAATCCGATCTCGGTCCGACCTAAAGAAAGGCCACAGGAAAGTGAAGAGAAAATGCAAGATGGTCAAGGTACGGCATAGCTATCATAGTTATGGGAGACTTATTTGGCCACCAATTTATCACTGATTCCAGGGATGAACGTATATATAGAAGGACGACTTCGCATCCTGAAAATAACATACGTTACATTTCAAACTTTCCTCTTCTCAGCAGAGGAAGAGGACAAAGCAGTGTCAATCGAGGTAACAGGCTTAGCAGGAGACGAGTTAGAGGAGAGGCGGGACGTCCTTCGTTACTACTTTGAGAACACAAAGCGATCGGGT
The DNA here is from genome assembly GCA_013266295.2 of Branchiostoma floridae x Branchiostoma japonicum. Lineage (NCBI taxonomy): Eukaryota > Metazoa > Chordata > Leptocardii > Amphioxiformes > Branchiostomatidae > Branchiostoma > Branchiostoma floridae x Branchiostoma japonicum. The sequence continues at coordinate 26,350,061 of CM023824.1, read as the reverse complement.
GGCGGTGACATCTCCCAGTTTGACATAGATTCCGAGAAGAAAGGTGTTCTCATCACTTTCAAAGACAAGGAAGGTACTACTGTCTTTCAATGATGATTACAGTCGTTAGATGTATCAAGAGATGTTGATTTAAAAGCTTCAATAGTTAAGGACATTCAATATGTATGCAAACCTACAAAATGAAGTAATGCTGTCATATTGAAAAACAAGAGATGTTGATTTGAAAGCTTCAATAGTTAAGGACATTCAATATGTATGCAACCAAAAAGAATGAAGTAATGCTGTCATATTTATTTCATTTCAAGCCCCAGGACGTGTCATGAAGAAGTCAACTCATGAGCTTGGGAAAAGAAAACTGAATGTCCGAATGGTCAAGCCTCGCCCGGAATTACCAGTAGATCCAACTCGAATCCTATTGAAATGTTTGGCTGACCATGTCGAAGAGGAAACCTTGTTTCTCTACCTTGAGTCAATGAGCAAGTTCCAAGACGAACCGTTTGAGGTTTTCTATGGAAAAGAAGCTGGGACAGTCATGGTGACTTTTACAGAGGCGGTTTCAGGTGAGTTGTGTATGGAGCGATTGGATCGTACCATAAACAAATAGACAAACAGCAGTTATTGTTGTTACAGACGTAGTTTCAAAGCAACTAGTAACATGATTTTGTTCATTTGCTCCAGATCTGGACAAACTCCTGTCCAGATGTGAGGGAAGAGAACTAGAAGAACAGACGATATCCGCTGAGAAAGTGCATGAAACGGACTGCATCCAAGTGACGGGAATCCCCTCAACAGCTTCCAAAGACAACCTGCTTTACTACTTTGAGAGTATCAAACGAAGTGGGGGAGGTTCTGTGGCAGACGTCCAGCTGGACAAAGACCGCGGCACTGCCCTGGTGTCCTTTGATAACCATACTGGTGAGTGCAATACCCTATCTCTATTCTTTTTTTAGACTGGGAAGGCTGGGAGAAAGAACGTGGACAACGACGACACCCTGCCAGTGCTGCCAAGAAGGCGCAATAACTTGCACTCTGAACATTGAACTCAGACCTGGACCTAAAATGTTTTATTTTTGGTATTTGTTATTTGTATTTGATTTAATTGTAAAATAACTGTACTCATGATCTTTTTGTCATTCGCAGTTTAATGTCAAAATCTCTATTAGACTAACTGACTATGTATAATTTGTTTTTAATATCGGTTCATAAGTCATTGATGTGGTTGAAACTATAATCAGGATGTGTGCATAGTGTTTATGACACGTGTATAAAGGCTAGTCTTTGAAGGTGCTATAACTATTGGTTTCAATATTTTTTTTTCTTTCAGTGATTAAACGTGTCTTAAAGAAGAATCACAAACTACAGAAGAAGAAAGTGACTGTGGAGCCATTTTACACCTGCCTGGGTGCAACAATACCCACAGCCTCATTTGAGAGGGCCCACGAGCAGTTGAAGAAAGCCCATGAGAATCCAATCTCAGTTCGACCTAAAGAAAGGCAGCTGGGCATGCGACAGGAAAGTAAAGAAAAAATGCAAGATGATCAAGGTACTGCCTACTACTATATATACTGTATGGGGTACTTTTTCGCCTCCTGTTAATTCCACAAATTCCAGGAATAAAACATGATAAAGAAATATGATCATAGCGAACGCAGCGTGGTCATGTTGGTAATACTAAAATAAGCGACAGACTGCCAAATGTGTAGCAAATTATGACTATCAATCTGTACTTGCATTACAACGTTTTTTTTAAAACCTTAACAGCAGAGGAGGAGGACGAAACAGTGGCGATTGAAGTGACAGGCTTAACAGGAGACGAACTTGAGGAGAGGCGAGAAATCCTCCGTTTCTACTTTGAGAACACAAAGCGATCGGGTGGTGGGGACATCTCCCAGTTCGATATGGATGCCGAGAAAGGTCATCTTCTAATCATTTTCGAGGACAAAAAAGGTACTACAAACGATATCACCTGAATTAATTATGATGTCAATGTTCAAGGACCAAGGCTGCCTATCAGATAACAAATGCTGGCCTACCGATATGATAATACTGATGTTCATTTCTCTTCAAGCCCCAAGACGGGTCATGCAGAAGTCCTCACATCAAGTTGGAAAAAGGAGGCTGAAAGTCCGGATTGCCAAGCCTCGCCCAGATTTACCAGTAGATCCGACCCGGATCCTACTGAAAGGCGTTGCTGACAAGGTCTCTGAAGAAACCCTGTTTCTCTTCATTGAAGCAATGAGCAGGGGCCAAGACGAACCGTCTGAGATTTTCTACTCCAAAGAAGCTGGGACTGTCATGGTAGCTTTTACGGAGCCGATTTCAAGTGAGTTGTGTATGGTATGATATGATATGAGAAGATGTTTAAATGCGTATGGGACGTTCTCTAAATTTGTATTACACACATAAATACAGACCAGATACGTCGATTCAACTATACATTCAGCTCAGTTATTTTAAAGCAACTAGTAACATGGTTTGTTAATTGCTTCCAGATCTTGACACGCTCTTGCAGGCATGCGAGGGAAGACAACTAGAATATCAGACAATATCCGCTGAGAAAGTGCACGACACAAACTGCATCCAAGTAACGGGAATCCCTTCGAAAGCCTCTAAAGACAACCTGTATTACTACTTTGAGAATGCCAGGCGAAGTGGCGGAGGTCCTCTGGCAGAAGTCGAAATGGACAAAGACAAATGCACTGCCATGGTACACTTCGACGACCACAATGGTGAGAACCGATCGACATTATTCCTTTTCATTACCATATGTTCAGACCTAGCCTAATGGTGGATACTTAGACTGGTATGTCACAGGAGATGCTGTATTCAGATAATATTGCTGTCAAGTCATGTTGGGAGATAGCATAGGAGTTAAATCAATATGACGTCAACCATATAGTACAGTGCAGCTACATTTAATTTTTTGTAACCTTCATTTTCTTTTAGTGGTCGAACGTGTCTTAAAACAAAGTCACACCATACAGAAGACGACAGTGACTGTGAAACCATTTTACACCTGCCTGGGTGCAACACTCACCGAAGCGAAAACACCGCCACAGCTGGTGCCACTACCAATCACCGATAACGTTACTCCATTGATAGCTTCATTCGTCATGACTCGCCGGCGGTTCAAGCAAGCTATAGATGACACAATGAAAGAGGTCCACGCATTCGTCTCTTGGCCTGCCGGAGGCGACCAATCATGTATGGAGATCATCCCGACACTGACGAAGAAGACTCCGAATCTGGCGAGCATCGCCGAGAACTGGGCTCCTAAAGCAAGGGACGGACTGAAGAGTTTCCTGGCACGCTTTGACACCAAGGAGATCGCTGATGTCATGCAAGCATCGTGGCCACAGGTCTGTAAACTCGTTGATGATAGCACCCACAAGGATGATGATACCATCAGTGTACACCTCACAAGAGACAGAAAGATCACCCTCACCGGTCTCAAAGACAGCGTGGCCAAGCATTACCAAATCGTCTTGGAAGGGAAGAGGAAAATAGAAGAGGACATCAAAAGGAAACAGTCAGAAGTGGACGAGACTGTAAGCACACTCAAGCCTGAACAAGTCACGCTGTTAGCCATGTCCGACTTCAAAGACAGGATGACGAGCAAGTTTCCTAAGCTGCAGATGTCGTTTGCTACAAGTGGAAGCAAAGTTGAGTTTCATGGTCTTTTGGACGAGATCCAGCAAACAAAAGTGAACATGTACGAAACAGTACAAGGAGTACGCTCACAGCGTGCCAAGCTGTCCCCTACTCTGATTTCCTTCTTGGCAAGCGCAAAGGAACCCAAGCAACACCTTCTCGGTGAGTACAAACGAAGTGGTGTCGTAGCCGTAGTTACGACTACTGTAAGTGAAGTTGAAGTGTGCAGCCTAAATGACGGTGACATGAAGAAGGCAGTCGCCATCCTGAACAACACATTTCAAGAGCAACGCCTTGATGTCCCCGACCAATCTACCCCGGTACTAGGTACTGAAAAATGGAAGACGACAAAGACGGCTCTGGAACAAAGCGCTCAAGGTTTGTTGAAGATATCGGTGGAGAGCAATGCAGACTCTGGAGCAACAAAAATCTTATTCACTGGTGAATCTGCATTTGTCAAAGACATCAAGGAAAGGGTTGACAAATACCTTAAAGTCAAGACGATCTATGAGCAGCAAGTAGAAGTTGATGACGGGATAACCCGCTTCCTAAAAGAGCACCAGGCAACCAACCTGCAACTCCAGCTGGGGAAGCACCAAGTATCCGTCCGTTTTGACGGAAGTGAAGAAAGTCCAACAATGATTATAAAAGGAAATGTAGATGGCATTCAAAAAGCTGACCCGATTCTGAAGTCTTACATCGAGAGTGTGATCAGTGACCAGATGTCCATTAAGAAGCCCGGCATGTCGAAGCACTTTAGAGAGGATGCGGGCAGATCAACGCTTCAGCTTGTAGAGAGGAAGTGCAAATGCGTTATAAACATCCAGGATGCCACGAACAAAACACCAGCACCAGATCCAGATACGTTTGCCAAACAGTTCATGCCAATGTCTCCAACTTTGGTACCCCAGAAGAAGGCGGTAGTCAATCTTGATGATGGAAGGAAGCTTGTCGTTTGGAGGGACGACATCACGAAACACAAGACAGACGTCATCGTCAATTCTGCAAATGCAACGCTCAAGCATATCGGAGGGCTCGCAAAGGCGATAGTTGACGCAGGTGGCGACATTATCCAGAACTTTTGTAATCACTACATTCGGGCGAACGGCACACTGATTCCTGGACAAGTGGTCGCTTCACCGCCTGGGCGTATAAACACTTGTCAACAGATCCTGCATGCGGTTGGACCTATTTGGCATGGGGGTGGTAAAGGAGAGGAAGATGACCTGGGTGATGCTGTGTTCGGAAGCCTTGAAGAAGCAGCGGCAAACAACTATCGATCAATCGCCATTCCTGCGATCAGCTCTAGAATCTGTGGATATCCCCTCAAAAAGTGTGCGGAAACGATTGTGGCGACGGCGGTTGAATATCTGGGAAACAATCCATACACAAGTTTAGATGTGATAGAGTTCGTCAACATCGACGACCAGACGGCCGACGCCTTTGTTGATGCGTTGGTATCAGAGTTTGGCTGGGACAGAGTGGAGAAGAGGGGCCGCAAAGTCGGCCTAGAAACTGTCACAAAGTATTCCAGAAGTATACAACGCGGCACTGGGCGTGGATCTCAGCCACCGCTCACATTTCCAAGGCAGCCCAGGGATCCAGTAGCTCATGTGGGCTTTCGTACGACAGAGGGAACCCCGAAATCTATTCCGGTATGTCATTCGTGGTCAGTGATTTCGCCTCTGTTCTATATATTTGTTAGTTTCCTACAACCATAGGGTACATAGGGTACACGTGATGGCTGAAAATATTTGTATTCTTTGCATTCCTTTATTACGTTAGGTGCGTGGATTTAAGAAACATCGGATGGGACGTATGGCAGTGTAGAAATCACGCTCTGCAATTCCACGCTCTGCAATTCTGTCGTTCAGTTTATATAACACCGGTTTTTGTATCACAGGCCTTCAATGAGGCCATGACGAAGTACAAGGCTATGCACACTTCAGATGCACTGCAACCTGCTCCTAGGTCTGACACAGCGGCTCCACCCTCATTCAGCGGAGCGCGGCGTGGACGTGGTCGACGCGGTCCTAAGGGAGGTGGAGGACGCCTAGCGCCTGTTACTGTGGCACCTGTGTCGATGGCACACTATCAACCTAGAGGTGCTAGCTCCGCAGGTAAGTTTTTTTTTCTTTCTCGATATGGTAGGCTGGTCCGTGTTGCTTAGCATTAAAGGACAAGGAAAGTAATTTCAGTTTTGGTGCCTTTCAAACCAAAATCCTGTTTGCAAAATGTGATTCATTGGTTTCTACTCGTCCCGTACACATTGGGGTGATATTTGACGCAAATCCATGTTCACACTTGATGACTGCCTATTCCACCAGGAGGCTGCCGTGACGTCACAAGTACACCTAATCTAATTAACTCTATAGTATATATATGTCTTTCGGAGAAGATACGACGAATGTCGTGATTGTAGGAGGATATGCAACAACAGCAGACATCAGCAGACAACAGCCTACTTCAATTTTCCATCAAGTGATTATTCGTCCTCTGGCTTCTCTTTATCCTTTTCGTTTCGTGGAGATGTTCTTTTATGTACTAACGTTAACAGAGTAGTGATTTTATGGGCAGTTAATTATATTGAGTGTACCCCTGACGTCACGGCAGCCTCCTGGTGGAATAGGCAGTCATGAAACGTGAACATGGATTTGGGTCAAATATCACCCCTATGTGTACGGGACGGGTATAAACCAATGAATCACCTTTTGCAAACAGGGTTTTGGGTTGAAAGGCACCAGAACTGAAATTACTTCCCTTTTCCTTTAAATTAAGTAACACCTTTAAATGGCGCTCGATCTAGTATAAGCACAAAAGTTGAGATTGAGACAACATGGAGTTTGTTCTTTATATATATAGGGATATGGATATGGTACGTTCCCTTGTTCTAAAACATTGCATATCTGGCATTCTCTTCTCTTTACAAAATTACAAGCTAAAGTCACGTAAAGTGAATTGTAAGTTGCTTGACACGTTAACACCTTTGTGCGTGTGACCTACTCAAATAATGTTTTGATCTGAATCGTCCCACAATTCGTAGATGGTGTCAGGCATTCTTACGTTGAAATGTGCTTAGACTAGATACACGACTTGGGCCACACAAGCGACAGCAATAATCTCACCTTGTTTTACTTTTAGTTGCTTTGAGACTCATGATGCACAGTTGCACAATTGTAGTCCCAATGGTGTACGACACAGGTGACGTCAAAAATTGCATGTCAATCTGTTACCATTCTTGATATGTTAAAGTACTGATAACGGTCTATCAATTGACACAACAGGCAGCATCAGCGGAATGGCAGCTGCTGGTTGGAGCTATTTTACTGGAGGTCAGACAAGTAAGACTGATGACAGCCAACCCATCCCGTCACCAGATAACGTCGTCGTCTTCGTCATCTACTCCGACAACTCTGACAGTCTCGTTCAAGCGAAGAAAATGATCAACAAGGCGATAGACGAAGCATCCAAAGACGAAATAGCAGGTGCGGCTGACTTTGTTCGACATGAACTCGAGACAGAATGTAAACCTTGTAGATGTATAATGTATGATTATAGACTATAGTAACATGAAATTACTGCGTTAAACTGTAACCAGCACCTCCAGAAATAACCAAAATAGATGACTATATGTTTCAAACTGTTTGCGTCACATACACCATATCCGTAACGCAAGAAGTTTAGTGATCTGCTAAAATATAAACTCTATTCTCAGAAGAAGAGATTCATAGAAACCAATAAAATATTCTGCAAATAAAGTGGTAATCATGTTGAGTCTAATGCTTTCTGTTTGTCAATGATTTGTTTGATTAGGGAACACAAAGTTACCAAAGACCTGGACCGGTATCGGGGACGGCGATCAGTACAGAGAAGTCGACCTGCATCCGACAACAGATGAGTACAAGAAGGTCCACGACCAGTTTATGCGAAGTGTCGCCACAGCTACGGGGGGTTATCATGCTGTACTGACAGCCAGGGTACTAAAGGTATGCAATTGTTTGCGTTTTTGTTGTTTTCTAGGCGGAGTCCCTAGCAGTGACATGTACCTGTTTCTTTCTTTTATAGCCATATGCTGTACTTATCAACTTGCAGAGACCATCAGCTGCATGAACAAAGAAACCTTTGAGTATTATGCTTGTTGTACTTGTACGTTTCGTTAACTTTGGTTATCTGCTTCTCTTCAGATACGACGCATACAAAATCCCACCCTGTGGAAGCAGTACATGGTCAAAAAGAAGAAGATGGAACTTGACAACGCAAAGAGTACTCAGCCAGTCGAGCGGATCCTGTACCACGGTTCTCCTGTTGATCCCACACCAAACATCAACCATAATGGCTTCAATCGCAGCTACAGCGGCCGCAACGTTGGTATGTATGCAGATTATCATCTAATCAATCTCTTTCTTAAAAATGCACATGCATATTGGTTTTAACGTTAGGACCACATCTACCACAAAAGCATCCTACTAGAGTAATTCAAGTGAAATCATTTTTAAGAAGACCTCATAGGTTTCGTGTATATTATGTTGCAGGTTCACTTCTTGGCAATGGCGTGTACTTTGCAGTTACGGCGAGTATCTCCGGAGCTAACCAGTACGCACGACCAGACGCCAATGGCCACAGGTACATGTACATGGCGCGTGTACTGTCAGGAGACATGTGCCAGGGGCAAAAGAACATCATCGTTCCTCCAGCAAAAGACCCGAGCAAGCCACACATATTGTACGACAGTGTGTGCGATAACCCAACAAATCCACAGGTCATCGTCATATTCAATGACACACAGGCTTATCCTGAATATCTCATTACGTTTACCAAGTAAGATCAGGGCTTCCTGTGGCACAGCAAACTGTTGTAACATTGACCAAACATCCATTTGCTAAGGTCTACACACTGGCACTTGCTACAAAAACAGCCAGCACCATTAACCTGTTGTAGAGAGTCATATCAAGTTTCCCATGCTTACTGTCGCATGTTTACAGTAGTTCCTTGCGTTAGTTTAATGTTATACCAATAACTGCCTTGTTACAAATAACACACTACTACAACTATTTACTGCAAGCGTATTGTATCATGCTCAAAATGTTTACTATCATAAGAATTTAACAATGTCGCTTGGCAAACGCCGAATACAGACGCAGTACACTGTAGCATACAAATGCCAACTATAAACCAACTTGCTGCTGAAAATTTGCCAGCTGAATCAGGTGTTTGCTGTGGTATGCATCATTGCGAACTTATGACTGAGACGTACACCAGACAGCAAACAAACTTGCTGAAACAATCCATTAGAGCAAGATGCATTTTTACCAATCTACAGTAGAATTGTATTTGAGGATAATAAAAACAATTTAAATAGCAAGTCGATTCTTAGACTGGAACCCTTTGCCGATTCTGGGAGCGGAATAATGCTATGTGATATTTCCTTGCACACCGCTCCATATTCGCATAGCAATAGGACTTCCATAATTTAACACGATTATATGATATTATTTTCCTTATTGATTATGCCAAGGAGGACAGAATTTGAGATTGAGACTGAGTTACACCGTATCTAAACATTCAACCAAAAAGTCAATCAGACCACTCCAGTGAAAAGGGGAGTCCTGACTTTATTGGCAGGGATGACTAAACTTTATATGAAGATTTTAAAGATTGACAGAAAATTGAAACAAACCACATTAAAGAATATTGGATTATGTTCTTTTGACATTCATAATCCTCTTTTAAAACGTAACTCCGATTTCTAGAATTTATTACTAGCTTACTGTGGTTATTCCTATTATCAGGTAACGCAGAATATTGGTAGATTTCATTGGTAAATGAAGACCTAATTTGCATAATTATTTAGAAAATACTATAATTCCATAGTGGTTGATGTTGGCAATTTCATACTTGCGCATTTTGAAGTTGACTGGAGGTGAACATCATTCAACATAACTTATCAAAATCAGTACCTCATTTGCATAATTTATGAGGAAATGCTAGAATTACCTTCCTTGTTAAGATAACACTGTCATTGGGAGGAAAATATGATCAACTGATGTAATTCATGCAAATGAGGATCTTATTTGCATAATTAGGGGTGAAATCTATCATTTGTCAGTCATAAAGGGTAACCTCATTTGGCGAAGGTATGAGATCGTGGAACTCTAGTTGTATATGCGATAATGTTTATCTCAACTTATGTGACACATGTCATGATTATATCGTCATTATATTGTTTAACAGAAACTTCTCCAGTGATTATTCAACGACAGTCATGGTTTTAATATTTTTCTAAATATTTTGTTTGAGGCAATGTACCTAACTTCTCCTATATTTTCCTTTTTTTCGAAATCAATAAATCAACAACAGTAAGAAGACAAACTCACATGTTAAATGGTATCTCAGAAATTCAAAGTAACTTGATTCAAAATGCATTATTTCAAAAGTTGGTCAAGAAAAAACATACGATTATGTTGCTAAGCGAGGTTAAACATAAAAGGTTAGGATATATTTTGTAATTATTTGGCTACTTCCAATTTAGGCCATGTTGATTTGATAATATGGATTCTCTAGAAACCCCAAAGCTGATGCGAGCGTGGTAATAAAAAAAAGGTTGGCAAAAAAAAAGTTGCCTTCATTGGCAAATCTAGGTGGTCAGCAAGGATGAACAAAACTAAACACACGGAGTATGGTATACTGAAATATAGGTTCTTTATTGTTGTTCCTTATCTTTGACGTTGGAACTGACTTTGGCATTCATAAATACCTATTTTGCAATTTACAGCATGTATCTTCTTATTTGGCATCTGCTTTTTACGATTTACAATATGGCCGAAAACGTTTTTTGGGGGAAACGGATGAAAATTAATGCGCGTGCGCGCGGAAGTTATCTATATAATCAAATCAATATGGCTTTGATGTAATTCAATGCAATCATTGTTTTAGCGCAGTATATAAAGTGTTACAATACAACTGTTTGAATAGATGTAGATGATAATAATAATAACAAAAAAATGCTTTCCTCTAATATACTATACAATTCCATACTTAGTTACATTCTCGTTCTACATTACGTGCATACCTACAAAGTTCACCTGCAAAATGTTGATGGATGTTGATCAAAATGTCACATTCGTCGCACTGTCGAAAACTGAAGTCATCCTTGTTTTCAATGCATGCCTCAATAATATATCATGAATCATTATTCCCATTAAGATTATGTAATCGGAAACTTTGTTATATCGTTATTAACTTTGACATGTTTAATCTTTGTAAGCTTGGTTTAAGAGTTTTCAATTATTTGACTTGTGAAATCATAGGCTGCTAAGAATATATACAGTTAACTGTAAAATGTAGTACAAACACTGACTATCTACAATGCATCATCCAGTTGATATGGCTAACTGTGAACAACCAACATCGGGTATCTACCATGATATCTAGCAAACATGGGAACGAAGCGACAGCCATTTGTAAATTAAATTACCCATCATGCATATGACACCTACACCACGTCATGGGCAATTGTTTTCACATTGATGCATTGTAAAGAATTCATATTGTGTAGTAGTAGTTTTATATTCAGCTTTTACGTGAATTGTGCATGAGTTTGGTGTTTGAATAAAACAAATGGATCAAAGCGCAGAGCATGTGGTTTCATTTTTAAGGCCTAGCATTAATATTATGTAATATAAATGGTTTATTTCGAAAGACACGTAAAATTGTCTTACACATGGCAGCCCAAACTGCTGAATTGCATCAAGACATTGCAATAAAAATGAGACATGTTTACAAATAGGACGTTAAAACAGTATTGTCCGAGATAATAATTAGATAAACATTAAACAGTTGTTTATTATCTCAGCTGCCTTCAGCATACTGATGAATAATGTTTTTTCTCTTTATAGTCACATAAATCAATTATTAATCTATATGTGCAAAAGTTCCGGCTAGCTCGCTATTGCTGTTTTGCAGCACAATCATATGTAAATATCCTAATGGTAACTTGGGAACTATTTCTAACTAACATGAAGTGATGCTAAGGGCACATTTGCAAACGTTTACGGCTGTTTTTGCACTATCGGGCGTGGCACCGTGGGACCGCTGCGGCTTCCGGGCTCTTCTGGGGCAAGGCCGGACCCCCGGATTATTTAAAACTGGGATTTAAAATCAACCCGGGGCCCGGTGACAAATATACAGCAAAACCTAATCGTGATAACACCGAAAGTTTCCCTACCGGGCCAATTTTTGATTAACTGAGCAGAAGAACATTTTCCAGATGCCCACTTAAACACCTCAGGACCCCACTGTGGGTTGGCGCTAATTGCCTTCGTCAGAAGGGTTTAAAATCATCCATTTCAGTGTGGGGACTGCGGTTTTGGCGGCATAACTCTTGAAGGCATGGTTCAACGTCCATGATTTTTGGCAGGCAGGTTGCCGTTGTTGAGACCGATGTCAAGTGCAAATATCGGCTTCGTGGGGGGGCATACATCACTGTAGTGGACTTTTTGTGTTTGTATCTTGTTAGCAAAATAACTCTTGATTTTTGGTAGGCAAGTTACCGTTGTCGAGGACTAGGTCAAGTTCGAAAATGGACCTCGTGGGAGGTCCCTACGTTTCTGCAGTGGACCTTTTGGGTTTAGATATGTAACGATCTTCCCCCACCAACCCCTGCTTCGAGACAGCTGGTTAACAGCTGGAGAACCCACGGTCAGGGCTGGGATCAGATACCGTTAAGGGACTGTTCTGTAATTTCAGCGGGAGGAGGAAAGGTTGGTCAGGTCATTACCTATGGCCACACCAAATAATTTTTTATTAATGACGTACGCTGGAGACCTTGAATTTATTGCGAAAGTGCGATAAAAACGTGAAGGGTTCAAAAAACAAGATGCCTAGATTTGGAACATACTTAGTGTAGAAATACAAATGTTAGGACACAAATTGAATAAAAGAACACAGTGTAACTACAAACAAGCATCAAAATAATTCAACTAAACAGCAGCAGTCGCCATGTTCTGATTCTTTCCTTTCATCGCACCTTCTCTTATTACATTTTGCAACACTGTTGTGACACTTTGATCATAATACAGTAATTACTTGCAAGAGTACTTTGTTCCCAGTAACAGTCCAAAATCACAAAAGCTCACACGGATGACAGAGAGTCTGTAAATCCGTGGCGAACCATTTTCCAGTGTTTCGTAGAGTAAGAAAAGGAGTAGAGATTCTTCTGTATTCTAGACCAATTTGATTACTTAAGAAAGGAAAGAATACACATGTTCATTTCTCTAGAACAATGTCCTTTTGACGAAGGCATGAGATCTCCGACCTCTAGTTTCTTTTATTTCGATAACCTTTAGCCTGACGGCTAGTCTTACAGGGTTCACACAAAATAAAAACATACATGTAACAGGAACACACATAATAGCAAGAAATAAAATTTACATTAGTTAAATTATTTACAAACGAAAGAAACATGATATACTAAGTTTAAAACATCATCAAAAAAACTCCTTATATATGTCTATTGGGATACCATCTAGTCCGCCTGATGCTTTACCGGATTGAAACGAAAAAAAAATGCATTTTTTTTAAATTCGTCTGCATTTATTAGCCCTTCGTAAGCCTGTTGCTGCTCATTCAATATTCTCATCCCAGTTGTAGAGTTACCAAAATGATCTGCAACCTATAAGACAAACTAGTACGGAAAAAACATTCCGAATACATGACTTCATTTCGAAACCGTTTGTTAAAATCACTCCATCATAAGATAGCATTTTTGCTATTTTTTAAATATTCACTCATCAAACTAACAACGTTAACATGAAAGTAGAAACCAAAATTCAAACGTACATGCAAAAATACTGCAACTTCAATAAAACACACATTCCACAACTTCTCAAACTTATTAAAACAGCAACTCAGAAATAGTTTATAGTTATAAACTATTGTCAGCCACTTCTGTGACCTTGTCATCCTTCATACCCTTCTCAATTTTATCAAATACACTGCATCATCATCTATACAAACTGTTTACAGTCTAAAAGAAATACTGTTTTTTTTTTTAAATTTTTCTCGGGCAGCTGTTCAAGAATTCATCTTTCTGATCATTCATTCAAGTTTTATACTGGGCTCTGGTATATCTGTCTCGCAGACTAGTTTCTCTAAGCGGAATAAGCAAACTCAGTTGGATCACTTGTTTTGCATTCTCGGCAGGCAACTGAATGTTCATTGGCCTGATCTTGCTTCGATTCTGTCAATGAAAAGTGAGATTGTTAAACGCTAACATCGGATTGTTTGTACATATGTAATACACTTCCTAGTCCATGTCATGTTCAATGATTCCAACAAAGTTAAAAAAAACTTGCAGAAATATGCCAAAAAAGTGCTTTTATATCAATTAATTAGAGTAACAAATTGTTGTTGTCGTTGTAACGCATTTTGGTCATTTTATTCGTCAGTAGACCATACGAAAAAGCAGCTTGTTGTGTGTGTATAACTAATTTATTGATTGATTGATCGATTGATCGATTGATTGATTGGTTGGTTAATGGATTGATTGATTGATTTTACAGATGTTTCCTTACCTTTCTGGCCGAGTAAATCATCAGTACTATGATAGCTGTAACGGTGACTGCAGTGCCAACACAGATGACTGAGATGTACATCGGATCGTCGTACCATACTGAAAAAAAAGTTAAACTGTAAAGAAATATGAACACTATTGCGTCCACTCTTCATTCTGGATGCCAGCTTTGCACAGGGATAACTGTATGGAAATCACTGTAACTCCTATGTTGTATTAAACTGCATGTCTTAAAACATTAAATAAAGAGCACTTTTAAACTTTAAGATACCTAGTGTAATGGATAGCTTTTACTGTCCACATCTACGTATTTATTATTAATAACAATGTGCCCATCTTTAAATAAAGTCTCATTAGCGAAAACTTTTGACTGTGTTCATGACAGGTCTGAATACTGACAATACGTTCCGTACATGGAGGTACATTATGCTTACCAGCATTGTCCACATCTCCAGTTACCCCTGGAAAAAAAGGACAAAGCTTAGAGTAGTTGAGCGGTGTAGTCTGAAAAATTGTCTATCAGGTACTCGATTTCGATTAACCAGAAAAGTAATTCAATTATTTTCATTCCATCTGTCGATGACTATATGAATAATACACTTAACTGTTCTTCATAATTTAATAGTGACAATTAATACACAAATAAAGCGTCCTTGATTGGATGGAATACTAGCAACAAATACATTATGATGACTTTCCTTTAATTAGGAATAAAATAGCGCACTGAAATACGTGGACGTACCTGTGATGCTGGTGACAGTGTCATCTATCTGCAAACCACCGATGTTTGTCTTTTCTGACAACACAGCCAGGATGTTATCGCTGGCAATGGGTGATTTGAAACGCACCATGAAGTCCACTTTGATGCTTCCGGCACTTAAAGGTAACCAAACGACATACATGTATTATAAAGTAGATGCATGGTTAATGTTGCTGAATAAGGTTAATGCAGTAAATACAGATTCAGAAAATGCAGGTTAACGATAACACCTTTGAGCTCAACCAAGAGCAACCACGATTAACATTGAGAGCGAATTAAACGACTACATTCTTATATCTTGCTCTTTAGTTTTGCGTTAACAGTTGGTCTTTTGTTTAAAAAATGATGTTCTTGAAACTGGCTAGTACCGATATGCCCATTGAATAAGATCGAACGTTTGTATAATGGATCACATAAAATACAATACAATACAATACAATACAATACAATACAAACTTAATTAAATCCATGTGTGGAACTTACGAAAAGCCGGTAACAACAACAGAATCGAACGTTTTCCCAAGGTTACTGTTGCTGAACAAAGCAGCCACCTATGGAAATGAACGTACAACCCACATTTAAACTAGTTTTCTTTTTTCTTTTAATTAAGAAATAGACAGGAAGACAAATCACAATAAAGGCATAAGTTTTCTATACTGACCCCTTGTTCGACATCCGAAGCCAAAGCCTTGAATTCATCTGATGTTTGATCGCGGAGTTCATTCTGCCATTCCCGATTCAGTATCTTCACGACGCCTCTAAACAAACGTGCTTCCACTACCATAGGAAGGTCTAGGGTGATAGAATGTGTACAGGAATATCATGTAAATGTAACAAATTGAATGTAAACACCTTCATCAATACTTAATATACAAGAAAAATTGCTTTTATCATTTTCTTACTTTACCTTGTAGAATATATCTACGAAACTATTTAATGAATGTGCTCTTACCTTTTGTAGCTGTTGCAGGTGCAGCGTTTCTTTCATACTCGGTTATACTTGCTCTTTCTGTTGTAGGGAGGGTGGTAGAGCTATTGGATTCTTCTGTTCTAACGTCTGGATGGTTTGCAGAACTGGCAGTAGCAAAATATTTATGGAAATGTGTCTTATGTTCTGTTGTAGGAAGGGTATAAGTACTAGAGCTATTAGATTCACCTGTTGTGATGTCCGGATGTGTTGCAGAACCAGTTGAAGACCTAACGAAAGGCGTCGATCTATCTGTTTTAGGAAGCATTGTAGAACTATTGGATTCCCTTGTTGTGATGACTGGCTGTGTTGTAGAACCGGCAGTGGATCTATGAAAAGGTGACACTCTTTGTGTTGTAGGAAGGGTGGTAGAAATATTGGATCCCTCCGTTGTGATGTCTGGTTGTGTTGTAGAACTGGCAGTAGATTTTTGGAAAGGTGTAGGAAGGGTGGTAGAGCTATTGGATTCCTCTGAGGTAGTGTCTGGGTGTGTTTTAGAAGGGCCTGTATATCTATCAAAAGATTTTTCTGTTGTAGGAAGTACGAGAAAGCTTTTGGATTCCTCTGTTGCAGTGGCTGACTGTGTTGTAGAACCGCTTGTAGATCTATAATGTGGCACACCTCTTTCCGTTTTAGGAATGTTAGTAGAGTTACTGGATTCCCTTGTTGTGATGGCTGGCTGTGTTGTAGAACCGGTAGGAGATGTAACGAAATGGGTCGCTCTTCGTGTTGTAGAAAGGACGGTAGAGCTATTGGATTCTTCTCTTGTAGTGTCTGGTTGTGTCGTGGAGCCAGCAGTAGATATATAGAAAGTTGTCGCTCTTTCTGATGTACGAGTGGCGGTAGATCTATTAGATACCTCTGCTGCAGTGCCTGACCGTGTTGTAACACCGGTGGTAGATCTATAGAAAGGTGTCGTTTGTGGCTCAGATGTAGTCGCAAACGCCGTTGTTGTTGGGAATACGTTATCTGGTACGGTTCCACTGAACTCAGAGGAGGTTATTATTACAACGACATTTGTTTCGCAGGACATGGCATCTACAGCGTTATCTCTGGCTTCAACCGTCATGGAAATAGCTGTGAAATCGTCGTTCAACAGTGGCAACTCAGTCTCAACGTAGATCTGACCTGTTGACGGGACAATATGAAATAGGCTTGCTAATTCTCCTCTTTTGAATTTTAAACTGTATGTAACGTCACCGTTCGGGCCAGTATCGTAATCTTCTGCTTCTATGGTTGCGATTGTCGACCTTGCTGCAAGGCTGTGGAAAGCCATCTCAAGGCGTTGATCTTCCGGGCACTGCGGAGCTGTGTTGGTGCTTACATCGGTCACGATCAAGCGGAGACTGACTTCTTCTGTTTTCGACGGCGAACCGTGATCCGACGCACTGACCCTTACCAAGTAAGTACCACTTTCCAAGGCAGTGCTCACAGTTATACTACCGTCCGTAGCATCTATGGAAACAAAGGGGCTGACACTTGTGATTCCGTAGGTGATTCTGGAATTATGATCGGACCTGTCAGCATCAAAAGCTTGGACAGTAGTCACATGGAAGCCGATGGGGGAGGTGGATTGAAGATTATACTCGGTGTCAGGTGGAATGCTGATGACAGGTTTGTTGTCATTCTGGTCCGTTATGTTCACCGTTACCGTGGCTGTTCCAGTAAGTGTCGGGACTCCTTGGTCAAATGCTTCAACCATGAGACTGAACGATGCATGCTCCAACGATTCAAAGTCGAACACAGCGATTGAAGTTATTATCCCTAAAGTAGGGTGCACTGCAAAGTTCTCATTATCTGAATCTGTCAGAACAAGCCTGTACCTTACATCACTGTCACCTCCACTGTCAGCATCATTTGCGTACACGGTTAGTACTGTTGTACCGACTGGTTGGTTTTCGAGAATTGTGGCATCGTATCTGTCCTGCTGGAATATGGGTGTGTGCGTATTTGGTAAAGTCTCCTCGCTGCAGTTGTCTCCTTGGAACCCAGGGAAACATACGCACGTGTTTGGGGCAACACAAGTTCCTTGGCTGGAGCAGTCATCTTTGTTGCTGCAGTTGGCAATGTTACAGGAACGGCCTGACCAGTCAGTATCACAGCTGCATGTGTCGAACCTAACACAGTTTCCGTGGCCTGTGTTAAAAGATTGATAAATTATTCGATTTTTATCAGGAGTAAATTACATTCTGCAACAATTATACTGTTCTTCAACTAAAAAATGGACTTACTGTGGCCAAAGGTTATTGGAATCAAGATTAGGGGCGATATCGACTACCAACAACTTTAAAACCCATTGCTGACGTCACTCTAGCATAAAGTCACGGATTGATTGGGTTAGATAACTGGATAGCCGAAAAAGACTGAGCAAATCAGTCAAAGATTCCTGTGACTGTCAGTCTATTCTTTAAGGTTGCAGAACAGTTTAATTATTTCAAAGCATTTGATATGATTGCAACATATAGTTGTTACAAACAGGATCCCTATACATTGATGCACATTTGTAATTTATCAGCACCTACCTGAGCAATAGCGCAATGCTTCACAGGAAAAGTTGGCGCAGTCATATCCGGTGTAACCACTGTCGCACTGACACAGGCTGGGCTCTATGCAGGTGCCGTGGTAAGTGCAGTTGTTCCGGTCAGTGCAGTCCGGGTGATCACAGCTAGCGCCACTGAACCCTGGAAAACAACTGTAACAACAAGGGCAATGCACATGTAAGATATGTATCATGCATGTATATGGACATGGCATATACGATAGAAATTAGGGAAGCGCCAAAAGAAATACACTGATTGGAGTAACATCATTATTCTATAATGACGTCAAGAAGACCTACCGGCATTCTTTTTGCCCTTCTGAACTGATGACGCAAGCGCCATTTCCATTGCATTCTTGCAACTCGGGACAGCTTTGAGTCTGACTGCAGTTCAGACCTTGATATCCGCTGTAACACTGGCAGATGTTCGGAGCAATACAGTCTCCTTGGCGGGAACACTGGTTGACCTCAGGACAGTCAGGTGTGATACAGGAGCTACCTGTCCAGCCCCGCTCACAGTGGCAGACGTCTATGTCCACACAGCGGCCGTGCCCTGCATGCCAAATACATGTTTTTTTTAATATTAAAGTTACGCACCAAAGTTTCCCAATCATTGCCAACATGTTTCCCAAAAAGCAACTTATGCAATGTTCCGTTTACGACTGACGTTTATTTTGACTGTCATTTAAAGTCAGGAAGAAAAAGGGATATTAATGTAACTTACCCGAGCAGTGATCTAACGCTGTACACGAGAACAGGTCGCACTTGTCACCTGTCCACTGCTCATCACATAAGCAGGTATCGTAGTCCACACAAGTTCCATGGTCTGTGCAGTTAGCAACGTTTCCGCACGTGGGAACCTTGCTGCAGTCGTCACCTGGGTGGTGTAGGTTTTGTGCACAAAAATGGTATTTTATGGACTCCGAGGTCGATCTTAATTTCAACATAATATCAGATATTTAAGACTTTCGTTTTTTGTGAATGTATTGGAGTTTATTGCATGATCATAGGGAAAAACCCTAATAATGATTTACATCATATAATGAATTATTTTTGATACGATTATATGACGTAACTTTCTCCAGTATTACACAACAGTTTATGTTTCATACCATGATTACACAATACACATTTCGATGGTGACCCTAAAGAACATCATACCACCCAGGACAAAAAAGGGTCAATCTACAGAAGCCAAATCTCCACCCACTCCCAACCCTCTCTTCTGAGGACGAGATACATACAGCATTCTTCCTAAACCAGCGCCGCCCAAAACAATACTTCCGTCCCATAAATCTATAGCAGTTGGTACACATAACAATGAGAAAGTGACATGCACAATTGAAAAGTAAGTAAAGGATGTCACTATGTACCTATATAGCCGGGTTTACATCTGCAGACATCTGTGGCTACGCAGGTCCCGTGACTCATGCCAGTGCAGTTTCGTACGGTCTGGCACGTTGCTACATAATAGATGAAATAGAGATACCCAAGATACATTCATCTGTTATCATCATTTAACATATACTGTTATTGTCAGATGCATACTGACAAAATAAGAAGATGGCAAGGAAATATGGGCCCGAAAGAGGCAACAATGCCTGACTTGCTAACTAAAATGGACAACATTACCTTGTTGATCACAGGCTGCTCCCTCCCATCCGGGCTCGCACCTACAGAACCCCAGCTCACATTTCCCGTGATTCTCGGAGCAGTCTGTACAGTTTCCATGGTTACAGTCGTCACCAGACCAGCCCGTTATACATTCACAGGTGCCGTTTACACAGCGACCCCTACCGGAACATTGATTCGGGCAACCTGCAATGGTAAGATTGTGACAACGGAGTGAGGCAATACACCAAGGATTGCGTTTAGAACTCGTTTCGAAGAAAATATCCACTACTTATGTTTTCATAGATTATTACCTGCCTTTTCTATTAAAAATAAATAATATTATAGATTATAGATTTTATATCATAGATTATACAGTATATAAACTGAGAGAAAGCCAAAGATATACCTTTAAAAATCTCCTGCTCTGTAAAGGTCGTGTCATTGGTAATTGACACGTCAAAGATGCATTCATTCAGAAGAGTGCCGGTCAACCCAAGAGCGATACACATCTCTTCAGCTTTCTGAAAGATGGATAATGAACAAAAACGTGTATTTTATGTTGCCGTCCATAATGTTAAGTACATTATTTCTAACCAAAGTAGGCAAGGTAATAATACAATACACAAACTGTGGATGTAACGTGTAAAGGTAGTAGAAGCAATCCAAAGGCCAATTGAAGATTTCGCACCTTCGTGAAATATTTACAATCATTTGATGTTAAATTGTTTATTTATCATTGTGACTTTTGCGCCATTAGGTGCATATTTCACTATCACTTCCTCCCAGTCTGGACCACTATTACTCGTAGTCCTTCCTGTCAGTCTATGGTTACACCATCTCTCCCACACACATACAATCTCCGTGCACGAATTAACTTACTTCCTTTTGTTCCTGTGTCAGCCCGCTTATGCCCACAGAAGGTCGGTGATCTGGGTCAGAGTAGGCGTGATCCATGACATCGTCAGGATGGAAGTTAGAAGAGTTCCATGACCAGGACCCCATTAGACCAGAGCCGTGGTGGGTGTTTATTATACGCCCTGAAAATATCAACATAAAAATCCGGAAACTAATAGTACGCTTCAGACGTATGTTGAAGGCAATGAAGGTATCGTCACAAAAAATCCGTTTGCACAATGCAAGATATTTTGAATTTACAGTTAGTAGAATATTCATTAATCAGTGACAATTGTAAAAAGTAAAAAACACAAACCTCCAAATTTTGAATTTAAAAAGAATTACTATTTTGTTTTAGTATTCCTTTAATCATATAACTTTTATCTTCAACTACTTGTAATTCCTGTAACGCGACACAATTGATATTTGTTTTATGTATTATTATGTATTTACCGTTACTGTGACGGTACTTTCTGCACGATGTATTGTCTTGTTTAAATAAAAACATCTTAAACTACTTACAGGCCTCAGCAAATACAGAAGCATTATTGTACACATGGCCGTCCGGTCCAGTAAAGTCATTGGCATTATCGTCATCCATGAGTCCACACAGTCCCTCCGTGTTGCCCTTGAACTGGGAAGTTGGGCTGAATAGAATGTTCACAAACTGTCGCCCCATCTTAGGTGAGTACCGGACGTCAAATGACACAGTAGCACCTGGTTGTGTTGTTTTGAATGAGAAAATATAAAATCGTTAAGATCATTGCATAGAATCGTATTAGATGGATGTACGTGTTTCTACAACGTCAACATCAAAACATAAACGCACATACAAATATACTAATGTATTTCTTAACGTTACAGAATTTTACCTGATGCAAAGGTGATAGACACGATGATAACAGCCCCTGACTCTGTAGCGTTTGCAGAAGGTTGTTGAGCGAGCAGATGTATTGTCCCGTTGTTCAGGAGATATTTCTCACCGACAGCAAGTTGGCACAGTTCACCATCGATCCTGAAGTAGCCATATGACAAAAAACATGCAATTTGAGAACATTTGCTGTCTTTTGAGCAAACTCTCATGTTGCTGAGCATAAATGGGAAATGTTAGCAAACAAATATCGTCAGTAAGGGCCAGGTCACACTCGTCGTGAGATCGCCGTGCGATCGAAAACTGAGAGCAGTCTTGAAATAGTCGTGCATAATCCTATTTGTCTAATGTTAGTTTTGTTAGAGCCTGCTTTAAAAAAAAATTACGGCATCAGAATCGTAGGAAGACCTACGACGAATGTTACCGCATCATACGACCAAGGTTCCGAATTTTAATGGGAATTAGGATGGAATTATCAACTAACTATAAATAAAAGGAAAACCTTACCTAATGTTAGGAACATCCCTTTCCGTTGCATTTACCAATGTCATCAGGGTGACAACGCTGTGCCCAGCCTTCACTGCAACTCCACCAATCAGAGAAGCCCTTTCGTAGGCGTACATTCGGGTCTGCACACCGAAGTCATTTGACACGCTCTTACAGTCCCAGAACTGACCAATGCCATGGTAGTCGTATGATACCCCTAACACATAGAACATTGCACTATGAGAAAAAATGGAGGTTATGACCTGACACAAGAGTTTTGTGTTGAATTATAATATGAGGGGAGGTAAAACTTAAAGTGAGAAGGAAAGAGACTCGACAGCTCTACAGTGATGGATACTAGCCTGAGATTAGGTAATTTGTTGTAGTTAATGTTTATCTTTGACTAATCTGACTAGTCACATAGTATGTACAAAGCAAAATTCAGGAATTTCAATCGATTAATATGAACTGGATATAGGAAGAAATTCTGGATGCACTAACAACGTAAAATACCTGTCATGTCATGTAAACGTGAAAGACCAATTATTAAAAAATACCATCTAATGTTTGAAGATGGGGGTCCCCTCCAACGGGACGGGGACGGCGTAGCTGACAACAGCGACCGAACCACTGGGGCGAACAATCACAGGATGACCGACAATTGTCTCTTGATAGTGAAGTGCAACGTCCATTTCCAGAGCAGGCTAGAGGGTTTATGATAAACAATGCAGCAATCAAACATTACCCATGTGACCTTTCAGCACTTATAATGAAGTGACCATCACAAATAACCCTATACATGATAGAAAACCAAAGCCTGCCAAAGATTAGAATACTGCATTGGAAATTATTGACTGATAACTGTACCTTGGCATGGCCTGCAATCTGGCTGTCTACAGTCCGGCCCCATCTTCCCCACCACACATGTAGGTGGGATCCCGCACTCTGTCTTCTGCGGACACTTACAGACACAGTCTTGCCACTCGGGTTCCTCGTCATTCTCACAGTCAGGACAGCTGTGTGTGGAACATTACACAATTGACATCGGGAATCGTGAGCATATCAACGCAATAATCAAGGGAATTTCTGGAATTGATTGTAACCCTGCTGTCTTAACAAGGCACAGAATATTTATGAGTCCTTTCATTACTGACGTGTTCAGGTACCTTACCTGTCAGAACAGATGCAGCCTTGAGGACCAAGAACCGAATCGTGGCAGTTCTTACACGTGCATCTACACGGACAGGTGCCGTTACTCGACACCACATCCCTACTACCGTCAGGACAGGTGCAGGAACACTGTAACGACAAAACGACGAATTGTCAGTTAGCTTTGTCTTAAACAGAACATAGCAGTTACGGCATGACAGAGTGCAGATTAATTTTGCTATGCCTATGACTTAAAATACCTCATTGCAAAGTACGGTGCATATCATTATGGTATACAAAATACGGTATAAAACAACACGTACGTCACATTCCCCACTCTTAGTCAGTTCTGATGTGCTGTTGTCAAGACACAGGCATGGGCAGTGTAGATGTCCCTGGCTGTGAACTATTTTGAAGTCTCCATCAGGGCACAGATCGCAGTTACACCCGTCACCAGAAATGTCTGGATGCTGTTTTGAAGAAATATCAGTAGTTTTAGTTGCTTCGCCCCAGGACCGTTGTAAGAATTTGTCATTTGTGAAAATGACCTCAACATTCATATGAACCTATTGGAGGAAGATAATCTTCATGACAAATATGGAAGGTTGTTCTTACCGTAAAGCTTATGTTTCCACGTGAACAATTACAGGGGCACATGCAGAATTCCTGATTTGTAGGATGTGGCCTCCCTGTTGCTCCACCAGGGCATGAACACTTGGTCGTACAGATATTAGCATTTGACTGATGTGCTTTGCACTCTCTGTGAATAAAGAAAAAAACGTTTTCTTAGTATACAGTGACCTTCTCGGAGCTATGCAAAGTTACATTTGATGGTACGTGACACCTTTACTGTAGAATCTTTGTTCTCATCTCATAACACTGAAAGAAATGCTTTTGCACCCACAAGTAGTAACAGCAGCAGCCCACGGTACATTGTATCCTGGAACAACAACGAAAATATAGTCTTATAATATCAGCGCATAGTAGTCAGTTTACTGACTATGGACTTGTTTGACGAGTGTTTAACAGGGTATCCGAAACTTTTTTACTGTTCTATATAAACCCGTATTAGGAAACAACAGGTGTTTCGCATAATTTCGCAGTAACATGTAATTTCTTACCTGTCGTAGTGCATCCAGTCTTTACGCCTCCATTGTTGTTCCTGATAGTGCTTTTTGTTTCCAGCTATCACATCGAACGCCCCTTTGAGATAGTCTAGCGTTGACGTGACGCTGACGTACTGTGGTCTGTCTGAATATGGGCACATGCTGGAACACGACCAGGCTGATACACGCAGGAGTGTTTCAGATTGAAGGGATGTGGTGACGCTGTACCCAAAAGGGTCATCCTGACCATTCCGACCTGGAAACAGTCATAAAAGATTTTTTGAAGACATTCTTATCTTTCTTGTTGTATTTGTCTATTTGTTTGTTTGTTTGTTTGTTTGTTTGTTTGTTGCTTAAAGAGGACCGATTCAGTTATACAAAGGAGATAGCAGGTACCAATAGAGTTCATCAAATTTCTTTAAACTAATATTGAACAAGAACTTATACGTAAAGAAACCGGCGTACCTAATATATCTTCAACAGGCGGTATCATATTGGCATCCTCTTCACTTTCTCCAGATGTGGGGAACTCGATGAAAAACGTCGGTTTTACTTTGAGCTCCAATTGGATGATTTGGTCCCTTTCGGTTGCTCTTCCCGAGTATGACGTCACAATATCTGCCTTGCCCTTTAGTTGAAAAATAATACGAAACTTTCAAATCTTTATTGCAGATACAAATTTTGAATTTCTTACTTAGGAAACAGAAAAAAAAACATAAACAAAAATTTTCCACAGGTGCTTTAAAATAATAATTTGAAATACGTATTAAGGCGGTTTTTAGTCAGAAGCTTTTGTGTCAATTACTGAATGAGGTGTAATTACACTATAGCAAAGTTAAACATGGTAAAAACGGTAAACATGAACTTCACTCACAGATTCCTCATTCTGATCAAACGAGAACCATTGGCTTCCTTCTTGTGGTTGCCAGCTACCACCACCGCTAATATCTGGTTTGACCACTTTGGAGGACATTTGAATACTACCTGGATCCTGATGCATGGAAGGTTAAAGGGAGAGTTAATGCAGCTTTTGTGTTGAAAATTGACCAACTAAACTTTCTTTACGAAACAGAAAGGCATCACCACAATCAGTTTTAATACTTTAAAGTCACTTTCCTTCAAATTAAAAGCTGTCTGTTTATTCTATCTAATGCTATTATTTTGCCTATAGGAATATGATAGATACCTACCTCAGCGTAGATTTTATACGAAGTGACAATGTCCGCCCGTATTTTTGCCCGTATGCACACTAGTTCTGTGTTGCCTATACACAGACTGGCGTAGCTAGGAGACAATGCCGTCCGAAAGTCTCCTTTAGTCCACGTACTAAGGCAATGAAATGTACAATTAGCAATCAATGAAATGTGAAATATGGTTTACTAGAGACAAACACCAAGTTATTGAGCATGTTGTTAAACACCGAATAATCGCCAGATATGGTTAGTGTAATCTAACCTTTCCTCATTGCTATCGTTTCTTTAAGGTACGAAAGTATATTTTTGAGGTGGCTGAACTGTGAGTTTATGGATTTGCTTGTTCGGACATAGTAGGTTGACAGCACATGGGGTTGGGAAGATAGATAGACAGGCAGAATGACAGGAGTCAAAGGTCTCAAAATCTGGCAGGTAGCCAACAGAAATTCAGGGAGTCGAGGATCGATTGCGTACTCGAGTTTGTTAAATACACAAAATAAAATACACTGTTGGTACTTCTTACCGCTGCGAAACGTCCAGAGAGCCTTGCAGTCCAACTTTTAGCCGTCCATTAGTGAAGAGAGCCTCTGCCTTTTTAAGAGTGGGGGTTCGAAACTCTGACGTCGAAACTGCAAGTGAAAGCTTGATTCCAGTTGTGAGTTCCCCACTTGTAGATAGTGTGATATTAAAACTATCGGTAACTTCCTGTAAAACAAATTACATTATATGTGATTGTACGTAGTATATCTACATGAAACTTCTTTACTTTGTCTGTACGGTTTGTAACATTGTATCTTTCTTTTTTTCTTTCTGATTAAATCTAACGCGTGTACTGAGTCTTCAAACTAAGAGACTAGTACATGACAAGACATTGTATAAAGCGCCAACAGTTTTATTTCATTCACCAATTCATTGAGGTTTATAGAATAAGATGTGTGAGAAGTCAGCAACAGAAACATAAAAAGTATTCGATATGGAGAGTTCCACAAAAAGACTGATGCAAATTTCTCCAACAGAAATCTAGTTCCCAGTTTACGACACTATGATACTTGCACATGCTAAAACATTGATCTGATTATGGTAAAAGCCACAAATCATACCAAGAATTGGTCTTCAATTAGGATCTTTAAAGAATTCATGTCTGGAGATGCGATGACATCTTCCCGTGGTCTTTGTCTTGGCGGCATTTTTATTCTGGACCTGCTCAATATAGGCTCCACTTCCACTAACGTGAACTCTGTTGCAGTGGTGATATCCAGAACCTAAAGATTTACAGAAAGGCATTCCAGATTACTGTCATGGACATTGTGGCAAAATTTTTCAAACAATTCAATTAAAGAAAAGTAATAGAGAACATACAACAAGTTTCTTTTCAACTATAATGTATCACAGTTGTACTTTTTTTGGGTTTGACTTCTTTGAATTCTTTAAAAGCAGTGAATAATGAACTGTCCAACATTTTGCATGATAAAAAGTCGGTTTAAAAGGTCATTTGGTGATCTTCTAAAACGTAAGCTGAGGGAAAATTTTGGCTACTACTGTCTATTACTTTTGGTCTCGTAGTGAGTACACTGACATGTAAAATGAGTACACTACCATGTCCCTACCTTAGCCAGCAGCCTGCCACTTTTTCTCCCTACTACCACGTCACCAGTCTCCAGGTCCACTTCTTTTCCCGCAGGGTCTACGATGAGCAGCCCGTGTGCTCCCTCCGGTCCGCCCGAACACGGCAGGGAAGCTGGACCGGGAATGGTTACTCCGTCCGTTGTCTTCAGTTTATCCTGGAAACTAAGAAAATAAATTTCCTGACTTTCTATTTATATTGCCTCGACAGATATTATCCAACATAAATATATGATGGACCATTAGCCTAGTTATAACTTTCCCAAATTCCTTGCGGGTTTGTTTGAGTGCACCAACTTGATTTGGAAGATTATAGAGAAGCTGGCCACGAAGGTAAATCTTTGAACGTTATATTTCAAACTGTGTGGCATCCTTTGGAATAGTAAAGTGATTTAAACTTACTTAAAAGTTGAAAAGCAATCGTGCAGCTGAGTTTGTATGAAAACACCGATTGGCGTTGATGTTTGCTGGAAGACCTGCTCCAGTATCCCGTTGCTATGGTTACTGACAATGACGTCACCAACTGATAGGTTAACAGGGTTATTTTTCATCAGCAGGTGGTAGCTGCCCTTTCCTTCGTTCCTAGCCCGAGCTCCAATACACTTGTAGACAGGGGCATCTGTTCGAAACAATCATGGCGCGTATAAGTTATCGATACGAATTTGACTTCTGACATCACAGTCACTGTTGTATGCGTGCAATAAGAAAAGTTATTTTTAAATTTCTAAAAGCACGTACCGGTCACAAACTATAACTCATGAGCGCAGGCGATCAATATCCTTTTAGAGCAATATTTTATTTACGATAATACATGTTTTTATTAAAGATGATGAAAATTATGTAAAGAGCATCATAGACACACAAAGAATTTCTGCCAGTGCACACCTTCCGGGATGATATGAACAGTGCTCCCATCAAGCGTCCCGTTTCTCCTCAGCACCCTTTCCACCACAGACAGTTCAGGAACTCCCTCGTTCCTCTTCATGTCCACAGCCATCTCCAGCTGAACCTCCTGACTGAAGTCACTGTAATCCAGCATGTCCTCCAGAGTAGCAGGGTGTGCCACTATCACAGTGTAACTGTCTGTAGCAGAAACAAAAGGCAAGTCTAAGTCCATTTAGATAGGTTCCATCAATGTGTTTAATTTTCACCCAATTTTGCAAGTAATCAATCAATCAATAAATAAATAAATCATCCACGCGCATCAGAAGCATGGTGGCAGCATATATCTCTCTCTCCAATATGTTTTTTTTTTTTGGCGTATGGTATTTTATATGTCTTTGTCCAGTTAGCCCTGGTAAACCCTAGCTCTCTAATTGTGCTGAATTGGTCGTCCCATCTATTTCTGGGGCGTCCTGTGGGGCGCTTCCAGGTTGCATCTGGTCCTGAGGTGACTTGTTTTCTTACTTTCTGAGTGGGCCCTGTTCAGCTCTCGAGGCGTGTCCAAACTTTGAGACTTGGAAAATGATAGACACAACAATTGCTGCAACACGCACAACATTAATTTGTAGGATCATCCTTCTATTAACTAGAAGTTCTTACCTGTTTTTACAATTTGCTCTACTTTGTGCAGTACACCGTTTGCTTGAGGACTGGACAGCACCTGACCTATCCGAATGTCCAGGTCCCCTTCATTCACAAACATGGTGGCTCCCCAACTGGAGAAGCGGACAGGACACCGGTACAAGATGTTGCCTTTCAGCGGGACGTACTCTACGTTGTGGCCGATAAGAATCTTCTCAATGCGCGTGGTGTCGTTGTACAGTGGGTGGATGAAGCCCTTTGGACACTGATCTTCATTCCATACTTTGCAGAAACCATCAACCTGATTCAAAATAAAAGATGCCAATAGTCATTTGATAAGAGTATCATTTTTGTTTCAAACAAGAAAAAGCAGAATCTATTTCAGATAGTATAAAGAAAGCATGAATGACAAAGGAACCACTTATTGCAGATGTTAGCTAAGACAAAGTTTAGGTAAACAGATACCGTTTCCTTGAAGCATCCTTCAACGTCCCGACACCTTAGGCATGACTCTACTGTTGTCGTTGAGAGAGCTTTGTTGCACTGCCGATGTTCACAGTCGACAACCTAAGGTGGCGAGAAAACACCATTGAACGGCAGAGATTAGCAAAAAGTACGTAATGAGTGACATAACTGCAATTTTGAAAATGCTGCCCGGTGACTATAAAAGCTCTCCGTTTTACTTAATCTACCACAAACCAAGTCTAGGGTTTTACAATTTTTGTTAAAACTGATAACAACAACAAACATTGATTAACCGTTGTAAGATAACGACAGAATAAGATAATATCTATAGCTATTATGCAAGATAAAAAACCTTATGCAGTACCAATTTGATAAACTGAAAACGAACCGCATACAGTCCTTTGTCAGGGCAGAATATGGTCTATCTTACAAAGGTAAAGGAAATCCACACGACTGAGTATCCGGATTCAGATCTTTACTGAAATCTAATTAATCTCCCGAACTCTTAAAAATTCATGGGTAATCGAGTAAACACGGGCAACAGTCATCCTTCTTAAAATAAAATAAAAACACCAGGGCCTTATATTTTCAATTTCGGAACTTTTCTTCATTATCAAGAGATTCATTATTGTTCAAGGACTAGTCTACGCAACGTAATGTGTAACGGGTGTGATGAGAGTATTCGACGAATTGCAAAAGCCTAATGAAATAGAAAAAGTCTCTGCCAGACTTCAATGGGCTGTTGGGAAATAGTAGACATTGAACAAATAGGCTAAATGATGTGCCAGCCGACAGAGTACAGTTTGGAAATTGTATTCCTCTGGCCGGCTAACCCCTCTGGCATACCGTTCAGGCTATTTTGCCAATTTCACTTTTTTTCAGCAATCTAGGGAGCCTGGTAAAGACTGAAACAGAAACAAGAAGCCATAGGCGACAATTCTCCGTGAAATTTTATAATTTGCAGATTGGGAGGTGGTATTGGCACTGGCATGCCTGCAGACGACGTATAAAATTACATGCCGATTGAACAAAGGGGACCGTGGGTTTTAGCTGCGAACACGGAAAAACGGGTACCGCTCAAGTCAACTGCTTAACGAAACAACATGATCACAACAGCAACGTTGCACACGGAAAACACCGCCCTACATAACCGCTACGGTAAAAACAAAGACACGTGCACAAAGTTAACTGCGCAACTGGCGGTCAGTCTAAAACCACGTCAACAATTTTAACACTTGCCGCTCACCGGCCGGGCGACAACATTTCATACACAACAGGAACAAGAAGCCATAGGCGACAATTCTCCGTGAAATTTTATAATTTGCAGATTGGGAGGTGGTATTGGCACTGGCATGCCTGCAGACGACGTATAAAATTACATGCCGATTGAACAAAGGGGACCGTGGGTTTTAGCTGCGAACACGGAAAAACGGGTACCGCTCAAGTCAACTGCTTAACGAAACAACATGATCACAACAGCAACATTGCAGACGGAAAACACCGCCCTACATAACCGCTACGGTAAAAACAAAGACACGTGCACAAAGTTAACTGCGCAACTGGCGGTCAGTCTAAAACCACGTCAACAATTTTAACACTTGCCGCTCACCGGCCGGGCGACAACATTTCATACACAACAGGAAAAATAGGGGGGAGTCACAAATATGGCAATCACCACAATATAAAAAATCAGCCGATTACAACACTCCGTCCGTTGTTCCAGTCCAAACCGGTCCGACTGAACCAGTACCCACCCTTAGATGCACATCAGGCTCCTGGAATGTGCGAATGTGCGAAAAAATGACTCCAGGACTGTCTACAGGGAACACTCGCATATTAGCGCGACTGGCCATACACCGCGACTGGCCAAGCCCAGACCCTGCAATTAGTAACAGTTGCACATCAATCCGGCCGAAAGCATTGCGTAACACAGGCTACTTCTTCCTATATTCAGCGCCGTGTTTCGAGAGAATAATACCGGGAAACGATTACTTTTCTTGTTTTGAACGCATAAACATAGATGTACGCTAATCTAGTATACCTGCCATGGCCAGATTATCTAAAGATGTGTGTATTCTGTGTACAATCTACAGAAATGTACATCAGGTCCAATCATCCGATTTTCACGTTTCAGTTTTTTGGACTCGGTCATCGGTATTATCATTAAATTTTTCCTAATGTTGACCTCTGACCACCCCACATATCCGTCCCCATCAGCCCCGCCCCGACTTACTACCGGTGACATAAACGGACGACAACATTTCAACGACATGGGGATGTTTCGAAAATAACCATTTACTCCAATATCAAAACAGCTACGGTAAAAATAAAAAGACGTGCATCATCTCGGACATAATGCAACACCACATGCGAAATTACACAGAAATGCGACGTACGGAAGAATGCGTTTTGGCTGCGAACATCTTCCAAAAAACTTGGCATCTCTTAACCATGGGCAAAAACATCTGGAACCACTTATAAAAACCACCCCGTATCTGCATGAAGTTCCACCCCCCCCCCACTGCTATTCCAAACAACGCGTTTTTCTGGACCATTCCAATTCGCCTCGTAATTGTAGGGGTGCGTTTGCAATATTACATTGACCGCGAAAGCAGCAACGGCAAAAATACACATTCGTGCATCAACACGGGCATGCCCGCAGACGGCGTATAAAATTGCGTGCCGATTACACAAAGAGAACGCAGTGTTTTGACTGCGAACATGAAAAATCAGCCGATTACAACACTCCGTCCGGAGGTCCTGACCTCCTTCACGGAGTAAAAATAGGGGGGAGTCACAAATATGGCAATCACCACAATATAAAAAACGCTACGGTAAAAACAAAGACACCTGCATCAACACGGACATAACGGCACACCACATGCCCAAATTTATAGTAATACAACGTACACAAACATGACTTTTACGTGCGAACACATTTCACAATTCCGCCCCATCCATAAACCATTACGGTCCGCATCTGGTCGGCATTAAAAACCGCACCGCACATCTGCATTAAGGATGCCCCCCCCCCGCGCTATTCAAAACAACGGGTTTTTCGCGGCCGGTCCCATGTGCCCCTAAATGTAGGGGTGCTTTTCGAATATTATCTTGACCGCGAAAACACCTACGGTAAATATTGATATACGTGCATCACCACTGGCATGCCTGCAGACGACGTATAAAACTAGAAAGGCCGACATTTGCTCCGGAGCAAATACAGCATATTTCAGCCATTTCCTTCCCATTTTAAAGTCCCATTTTACACAATTTGAAAGCGGTGTATGCCAGCAAGGTGAATAACGTTCTGTTTGCATGTGCCCAAGGATCCCCCATACCAAATATCAGGTAATTTGGTTTCAATATCAGGTCATTGGAGCCAAAAATGTACATTTTTGGTCTGAAAATAGCAAAAAAGTCCCATATTACACAATTTTAAGTGGTGCATGCCAACAGTGTGAATAACATTCTTTGCGCATGTGCCCAACGATCCCCCATGCCAAATTCCAGGTCATTTGCTTTTAAAATCAGGACACAGGAGCCCAAAATGTACATTTTTTGTCTGAAAATAGCAAAAAAGTCCGATTTTCACAATTTTTAAGTAACATATGATAAACGTATGATTTATGGTCTGTGAGCATGTGCCCAAGGCACCTATATACCAAATTTCAGATCATTTAGTTTTAATATTCGGGCACAAGAGCCAAAAATGTACATTTTTGTCCGAAAATAGCGAAAAGGCGCTATTTTACACAATTTTAAAGAGATGTATGTCAAAAGCGTTAATGACGTTCTGTGGGCATGTGTCCAAGGTATTCCCATACCGAATTTCAGGTCATTTGGTTTTAATATTAGCGTACAGAAGCCAAAAATGTACATTTTTTGTCCGAAAATAGCAAAAAAAACCCTATTTTAGACAATTTCAAATTAGTGTATGTCAAAAGCGTAAATGTCAATCTGTGCGCATGAGTCCAAGGTATCCCCATACCAAATTTCAGGTCATTTGGTTTTAATATTAGGGCACAGGAGCCAAAAATTAACATTTTTTGCCTAAAAATAGGAAAAAAGCCCTATTTTACACAATTTTAAATTGGTGTATGTCAAAAGCGTAAATGATATTGTGTGGGCATGTGTTCAAGGTGTCCGCATACCAAATTTTGGGTCATTCGGATTTAATACCAGGGCTACAGGACCTAAAATGTACATTTATTGCCTGAAAATGACCAAAAAAACCAAATAAAACAATTTTAAAGGCCTGTATCAAGAAAATGAAAAAAAGGTCTGGGGGTATTTGGTCACTCTACCATCATGCCAAATTTCAGGTCATTTGGCTGAAAGATGACAGAGTTGAATCCATTTAAAGAAATGACAGGAGAAGAAGAAGGAGAAGGAGAAGAAACACGAGGGAATACAATATATTTCATCCATACCTATGGTATGGCTGAAATATAATTAAATGCCGATTGAACAAAGGGAACCGTGAGTTTTAGCTGCGAACACGAAAAACCGGCTGACCCGAATACTCCTGCAGGAGGTATACCTCCTTCACGGAGTAATAAATAGCTTACATCAATGTGACGTGAGCAACCTCTTGTCTCCCCTACGGTGAAGCAGTTGTGGTAGAACCATGTGTCACAGGGCATCACGTCAGGACTTCTGTACAACCCGGATTCACAACTCTGCCTCTGGTCACACCATCCACATCCGACTGCCATGGAACACGGCTTGCAAGAGGTAAAACGGTTGCAGTAGCTGACTGTGCATGCACGTCCCTGTATGTCATGGGAAAATCTGTATTAAAGTACCAAAATTATATTAAATATTATCATTATATCAAATAATCTTGAACACAGGTAGTCAGGTTGTAAAGAATGTA
Source organism: Branchiostoma floridae x Branchiostoma japonicum (assembly GCA_013266295.2). Classification (NCBI taxonomy): domain Eukaryota; kingdom Metazoa; phylum Chordata; class Leptocardii; order Amphioxiformes; family Branchiostomatidae; genus Branchiostoma; species Branchiostoma floridae x Branchiostoma japonicum. The sequence continues at coordinate 26,315,773 of CM023824.1, read as the reverse complement.
CATAGTAATGGATATCTTCAATATAGGATTTTGCCTTATTTCAAAGAATATAGTATATACATAGATTTTGAAACTTTTTTGGCCTACATAATTTATAAATATACCATCCACACAAATATGAATTACCTGCCATCCATTTCTACATCTGCATATGTTGGGTCCAACACAAGTGCCAAACTCTCCACAGTCGTTCCTTTCCCTACAGTTTGGCTTGGAACAGTCCTCTCCTTCCCAGCCTCGGTCACAGATACACGTTCTTCCCAAACAGCCTCCGTGGTGAGAACAAGCATTGGGACAGTCTTCAACTGTGTAAATACCATCACAAGGGCTTTGTGTCGCAGTATTGGAAACAACTAACACGATGACATTTCAATGACAACGAAAAATTGGAGATTTCAGACGTCAGGTAAACATTGGAGGGTTTTTCATTCAATCGACGTCCTCCTGAATTCCCCCATGTCGACCCCTAATTTCTGCTGGCTCACGGTGAGAGTCATTTCCTGTTCCTGACCTGTCGTTCTGTCAATCTTTCCCCACCTACGTACTGTCAATCTACTCTCTGGGGGCAAACAGACACACAAACCCAAAGCTTAGCCATCAAAAACAACACCTTTGTACCTTAGTACCTATGATAATGTAGCTAGACCAAAGTTTGAAACAGAGCGTTTCCTTACCTATTGGTTTCTTGCAGATGAAGGGGTAGAGGGAACCACAGTCTGCAAATGCTGTGACTGTTCCATCCGACGGCGGGTGTACTTTGCACTCATTTGTCGAAGGTCCAACCTTTGTACAAAAATGAAAAAAAAAAACTTTCAAAACCAACCAAAGCTTTAAATATTCACGTTCATTACTTTTCTAGGAGTTTATGTTCTGTGTCTTAGATGTAGGCGGATTGATTAATTGATATGAACAAAGCATGTGATAGTAATAAAGCACATGTACATCGATGTTACCAAACTTTTAGTCATTAATACTTACAATATCAGGTCTGTCCTTCCAGATTGGTACATTGGGTGCGAAATCGATTTCTCTGTCTCTGATCATGCTTTCAATAAGCCTTAGCTCCTGACCCGAGAACGACCTGGCCATCATTGAATGTTGAATCTGAAATGAACGGACTGTTGAATTAGCTCTTTATTGTTATTAAATTTAACAGTCCTGCATCGACTAAGCTTTCTGTTACACATAAACCATTAAAGTTGAGACGAAACAAGATGCAACATAAGCACAAAGCACTCAACGAGAATGTTATATCCTTTAACGTTCACACAAAGAACTTTTGTTAAGTACAAGAATTCACAATGTAACTACGTCCAGTATAGTTTTGGGTGGCTCTTATTTATGCTAGGTTTGTATTTTTGGGTTCCTACATGAGTGGTCGGAGAAGGTTTGTTTGACATATCATTTAAATAACCTAAGTAATGATTGATATGACCTTGCAGGAATGAGCTGCGCCCAGCCAGTCCTGAGATCCACCATGGTACATGTAACACGTGCTGAGTCGCTTGCTGTACTTCCATCCTAGTGGACAGGGACCTGCATGTATGCAATCATAACTTCAGTAATAGGCAGATCAACCTGGGTTCTGACATACTCATCACATTATTGTTTGAGATACGTGTTTACCAAAGCAAGAGGCCTACGTATTACAGTAAACAACGACTCCATACAGTACTGTGGCGTCCCCTTCACAACAAACTATCAACTTACAACATTGATTATATGCTATAACAGTGCTAACGAAGGCAAACCACCAACTCGGCCAAAGGGAACCTAACAAACCCTGGCGCTGTGATCAGAAAGCAGACTGAGTGTTACTAGCCAGTACTCCATACTACTGGTATGATGACTTTACTTGACTTGTTAAAGACAATGTGTTTATAATAATGACACCATGACAACTCACCATCTGAAGGTAGAGCTACGAGCCATGGATCGTATATGACATCTGCCCAGGTCTTGTAATCGTCTCTATCTCGAATTCGTCCTGAGACAATATGGGCTGAACTGAAACCCCAAAAGTTTCTGGTAGCGTTGACGGGGTAGTACCATGTGTAGGACGATGTTGCCAGTTCTGCATCGTATGCAGGATTCGTGAAGACATTTCCGTGAATCTGAGCGTTTCTGCCGGAAACGACCATGGTATATTTCCTCCCAGGTATTAACGGCACATTGTCATAAATGAAATTATTGACTAGCACTTGTTTGTCAAAACCCCTGAGACCGTACGATTCTATGACGTGACGAGCAGAGTTGTTGACAAAAGTGTTGTTTTTAACTATGCTAGGTGCTTTATAAAGGTACAAGACTCTACCAGAATCAGTGACGTCATTTCCTGACCAGACGTTGTTAGTGATCATCACAGGTGTTTTGCCTGAATATTTCCCACGCACCATCAACGTCGTGCTTCTGCCATTCCACCTAAACATGTTGTCAATAATTGATACGTTCCCTTGCTGCTGCTGTTTCACATCGACGAGTATGACAGGCATTCTATTGTTTTGCAGAACATTTCCTCTTACTAGTACATTAGATCGCTCATGGTTTACATTGATCACGGCCTCGTCGGTATTTCTTTCTCGTTCTTGGTTGTTTTCGAAGATGTTGCGAAGAACGTGGATTGTAGAATCCGGCGCTTGTGCAGTTAATTTTAAAGCCCTTCCGGAGTTTCCTTTAAAGATGTTGTTGGCGATTCTGTACACAAGGGGGAGGTCTGGATAGGAGCAAAAGACGTGGGGAAAAAAGTTAGCATATATCACTTGAAAAAAATGTAATATATTTCTCTCATTCTTTTGATGAGGCAGGTGAGATGTATAAGACTTTCTATAAGTATTAATACAAATAGGAAGAACAAAGTAAAAAGTTAGCAAAACAAACTCACCTATTTCGTAATGTGCCAGGAAACCTCGACCAGAATACCGACCGCTCTTGAAAACTATGAACATGCTGTTATCTGTTGATACAATAGGATAACTCTGGGAAGCAATCCTGGAGTAATAATAATATGTTGCAAGTGACAACGACGAGGCATCCTGTCCGTCATAAACTGTTACTTGATCATGAGTGTAGTAGGCTAGATCTACAACAAGGAAGTCCAGTACAACAACGTGCCCTACAGGAGCTTGGATAAGCCAGTGACAGTGGCTGTACGTTGGATATAAAGAGGTGCCAAAGTTTGGACTCGCAAAAGTTCCGCTGGAATTACGAAAGACAAGGGGTGTGCCACAGTGAGTCTCAGCTGGTGCATTGGTGACATCTGTAGATGACATGGTTGGTGTTGCTTTGATTACAATTCCTCCTTCATAAAATGCGTTATTGTAAATGAGACTCTTTGTGACGGTCGCGATTCTGTTCACTTTTTCAAGAGATATACCAGCTTCACCATGGCAGCCATGAACAGTAACATTTGTTACATCATACTCAGATTTTCCAACGGCATAGATTCCTGTTCCCTCGCACTCCTGTACTTCTACGTGAGAAATACTTCTGCTGGTTTCTGAACTGTTGAGATGTATGGCACTGCTTAATCTGCCATGGAGTCGCCCGGTATGTGCGATGACTGCGTGTGTAACTTTGAATTCCTGGATGCTGTTGGATCTAATTCCTCCCCATTTCTTAGAAGCGCACCTAAGACGAGGTGATACCGGGGTTTCGACGTTACAGCGAATTCCTATCGGATGACTACATGTAGCTGGGCTTGGTGAGTGGGTGAGACAGTTGAAAATACTAAGTTCATCTCCGTTACAATTTTCTTCCGAATCTCCTGTTCATCCGCAGTTCCCCACCAGTTGTATTTTGCATCAATTGCCTCATCGGGAAAGGTTGTACCTACCCTGCTACATAAAACATGGCTCATGTTTGCATCATTGATTACGTTATGGGTAAGGCTATAGTTCTCTTTATATCCCCCTATCTCAATTGTGCACGAGGTGAGGTCCGGATATTTGCCGTATTGAAAGTTCCCGTCTGTTTCTGATGGGCTGTAGAAATTTCCCTCGAAAACATTATCACCAATAAGAACAGTGACTCTCTCATTGGTTTTGGGCTGATCCTCAAACAGAACAGAGAAGGTTTCTCTGGCGTTGTTATTGCTCAGGTTATTAGAGCTAAAGTTAATGTATTTAGGTTGTCCCTTGAACGCAACGGCGGCCTGGTATGGGCAACTGTTTTGGATGATTGAGTTGCTGGAAATCTCAAAGTTTGCCAGTTTTCCCGATGCTTCAAGAGCAAAACGTGTGTTCTTGACAACGGTGCTGTTGGTCATAGTGATTTGAGGATATTGGTCTTGCCTGTACTCCCCAATAACTACTGACACCCCGCCTCTCAGATTTTCCTGGATACGGCTGTTGAAGATGTCTACATAAGACTCGTATGACAGTTGTAGCCGGATTCCGTACCCGCGATTTCCTTCACACGTGAGGTTTGTTATGTTGTAAGACCCATGTGTTTGGCTAGAATCATGGCGGATATACACACCACCTCCATTACCAGTCACTGTCAAATCTGAGATGGAACCGATTCTAGGGACGTTACGAAGGGCGATGCCGTAACGATTGTTTGAATGCAACTCAATTCCATCAACAGCAACAGCTCCTGTAACTATTGACAAGATAATCCCATCAATATTGTTGCTAAGAGCTGACACATTAGCCAACGTGACATCTCCACTAATGTCATAAAGACGGAGCCCATCGTAATCGTTGTTCGTTGTTGATACATCTGATACGAAGATATCACCTCCCGATGAAGAGATTATGATGCCATATTTATTGTTGCCAAGAGCTGAAACATTAGTCAATGTGACATCTCCGCTAACACTACTAAGGTAGAGTCCATCGTCACGGTTGTTCATTGTTGATACATTTGATAAGAAGATATCACCTCGCGATGAAGAAATTGCGATGCCATGATCATTGTTATCACTGAACAGTGTCGTTTTAAGTGTAATCAGCCCTTCTGTATTTGATATGTACAGACCATTATTGGTATTTTGGACGAATGACGATCCTTGTATCGTTTTATTTCCTGCCGTATAGGTCACGAGCGTTCCGAAGTTGCAAGACCTAAACGAAGAATTTTCAATATGGAAATTTGCCATGGGGATGTCGATACGTATACCATAGGCAAAACCGGCCACCAACGACTCTTGGAAGAGAATCATTCTAGTTGCCATACTTGGACCACTGTGGACTAGAAATGAATAATGGAAATTAGACTAAGACCATCACTATTTTCGAAATGTTGACAAAACATTGAATGTGTACATTACAAGATGACATATACTGACACATGACAATAAAGAATAGAAAAGTATGAACGGTTCATTCACGACCCAAAGTTCTACGCATTGCATAATCCCTAAATTGATATGAAAGAAAATGCTACAATGTGAAAAACTGCCTTCTAGTGAGCATGTGTCCTTACCAGTATCATTAACTGCTTTTGCTTCAACGAGGAAGAACGAACGACGCCCCTGTTGAGCCTTGATGTGAAGTGTAATCATCGAGGCTGATGATGTGAACACCCGTGACCTATAGCTAGAGCCCGAGGGGTTATCATTATACCATTCCACTCTACCTAGCAGGCGAGAGTCGTTCATGGAGTTTGAATCGTATACTGTGAGGCTGTTGTCTGATGTCCTGTAGCCAAAATCACTCTTCGTCACAGTTAACTGTACTCGGTAATTATACGGAGCCTGTATATGTTTCAAGCAGCTCCATTTAACACCCCAAACTATGCCATTTACGAGCCAATGACTCAGCCCTGGTCGTAGTTTGATGGTCGGTGGGCATCCATACATCGACTGAAGCGGAACTGACCTGGCACTTGCTTTCGCCTCCTCCTCAAGATTAGACCAAGACAAAGGATTTAACCTCATTGTTTTTATTCCGATTCCGGCATCAATGTTGCTTCCAGTGTTGGTAAGATCAACACTACGAATGGTGACAGACTGCTGGGGATCTATAACCGAAATACCTGTCTCTGTGGCGCAGTTTTCCATTGTGATGTTCTGAAAGAATATATCTCCCTCCGGCTTATATAACTCTATTCCTGATAGACTACGGACAAAGTTTTTCATGTGGATCTCGGTGAACAGCATCCTGAATGGATCGTTTTGAACCAATAGGGCAGAAGCTTTCCCATGATGCAGCTGCCCCACGTACTGAAGGTTGATGTTACTGATGTTGAAAGGTTCGCTCGAGTAGCTGCGAATACCTCCCCACCCTGGGTTAGGCTCACAAGTCAGCTTTGTACAGGAACAACTGGCGGTGTGGTAGAAACTGCACTCTTCTAGGATCTCTTCGTACCCTTCACATCTGACGGTTACTTTCGGTGCAGTACAGGAAGAAGATATCGCAAACTTTGATGGACCAAGTCCTAGCTGTCTACAGGCGATGTCCTTATATTCCCCGTTCCATTGCCTGCAAACAGCCATCCACTGTCCCTGGTGGTACAATTCAAGTCGCCCTTCGGACCTCGAATTCCCTTCTTGGAGGCGCAGAAAGTCGGTTCTATTAAGGCGACTCGGTGCTGTAAAGTTGAAGTTTGTTGGGCTGTCGGATGTCCCGGATATTTCCAAATGACCGAGGTTAAGTATGCCTACCCGTCCGTAAACCTGTATGTCGACCCCAGGATCAATGATAAGAGAGGCGTTTGGGAGGATTGTTAGGTCTTTTGTTATTGTGTACGGACTGTTGGCTGTAGTGAGATGTAGCGAGTCGAACAAGCGGCCACCCAACTGTGTTCCGCTCATATCAGGCCTGTTTTCGCTGTTGATGGGGTTTCCCAACGGTGTGTCTAGGTAGGGTACAAAGACAACAATTGCGCCGCTATTCCAGTCGTCATAATCAAAGATTCTGTTTGCTATGGCGGCTGCATCTGTTGTTCCCCACCAGTTCAGCGACGCCTGTAGGGTTGCCTCACCTAGACCTGTGTCCTGACCATTGCTGCAGATCTGAAGCCGAGATGTTTCACTTTGAAATGAGTTCCTTGTCACATTCACTGCATCAGAAGGTGAACCAGAGAATTCGAGTGTGCAGAACTCACTAAGTGGTTCAGAGATATACGCATGAGAGGGAGGGTTGTATTCGTTGTTGTCGAAAATGTTACCAACTATTTCTACCGGTGGCGAGGATAGTGAGATACTTGTGGTGTTATACAGCCCCACACGCTTGCATGTGTTTCTGACGAATCTGTTTGACGTGAGACGAACCTTCTTCTCAAACCCATGGACGAGAATGACTGGTTTGCTGCCACACTTATTTGATTCAAATAAGCTGTTCTCAACTGTAAGCTCTGCGTAAGTACCACTGACTTCGAGGATGGTTTGCGTATTGTTTTGATAAATGCCATCTGTGACCTGTATCCTTGGGTAGTGACTCTCATCAGAACCACTGACGGCAACTTTGACTGAACCGTTATCATTGTTCATGAACTCTGTACCTGAAATATCAACTTGATCTACAACAAGCGGCACACTGATCTGGTCATTGTAGCTGATTTCGATATCAAGTCCCCTACCACCATTACCATCTGCCACGCCGTTCCTTATCGCTGTACTGCTTGATTCTGATGAGTCGACGCTTGTGTAACGGATGTGAACACCGTTAAGTCCATTGTGATCAAAATGGCAGTCGTGGCTTTCAAGGCTGTTGACTCTGTCGGACGAAATGCTGAGTCCGTAGTGAGAATTGCCGTTGAACAAGGAGTCATTTACAGTGACTCGCATAGGAACACTTGACAGCATCAGACCTGCACCACTATTTTCAGTGAATGTGCTTGTGTTGATGGAAAGGGTTACGATGCTGTGGGCATCTGTAACGCGCATTCCTGCAGGAAAATTTCTTGCGAAATTTGTCGACGAAACCGCGATGTTTTGCAAAGGGTTATTAATAAAAAGTCCCATTCCTCTGTTATCAGAGATATCACAGTTTGATAATTGGAATGGAGTGGATGGATTATTGATGTGGATAGCGGCACCTCCGCTGTACTTGACACCAACGTTGTGTAGTTTGGGAGAGACTGACTTGATGAAGATGGCGGCATTTGTGTTTGGCGAACCTCCATGAAGGACGTCGACATTTTCTATCACCGAGTACATGGACGGATCCGTTGTGAGTATATCCAGCCCCTTCCAGTAGACACCCCTCCTGCGGTTGAGACCCCAGCACGCTACACCCAGGTCATTTCGGTGGCGGCCAGTTGCTGGTTAAAAGATAGACGTATTGACCTTGTGACTGACTAATACAGTTAAAATTCACTCACAACTACACTAATATGAAGCAATTCTACTAGTTAATTTTCTTTGTGACGTCTATTGCTTTGTATGTGAGCAATATAAGCGAACAAGGTATGTATGGAAATACTTCTGCGACCTTGAAAATATTTGACATAGCTATCGTATGTAACAATTGAAAGTCATTACATCATTCAGGAATCCATCATCAAGCATGCAAACTAGGTCCTGGCATGTATACTGCTCTTCCAAGATCAGGGTGTGCCAATGGCATTTTTTGCATCGTTAAATCATTCTTCATCATCATCAAACCATTCTTGCCAAATATTTATTGCATTCTGTTGATATTTGCCAAACATGCCAAGTGCAAGTATTTTCCAGACAATCCTGAGGCGTTTTGGTACTTAGATTTTCCAAAAATTATGCTACGATAAATTATGTGCCTGAAATTGCAACTTGAAAACTCTATGTTCTGAAACCCCTGAAGATGTCGACCTTATATGCCAGTAGTCACCTTTAACTAGGGTCGTAAATACATGAAGTGACAGTCATAAGTAACCAGGTTGTAGTGTCCGTAGACGATTATATAGTGTCGGTACGTAGATGATGTACACCATACATACAGTACCATATATAGTAATAATTTGTATAACATTTTTAAGCAATTCCTTTGAGTTCTGTTACATCAATTACACTTGTGACAAGTCTTTAAAGGATACAACAAGTATTCTAAAACTTGTTATAATATATGTTCCTAATAGGCTGTACTGTCCATACACTCTCTATTGTGAGGTAGACATGTAAACTGTGAAAACGCATTACTTTTAAATCGTTTATCGTAACCCAAAAAAAAATCACCAAGCTTGGTATCACTTTAGTACAATTTTCTGAACTACTTATCGTGTTTTGTTTAGGATGATATACAAGTAAAATTGAATTCAAATGCATTTAGTGTCATTTAACGTAATATGACGTTAGTTTCTCCGTTATTTACGTGGTTTTATTGGCTGAATCATTCTAAATAGGATATTCCCAAAGATGTCAAAATAACAAAAAGATGCACGATCGAACTTTGTCTGCTTGGACTTCCGTTGCCAAAGAAATGGCATCAGCACTGACGTCAAAATGACGCCATAAACCTACGTCATATATATTGATTGAAGCTACGGACAGGGGTAGTCATCTTGTAAAATGGAACAAAACTGAGAGTCACTGTTGTTATGGTCCACTGTTCATTGTGCTTCTCTAAAAGAGTTAGGGGGATTTCCCCGGTACAATAAACCTGTAAATACCGTACATAGCGTCTGTCTTCTCTGTCACGACCAGTGGAAGAGTAGCTCTTCAGTGAGCGAAACTGGTTCGAGATCACTTTCATTTTTTTTAAATTAATAAATAGGTTGCAGGCAATATCGATATCATTATATGTAATATGATACATCTTAAAGATAGGACCTCTCGAGATCTCAACAACGAAGGCACAATATAATATATTGCTTTCTTTTAGCTGCGAATATGCAATGCGCATGAAGAGCGTATATATTTCTGACGCACTCAACTTATGATTATCGCATACCTGGCGCATTTTAAACGAATCCCAAGCGTATTCCGAGCGTATTCCCGAAATATTGGCTGCTTCCCACTATTTTCATTATACGGTGCAGATTCCACAGCCTGAAAATCAACCTTTAGTCATCATGGGTCGCCCAAACCGTCATGTTGATACAGATTCTTAAGTGTAGTCTGTATGTCCACCCAATCCAAACACGGTTATAGCTTATACGCATATCATCGCGAGCGAAATTAGTAGCTTGTTATCAGTGTAAGGGACTACTTTTCAATTCATACATCCTTTAGGATGATCCTTTAGGATGATCTAAGCTTGTAATCGCTAATCGTGACGTGACATGCCGAAGATCACGTGAGGCTCGAGTGCGTATCCGGGAAAATTCGAAGTATTTTGATTATATGTTTGCATATGACCGATGAAGGGCGTAAAACAGCCACACATAAATGTGTGTAGAAAGGTTTTGATAAACTTCTCCTCATATAAAGTCACTACGAATATTTATATGGAGAGAAATTCTACAAGTTATCATTTCAACTTTCTGTCGAGTCCCCGAAAGGCTGGACAGGGGGCGCACTTGATAAAGCCTAGGTCACAATTCAAAAAAGGGGCCCGCTCGGCGCGTTTTCGGGCTGTTTTTTGGCACTACCGTACGGGACCTGGACGGAGCCGGTCGGGATTCCCGGCGGCTGCCGGCCTATTTTTGGCCCCGCGCGGTCGCCGAATTGATTTTAACACAAACTTAAAATCACTTCGGGCCCCGTCGGGCAAGGTACGCCGAAACGACGCCATAACCTAACTACCCGGGACCCATCAGGCGGCCGCACAGGCACCTGACTAAGATATGACGTCACATGTGCTGATCAGAGCATCAGATGGTCAGGAAAAGGGGGTTACAGGGGGCATATCATAAACTCCTTACTCAGACTACGTCGCACAGTTCATCACGTGTGTGTTACACTGTGTACTTGTGTGTCAGAATTCGCGACATAGCTCCATCATCAGTGACTCGTACTGTCCTTGCACGGGTCTTCGCATTAACCAGGGGCGAACCCACCCTCGTCTTTTGCGACAATCCAGTTCGGCCTGCCTCTCTTCTTCAGCTACCAATACCACAATACCTAGGTTGTAACGGTGACGCGCTGTCGCCAACCTCAACCTCAGACGGGCTTGCAGGTTGTCTGCAGGTTGCACTAGCACTAAACGCTGCATCGCCAACTTTAGTCTAATCTTCACGTGACAAGTCGTACATTAAGAAAAAAAAGTGAACTGTGACAGGCCGAGCAGCCCTTATATATATACCGGCTCAAAAACACGACAGGAGCCCGTCGGGATCCAGCCAGGGACGCGCCAGGATCACCCCCTGGACCCCGCCAGGGACCCAACAGCTGCCCGGCCGGACTGCAAGAGCCGGTCGGCACCCTACCGCACCCCGCACGGGTCAAGACGGGAGACCGACCAGGCATCAGGCGGGTCCCTGACAGAAACCTCAAGGGGACCAAAAGTTTATGAATTTTAATTAGAAGCCGTCTCAACGCCGGCCCCGACAGGGAGCCGTAAAGGAACATTTAATTGTGACCCTAACCTCCGGCGCACGCTCGGCTTAATGACGCCGGCCGGCGTCTACCCGGGGAACATGCCGAGCAGGCCCCGTTGGTAATGTGACTCCAGCTTAAGGTGTGCTGTCGGCCCGAAATTGCGTACGCAATTGGAGGAAATGTACTGTTACAGACAAGACGCCATTTTCCCTGTTTGCACAAATGGCTACCATTATCCATTATGTTAAAAAGAGGGAAGCCAGATTTCAAGGCCGCCGGTCGGGAACATAAGAGTATAGAGAAGGAAGAACCACAACTACAAGTATATAAAAGATTCCAGGAAGACAGAGCCCCCCCCCCCAAAAAAAAAAACTGGAAATCTTTGATAAAGGTGGCCGACAACAACATGCGTTGAAGAAACACAAGAGTCTGGTTGAAACTGTAAGTTAGGAGTCAAACTAGAGACATTGTTAGAAATGACCAGTTCATCTACTAGATTTGCCCCTGATATACATGTACCAAGTTTTAGTGCATTAGATGTATATAATAGGAGTGATGAAGGTTCATAATAATCATCATCATCATCATCATCAGGTCGGGGTGCCCTGGTCCCAGTCCCTCTCCCTCCAAACCGCCTTATCCACCATGACACTCGCCAGGCAGTCCTTTGGCAGTCCCACATCACCAACTATGCACGCCATGTGAGGAAGCCCTGTTCTAGCATGTCCTTGTTGCCTTCGTCAAGAAGGGTATGTTTTCGGAGGCGTTCGTGTGTGTGTGAGTGTGTGTGTCTGTCTGTCTGTAAACAGTATAACTCGAGAAGGCTTAAATGGATTGTCTTCATATTTGGTAGGTAGGTAGGTCTTGATGAGACATCGGAACGATAGGATTTTGGGCCTCCTGACGGCTCGTTATGGTACTGCAGCGGAACTTCCGGTTTTGATATCTAGTGATCTGGACATGCTAGGGTCATGATTTTGTATGGTAGGTAGCTCTTGTGCTCGGGAAGAAGTGACAGAAGTTTAGGCCCCCAAGAGGCTTGTTTTAGAACTGCAGGGGCATTTGTATGAAAATGTTTAAAGTAGGATAACTCAATAACCAGTCGACGGATCGTCCTGATATTTGGTAGGTAGGTAGCTTAAGTGATGCTTGACATAATTAGATGATAATTATGCAAATTATGATCTAATTTACATAATTAATGAAAGAATTCACGGTAGTTTTCACGATCCAACTTTCATATTTAGGGGGACTAATATATCACTTCTACCTTCTTAACGATAACATCCTTTGACGAAGGCATGAGATCGTTGACCTCTTGTTAGGTTTTATTCTATTTTATTTTTTTTATTAGGTTAATAATACAACTCTGCATTTATACAGGGTAGTGATTTAAAGTAGTAGCAAACATGAATGTTATTTATGTAGTTTTTTTTCAGAACTGTTGAATGGGTATACTTATTTAATTGTAATCGTGGGAAGACAATCCATTTTCTTCCTGTTAAATTCGAGACATACACACCTGATAAGCACTACACTGACATTCAGTTAGAGTATCCCAATGTTCAAATAACTGATAACTGCCAATGTAATGTGCAATGTTAGCTATTTTTTTTCATTCTGAGTTCATGCATGTCAAATTGACGTGAAATTTTCTGCTTACACAGGGTATGACCAAGAAACCATGTTGATACTGGTAATTTGTTTATCTACTTCAGCCTTTACTGAAGATAGAATGATGATTTTAGCAAGTTGGCTAACACAAGCTTAATCATCCTAAGGGGCTACTCTAAAGTATAAAAGTAGTCCCTTACACTTATAACAAGCTACTAATTTCACTCGAAAATATATGTATATAAACGTTATGCTATAATCGTGTTCGGATCGGGTTTTATGTCCGGCAAGTACGCTACCTGTGCGCTACCTGTGCGCTACCTGTGCGCTATCTGTGCGCTATCTATGCGATATCTGTGCGCTATCTGTACGCTATCTGTGCGCTATCTGTGCGCTATCTGTGCGCTATCTGTGCCCTATCTGTGCGCTATCTGTGCGCTATCTGTGCGCTATCTGTGCGCTATCTGTGCGCTATCTGTGCGCTATCTGTGCGCTATCTGTGCGCTATCTGTGCCCTATCTGTGCGCTATCTGTGCGCTATCTGTGCGCTATCTGTGCGCTATCTGTGCCCTATCTGTGCCCTATCTGTGCCCTATCTGTGCGCTATCTGTGCGCTATCTGTGCGCTATCTGTGCGCTATCTGTGCCCTATCTGTGCGCTATCTGTGCCCTATCTGTGCGCTATCTGTGCCCTATCTGTGCCCTATCTGTGCGCTATCTGTGCGCTAGCTTGTTATGATCATAAAGCCCCTGTCACACATTCACGAATTTGGCCTCCCGAACACAAGCAGAACGCCCCAACCATGGTTAGGAGTATGTTGGCGCAAAGTCGGCTGTGACGGCTGGTGTTCTGCGAATTTTGCTTCCCCAGCCGAATGTTTCAAAATGTTTAAAGCTTTCGGGGCTTGGTCGGGAGGTTGGACGATGGTTGAGTTGTATTCGGCTGTACATCAGAAGAACACAAGCCAACCATCCAGGAGTAAGTCAGCAGTGTTCGGGAGTCAAATTTAAATCAAATTTTACTCAAACTCGTTTCGATTCGTATAGAAACGTTTGCGTGGCCTAAATCGGGTCAGACTGCTCCCGAACACCTGGTCGACTGATGTTTGGGAACAATTTTGGGGGAAGGTCATGAATGCGTGACAGGGGCTTAAGTTACAAATAAAAACAGCGCGCTGCCCGATCGCAGGACGAAGAATACTAATTCGTGCAAAACGTCCACATGTCACTATACATTCGGTCAGCGCTGCAAGTATCTCCGCTGCAAGTACGCCATGTATTCTTCTAATAGTGGCGGTTCATAGCTCCAGATGGCAGATCATCATATTACTGTGTATGGACCACGAACCCAGCGCAAACAAATAAAGAACTCATACCATGGACTGTAGGCTATGTTATTCTTGTTGCGGAAGTCTACTAAGTCGCCGCGGTACCCTGCACGCGGCGCGCACCCACCACAACCTGCATCCCGACTGCGCAGCCTTTGTGCACAGCGACTGTTTCCCGTCATGCTTTGCGCTAAATTTCGCTACTTGCGTAGGGACATAGGGAGGGAAAGGGGTACACGTAGTATAATACTTTTCAATCGAAATATATTCAATAAGGATACCTACTACAATACACTGATATTGCAAGATATAAAATTCGATTAAAAATAGTGAACTCACGACACTTAGGAGGTCGTTCAAGGTCGTCGTGGTTGCACATGTAGATGTTTTTCTCATCACCCCGACAATAGAGGCCGCTCACAGCCATGCGTCCTGTGCCGAACCGGTACTTGGTCTCCACTCGTCCGTTCGCGAACCCCAGTTGTCGACAAACCACCTTACGAAAAGTTGAAACAAACATATGGTTATAGATAGAAAGGACAACAGGAGAATCCGATGGATCAAAGAAGCAGTCTGGATAAGGAAGTCACCCCTAGTGATGAACCGGGACGAGGGGGGATACAAACTCAGCCACGTTTGGGACTGCATTCTCACCGCAAACGCGCCACCTACTTTGGCGTTAAATAGCGGCGAGTTGAAGAACTCCAGTCATAAGCTCTGAGGAAGGTGTCTGATATACATCGAAATGTAAGCAGGTGGGAACTTTACTTGTTGTGTAAGAAGAAAATTCTATACCCTAAACATTTGATTAGTTTATATTTGACCTTGAACTAAGATGTTATTTGCAAATGCAGCTTCTGTTGTATTATGTTGTGTAATCTAATTGTAAATCTTAGAATCTTTTTTTTTTAAATTTTAAACATGCATAAATGCATCTGTTCTTGCTAACGTTACACCTGTCTAAGAATGGGTTACTATGGTCAAGTACAAAAGCTAATCATTACCAATATTTAGGCATGACCAAAACATTCCGGCTAGCCACAAGAATGGGCAGATATTTTTGGAATATATTGGAAATTTCTAGAAGACACTAGAAATATTCAGGAATATACACATTTTTATTCAGATGGCATTCCGACTCATTTCTCTAATGTTAAGGGATATAAATCTGTTCTCACTTTAATCCATTCCTAGCAGAAATTAGGCTGAACCAAATGGAATACATAATTGTCATAATTCACATGACGTTAGAAAGTAAATAGTGAATTGTTATAGTCAAAACCGTCGCACTAGATGTGGAATGAACCGGAATACCGTTAGAAGGAACATTTTCTTTGTATATACACGTTTTATGTGTATTCTAAACATTCCGAGTGCATTCTGAGTGCATTCCTAATATTCCCGCCACGTTCTTCTTAGAATGCGATTGGCATGTTTAGAATGCTGTTGGAAATCTGTAAGAATATTTAGAATGCATTTAGAGTGCAATTGAAATACGCTTCAAAAACTGTTTGATATTTCTTTATTTTAAAATGTACGTTAAATATGAGAATGAGCCCTAAAATATGGAATGTACTTTAAATGTCCCAGGCGATAGGCACAATGTTTTATTCCGACAGAATTCTTGCTCATTCCGTCTCTAGGGTGACGGGGTATTAGATTATTTACACCGATTGAGAGAAAAACGAATGGAAAAGAAAACTGTTGCGAATCATATTTTGCGCGAGATACTGTGTATGTATGTCTGTTTTCAACAGTATTGGAAAGCAAGTCTGACTACAAGCAACTTCGATATGTAATGTTGTATGTCTATTCATTTCTTAACTTATTAAAAGATAAAGGTAACTTTGAACAAAACGTTTTCTTACAGAAGCTTCTGCATTCCCCCAACTCCATCCATGCCGGCAGAGAGAGCCCCACTTCCCGTCCCGTTTGACCTGGACACGTCCCTCAAACACGGTAGGACCCAGCAGCCGGATGTCGTGGTCACGTGTCACGTTGTTCGCTTGATCGTCGGGAGGGTTCCTCTTCCGGTCAAAGACGATTCTGTCATCAGGGGTGCCAACCTGGTTATGCAGAGAGAAGACGCACTTGGCTAACAAAATGGTAGTGAAAAAGAGGTCTGCATAATCTATATTATATGTATCCATATTCAGCTTGCCCAACAAAACAACAGGCGTACCTGTGTACTAATCAGACTTCCAATTTTAGCCATTTTTAAACGTGCCCTCAGAATCATACTTGGCAATAATTATACTTCCTATGCTGATGCACTCTCTACTTTTAACCTTTGCACTTTAAAAGCCAGAAGGGAATTACTCTGTCTTAAGTTTGCAAAATCTCTGTTGAATTCACCAACGTTTCGACCCTGGCTACCCCCCACCCGCAATGAAGTTCACATTAGAGACTTAAAAGGGGGGTTCCAGCTTAGCGTACCTTTTAAAAGATCTGACAGGTACAGGAACAGTGCCATTCCGTACCTTTCAAAACTCCTGAACAGTGTCTTGTAACTTATACCCTGTTGCGTAATCACCCTACTACTGTTTGTATATATTCTTGTTATTCAGTTTGGTTAGGTTTGTAAATATTGATGATATTTTTTACACTTGTGTATTCCCTGAAACTGCGTAATTCAGCCTTGTGTTATTAGGCTGCAATGTTGTTTTAGCTTTGTGTGAATTTGCGAATAAACCATTTATATATTTTAAAGTCTCATATCATGGGACTTTAAAACATGGCTAAGAGGGGAGGAATGGCAAACTCTGCCATAACAAGTAATCAAACATGTCAAACTTTCGGGAAATAGATATAGCTTGCGTTAATGAATTACATCATCATCACTCATGCGATTATATGATGAAACTTACTCCGTTATAACACCATGTTTCCATACATTCCTGGCCGAGCACGTCCTTGAACCCAGACCTAGGGCATATTGGGGCGAACCAGCACGACGGCTGAACGTACTGCTCCTGCGCGAATTAAACCCGTAATGTATTGTGCATAGCACTTTAGCAGATTATATAAGGTTGTATTAGAACAATTATAAGGTTGGCAGCCTGTCTGTAGTTTTCAGATGTAGATGTGCAGGAAAAGATATCGTCTGCAACGGGCAAAATTTTGATGCAACGTTGAACAAACATCCAACGAAAAACGTGAAAAATCAGGGTTTGCGCAGGCGCAGTACGTTCTGCTGACGTGCTGGTCGAACCCCTGTCAATCAAGTAAAACCCTATTTTCGCTAACTCACTTTGGAACCCAAACCTACAAACCTATCATAAATTAGTACTACCCAAACAATACTTCCATCCTTAAAGTAACAACTTACAGCTATCAGTCGTCCGAATACAGTCATGCCGACACCCTCCTGGAACAACAGTCGAACCCCCGCCTCGATCGTCATGGTTGCGGCCTCACCGACGATGATTTCATTTGTTACGTTGTACGGACTTCCCGATAGACTGACGGTGTGGTTGTGATAATAGGATCCACCTATGATGTCAGACATCGCTCCGGACCATAAGCCATGGCCAGGTATAACTGAAGCCGTAAAAACGTAATGTGCACTTAGTGTCTAATGTAAGACACTTCATCTTTAAACGATTGCACAACCAGGCTCGCTGAATTCGATTGAAAATCAAACATAAAAATGGGCATGCTTGATTTTGCTGAGCCTTTTTGATGGCACATCCGCTTTTGTGACCTACTGCTGATTTGTAATGATTTGAGATACTAACATAAATAAACATTTGTATTTTACACAACGCTCAGCTACATGGCAGCGTATTTGCGGTAACGAAGGTATTCAAAATCTTCACAAGCTAAAACAGCAACTTGACTTTAGGAAACAGGGGAGATTTAATATGTGTAGCTTAACAAGTGTGTAACAGCAAAATCTCAAATCATTAAACTTTCTGAGGTACTAGTCTGACCTGTTTTACCAACTGTCTTGTCATGATAGGTTGGACTCGAAATATCTGCCACACAATAAGGTCACAAAAACCACATTGACTGGAAAATATCAACAACGAACTGAACAAATGTGTATGTATACTGCTATGTAGTTAGTGCGGAGAGGCTTTACAGAGGTAATGTGATAGGCCCAGCAACACATCGTCAAGTCAGAAAAATAGTCCTACTTTGCTGACCTGCGATTGTGGTCGTTTGGGTCAAGAGGAGGACAATCCCGACGAAAAACGCTCCTTTCCCGACCATATTTTGGCAGTTTAAGCTGCGTCTTTCTTCAGAAAAGTGTAGATTTGTTGAAATCTAATCAACAAGAACGCGAGGAAGGAACCTTTTGCGCAGTTCCCCTGTTTAAAAGGTAATCTTATACTTTCTCAAGGAGACGTACAGTGCCGTAGGCTTTGTGTCGTGAAGCGTTGCTATGACGACGCCACGGCAGCCATCTTGTGCAATATAAAACCTGAGCTGCGGCTGACGTTGGCTGATACAATGACTTGCAATGCATCAATATTTATCTGGTGTACATTTCTCGTCAGGGTCAGATGTGGGCATTCAGCATGGGACTGGAGGGTGGGTTAACATGTTATAGGTAATTCTAAACCACTTTAGTGTACAATATTGACGCAGTGTGTATTCTGCCTTATTTTCTGGCCGTGTTTTTGAAAAATTCAGAAATGCGAAATCACTGAATATTTAATGGTTTACGCTCCAGTCGTTTTAGAAAAACAAACTACCAGGTTGTATTTCTCTTCTTATCAACAATGACAGTTTGTATTCATCAAATGCATTGTCATATTTTAGCACCATACATCTAGAAGTAGTAAAAAAAATCTAAAGTTAATATCTTTTGCACGACCGGACGAGAAGGTTCAGTTATAATGTTTAGCTGCGCATCATTGTCGTTTGTTGTTGCACTGAAGGCGTCTGGAGTGTCTGAAAATTCAAGTTCTAACCACATACTGAAGATTATTGCAATCTGTAAATAGCTCAAGACTTATACTGTTTAACCACAAACATGCATACAAAGAGACGCTGTTAAAACATAGAAGGATCAACTTGACACCTGGCAACTTAAATTATAAAGCGTAATAACACAAAACTGATTAAGTCACTGGCTTTATCTGGTGATAGTTTCTGAACCATATTGATCCTGGGTAATTTGAACTGGTGTCCACCCTGGGGGTCACCAGCGGTCAACTGCGGTTTTTACCGCCGTTAACCCCTTTTCCTGGGTGCCTTGCATTGGACGAAATATTGTACAAATATAAATATGTTTTTTTACATTGGCATCAATATAAATTGTGCTGATATTTTGGGTGACATGAAACACGTAACAAATATATGGTAACGTAGAGTGCGTAGTCCAGTGGTTAGCGACCCTGCCTCTAAACAAGAGGTTGGGAGTTCGAATTCCATCTGTTGTCGCACACCCAGCATGCACGCTACTGAAAAGAGTCACAGTCCTAAGACGCGAAACTAAAGCTGTGGCTCACAGTGGTTCATTGTACTTGTCGAAAAGAGCTAGGGGAATTTCCCCAGTACAATGAACCTGTAGATACTGTACATAGCGTCTGTCTTCTCTGTATGTCACGATCAGTGGGAGATTAGCTGTTCAGTGAGCTAAAACTGGATCAAGGTCACTTTTACTTTTTTTATGTATTTAAACCACCTACGTCCTTTTTGGTGACCTTAACTAGAATTGTTAACAGCGGTATGAATTACCCACCTCCCCCATTTCAAACAAGGCTATGCAACACTTAGGCTTATAGTCTCCAGTTTATTATAAACTAAAAAAGCGGCAACACTTAGGCTTATAGTCTCCAGTTTATTATAAACTAAAAAAGCGGCCATAGAGCCTGCTATTAGGCTTAGCAGCATGCCCTCTGGTGAGTACCCATAGTGCACCACGTACGGTCAGGTATAACTGAACCAACTACAACAAGAGAGGACAACATGTTTTACAAATTATAGGTTCAGACTATAGGTCAAGACCTGTTCCTTAACTTCTTTATGTATGTCTCCTGTCTGACACGAAAGATTCACAAAGTGGCATTTTGGTCAGGGTTGTTACCTATTCTTTCTGCGCAACTATTTGCTCATCCAAATGAAGCTATGTATATATGGGGCAGTGCCTGACGCGGCGATAGAACTCGAAAAGACTGATTGAGATTGTATAAGTGGGTGGGTGGGTGTTTGGGCGGGTGAGCGACTTTTTATTTTCCCGTTTTTCCTTCGGGATTTTCCCCTTCTCCACTTGACTGAGTTCCTTTCAAATTGGTCAGGCGTATTAAAAGAAAAATACCAGTACAAAAACAAAGCCCGATAAAACGCCTAAAACACGTCAAAAATAGGCCGAAGCCTAAACCTCTGCTTGGAGAGTAGAGAGCCACACCTCAAGCACGTTAGTCCCACCACACTTATCGGAAAGAGTTGGGGTCCTTCCCTGCGAGAGTGGTTCAGGCCAGGGACAAAACCAGACGATAAACGTACTATACGCAGCCTATTTAGACAAGTGCGTTCAGATTACAGGATTTATCGTGAAATTATCTCGTTGTTTTCAGAACAAACGTTACTGCAGGAGGCCGTGCACTTTAACCCCACAAAGCTGGTCGACCAGTTTTGTTGGGGGCGTTTCAATAACTACCCTCGCTACCTCACACAAACAACATGCATGGCGGGCACACATTTATTCAAACTTAAGATACAAACCCTTTTTTCTAAAAAAAATATGTCATTTGCATCGTGTCAATTAAGGAGACGCTCTAAGGTGTCAGGAACGTTTTTGTGTCCTGTGATCTATCGCCAAGAAGTATATTTATTAATCATAGCAGCACAAGAAGTTGATGTATGTAAGATATGACCAGACTATCAATAAATAATTTTAAGGCAAGGTATTTACAAGTTCTTTGGAGATTTTTATTGTATTTTTTTTGTAATTCAAACGTGTACAAAGGCTGGAGAGTTTCAGAGAACCATTATGTGATTTTGCCAGAGGGTAAAAGGCCGAGACTGTGAAACCTGGTACAACCGGCACACACGACCTTTTGCATGAAGAACATGTAAATTTGAATCACGGAGAATCAGCTTGGACGCGTTGTAACATGTGGGACGAACTCACTTCTTGTAAGGGGGCATATATAATCCCTAGGAATACATGCTCGCATGCGTCGTGAAATTGACGAAATATTGTATTTCTATTTGTTTACTCATGCATATAGTGACTTACTATTGCATATGTCTTTTTCTTATTAACAAAATACATAAAATAGCCCCGTTCGTTATGGTATGGTCCAAATGCTCTAATTGTTTAAAGGATTTTTTTCTGCCCGAGCATTAAAACTAAAAAAGGCCACACTGCATTCATTTCAAGAGTAACACCTGATCATGATGCAAGCGCACGAAAGTGAGAAAAAAATTCTAGTTTTTTCAATCTATTGTTAAGTGAATTCAAGCAAAAATAATCTGCTAAACCCTACCAAACATGCCCAACCCTACCCATCCCTTGCCTAACCCGGCCCTGCCCAACATAGATAACATTTCTGTCTGTCGATGATACCACTTGGCCTGGGGAGAGGGGGTGTATATATGATCCTCCAAAAAACTAGTCAGGATGGCACCTAGGCTAGAATGACGACGCTATCTGTTTCGGTAGTTCAGAGAATGACACACATTTCTTTGTCCCTTTTAATGGCAAAACTCATTACTAAAGATGTTTTAAAAGCCATTGAAATACTGTATAAAATGCATCCCCCCCCTCCAAGGCGTCATTTAAAAATCTCGCTCGACTAATGAGACATAACCTCAGAAACAACGTTGGGCAACCACTTGAGCTTGTAACAACACCGACGATCGTCGTCCTAAGAACAAACTTTCCAATCCGATTCTGACTATTCGCATAGATTCACGTCTGAAGTTACTTGTGACTCTTCCCAGGTAAGCGGCACTTAAAATGTTCATTAGTTATAGGCAACAGGTAAGCAAATCAACTTGTAAACATGTCGAAACGAAAGTGACCTATACTACATGTATATGGTTGAACTAAATCGTGTGGATTGATAGTACATCGCCCACCGATATTCTACTGTTAATCGTTTAACGCAATGTTTGGAAAACCAGTGACCACAAGATATGGTCGCAACAGGTATTGCTATGGTTAAATTTGAAGGAGGTCGTTGTGCGATTTTCATGATGTTTGAGTTCCAAGCAGGTTGCACATGACGAAACCAACCACCGACAAAGATCTACTGGACAGCTTTTTTAAAATTTGTCAACAAGACAGTCGAATTTTTTGTACGACTGTCACAAGGATGCACTTAGTATATGATCGAATGACGGATGTGACCTAACCATATAAAAGTCTTGATTGGATATTTGATATTTAGTATGTTGAATTCTGGGCCCACATTTTCACCAAGGTCCGCAATCAGTTACATTCCAGAATACTAGATCATTAGATCTGTTGTACGGGAAGATATTGTCTTAGGATATTTCGAATGTCGAATTTTAAAGCTTGCGAGAAAGCGTTTGGCGAGAGACAAATTCTTAACGCTAAATTGGAGTTCCATGAGTTTAATGTTTTTAGTAGGCGGATATTTACACTTTCAATGGCCATCAGAAATCGAATGTTTTCGGCAAACTTGGAGATTTCATCGGTAATTATAGGTTTACCACTAGTGGTGAACCTATATTGTTTTTAATCATGTTTCTTCTTCTCCTGCCATTTCTTTAAATGGATTCAATTTCTTCATTTTTGGGCCGAATGACCTAAAATTTGGTATGGAGGTACAGTGGGCAAATACCCTTGGACATTTTTATTTTTATTTTTTTGATACAGGCTTTTAAAGTGGTTTTATTTGGGTTTTTACCATATATGGCAAGGCATGACCATATTTGGCACAAATGGTATGCATGACCATATTTGGCACACATGACCTACTTTCTCATCAAGTAAGTAGCATAATGCAGAAGGGATCTAGCATGCAGGTGGATAGGTTGATGATGATTGGCTGATTGGGATAATTGGTTTAACTGCATGGAAAACCTGGAGCAGCTGTAGATATTGACAATAGGAAGTGCATTTAAGTTTATAGTAGGTATGTTCTCCTCTAGCATTGGAATGCAGGGCGTAAACGTTTTTTTTTTGTTTTTTTTAAGGCCACACCAAGTAATATTTATGGATGACGTCCTCTGGAGACCCTAAATCTAATGCGAGAGCGCGGGAAAAAAACAAGAAGGGCCGAAAAAACAAGATGCTTAGATTTGAAATATTATAAGGGACGACAAATGTTTGGACACAAATTGAATGAGAGAACACAGTGTAACAACCAACAAGTCTTTTATTTGTCATGAAAATAGCAATAAATTAGTGGAACAGCAGTTGTCGTCCTGTTCTGTTTCTTTCCTTTCAAGTTTCATCCCATCTTCCCTTTATCTTGCGATTTGCAGCACTTTCGTGACTCTTTGGTCATTGTTACAGGAAGCGGAATTTCTTGTTTTTTTTTTCTGGGAACAGGCCAAAATCAATGCGCGCGCGGACGTCATCCATAAATATTACTTTGTGTGGCCTAATCTTGAAAATCAACAGTTTTGCCAACAATTAAAACATGCCAATTAAAATCCTTACCAATAATGTATGGGATGTTACCAATAACTGTAGTTAGTTATTTTTCAATTCATACCATAAGTTTATGGATAAAAAACATTGTTTTTCGTCATGTTCCTCCTTGTTCCCCTGCCATTTCGTTAAATGGATTCAACTTTTGGGGCCAAATGACCTGACATTTACAATCTCCAAGCAGATACAGGGTGGCTAGGCCGTCAAGCAGATACAGGGTGGCGTGGATTCTGTCAAAAATACGAAAATTTGCACTAGTGGCGGGGTGATCCTTGAAAACACTATATGGGGATTTAAAGAACACTCTTACTGAAAAGCACTGTATGGGGGTTTTGAGCACTACATGGGGATTTTGAAAAAAACACTGATATTACAAAGTACTACAGGAGGGCTTTCCGAATACTTGTTACTGAAAAGCACTGTATGGGGGTTTTGAGAATATTTTACTGAAAGTACTGTATGGGGGTTTTGAGAACGATTGTTACTAAAAAGCACTGCATAGGTATTGGGGACTACATGGCGGTATGGAAACGATGTTGTGGAGCTAAGCGAAAGGTCGAGGGTTCAAGACCAGGGGTGTTTCTTTTTTTCTATGTCAATATGATAAAGTCAAAATTCAACTTTTTTTCTGTTTTTGCTCATTTTTTAATTTTCTTTTAATTCAAGCGTTTTTATTCAATACTTATTGCTATGTGCTGAAGCCATATGCTACATTTGCTTCTGAGCAAATGTCTGCCTTTCTAGTTGACATTAGTATTGTTCCCTATGATTATGTGGGTCCTCTGTAAAAGTTTGGCATCATGTCTGGTGCAGTTTTTACGTAGCTGCAATCATACACGTACATGGGCACACATGTAACTAAGTAATATAATTCTTCCAACTAGTTTTAAATTCAGTTTTAAACAGGGGTGATCAGATGAATACTATATTTTGTTCTTACGCTGCCATACAAAGCAGATACAGGGTGGCTTGGATCCTGTCAAAAGTACGAAAATTTGTACTAATCCTGAAAGCACCGTATGGCAATTTCGGTAACACATGCCGCAGAAATCTCCTCACACTTTTGAACTTCACTTCAGGCCAAAATGTACATTAGGTTCCTTTATGTATATAAATAGCCTATGTATTTGTAGCTAGTCAGTGTGGCATAGTGGCTTAGCACGATAAATGGAAAAGCGTCAGACTCAGTGTCTCTTAGTTCACGGGTTCGATCCCGGGGTGTGGTAAAGATTGTTTTTCAGTCTATCTAACTGGACCATAACATAATGTGGGGTCATTAGAAGAATTTATTCTTAACAGGGTACGGGAGATGTACCATTTTTGGTACGGGAGATGTGGTGAACCTATATGCTACATTTGCTCCTGAGCAAATGTCTGCCTTTCTAGTTTTATTAGTCTTATTAAAATGGAATACCAACCACTGTACATTAGACAACAAGAGTATATGTGCATTGTTGAAGAGAAGACTGACTGATATGTATGTACAAACGTTCTTTCACCAATTGTCTGTAGATAACGGCAAGCTAAGACCCCACAGGACTGTTAAATGCGAATACTCTATGGAAAAATACCTATATCACAATGAGTTTGACGAACGAGCTGCCATGTGTAAGATTAGAATAAGTGCACATCCACTAGAGATAGAAAAAGGCCGCTATAGAAAACTACCTGTGCAAGAGAGATTATGTAAATATTGCCCAATGAATGCAGTGGAAAATGAAACACATTTTATTAGCCAGTGTTCTCACTATGAGACCTACAGAAACAAATTATTTCAGACAGTTACCACAATTTCTCCATCCTTTCGTCATTTAGAAGATCACCAAAAGACTACGTTTTTACTAAGTTCACAAAACCCACTCATTATGCAGAATGTGGGACTATTCATTATCAACTGCCTTCAAAGAAGAAGTCGAACCCCATAATAACTAGCGTAGTAGTAGAGGTTTTCCCAGACAGTTTTTGTCTGTCTTACATTATTGTATTGTATACTTGATTGTAAAAGCAATTAGCCTTCGGGCATGATTTTGCAATAAACTTTTCTATTAATCTGTCTGACATCGTCAATACCTACTGATTACAATATTCAATTAAACATACATTGAGGACACAGAGTGCTTCTAACTCTGCTTAACTGAAGCACGTATCCGTCAGTTAGGTATACCACAAGCTGTATCATTTCTGTGCCCCTTAAACTTATCACTCTGATTGAATGAGTCCCCAAATTAACGACTAGCTCTCATTAAACTGGTGTTTATTAATTTTACGTGGCGCTGTTAGAATAAGTATTCGCTTAAGTGCAGCGCCAAAGTGTCCTTGTCGAAGGAGTGTATTTTATCCTAGACATCATGACTCGTGCCTTGACAAGTCTTTATCCCCAAAATAGGGCATCTGTATTTTCTTTAATGTCTTGACTATATACAATTTTACAATCTACACTACTTGTTTCTCTCCCTCACTCTTTTGGTCCGCAGCATGAAAGTTACTTTGCTGATAGCTGTCATGTTGGCATCTGCCGTCTTGGCAGAATCCTATGCAGTAAGGAGAAGGTTCCAAATTATTAGGAGGAGGTGGTATCACAAGCAAGGTAAATCAGTCTCATGTTTTGTACTTTTATTTTAACCATGTCAGATTGCCACTCCTGTGGAGGAACCTTTTTCCTTTACTGACTTCGGGTTTGTCTTTGCATTTGTCATGGCCATATGGGACACAGGTGTTTCACCAGATTGTCCCTCCATCTTAATCTTATATAATCAAAATGATAGACCACCTACTATTCTGTAGCCTCGCTGAGTGTCCTTTCTAACGGGCTCTACTGCAATCAGTACAGCCAAGAGCCACTGCGCTGGAAATCACAACAGACAGAGCAGTTCTTTGTTCCAAAGACATGAAACCGTCATTTTAGTACAGTGTATCGTAATTTATTTTTACATCTTTACATCAAGCCGTAAAAAAGACCTTCGAGTACAAAGAAGAGGCTCTCCAAGATACCGCGGCTAAGTTGGAGGAAGTGGTGCATGACGCGGAGAATAAAGTGGCCCTGGATCTGATAAAGGAGTTCAAGGAGGCGGGGGAAGACAACGATGTTAATGGTGCGTAAAATTGATTTACTTCATTTTTCTTTTAATTATGCAGCCCTAGTATACATTTTTGTCATTTCGTGCTACATCTGGTGCCTTGTATTTATCTCCACTTTCTTTTTTATTTGTAACAGGTGACACATTCGAGAATAAAGTGGCTACTCTCCAGGAGGCTGCAGCTGATATGGAGGAGAAGGTGAATGAAGTGGAGGAAGATGACGCCCTGGGTCTACTGGAGGAGGAGCTGGAGGAGCTGGAAGAGGAATTGGAGGAAGCCAAGGGCGAGCCTGATGATGAGTGATGATGGTGAGGATAACTCTTAATGATATGTCCTGTTCTATGATGCATAGATAGACACCCTTGGATACAATGTATAACTACATGGAACTGTAACGTACAAGAAACGAACAACGTACAGAAACTAATTTCATTGGACGCCCTTTCCACTACATAGCGACCGTACATAGATCAAAATTAGTTTTTTTTACCCTTGATTCATTTTTTAGAAAATTATCCAAGGTGTACGGCAAAACAAACAAATCTTAAGAAAAATCGCTTTTCAAGAATGGAGTTCGTTTAGCGACCTGTCAAATATTTAGTTGCTAAGCTTTTAGGGGGTGATACAAAGAATGTATGCCGATAAAAAAACACTACATCAAGAAATGGACACAAAATTTGAATATGACTAGCAAGATGGCTTGGCAAAGCAGGCATAAACAAGTTGTCCTATTTAATTTAAATAACTGCCAATTTTTTTCTCTTATTCCTCAGAGACTTGATGTCACTGACTGCGTCGAATTCAACAAGAAGAAAGCCCGTGCACGCAGGACCTAAGAGTTAGTTTATTAATATTACAGCAAACTGCCTGTCTACTGAGCTTCCATTGGCAATAAGGTTCGATTGCAGTTTTAGAAACCCATACTTAGAAAAGTATAAATGACAGAGAGGGGTTTTATCTTTAGTCATTGAGTTTGCCATTATGAAATAAGTAGCAACATTTATCAAGAGAAGGGTGTAGCCAAGAAAGAAAATGATAATGTGATAACTAATGGGAAGATTCTTTTCTTTTGTGATGACATATTGGTCAGGCCCCAACAAGCATTAAGGTCAACATCTCGTAAAATCAGAGGCTTCCTAGTACTGTTGATTTATTCATGTGTTGTTACATGTAGCATGCGATGTAACAAGTATTAGTAAAGCTCATCGTAGCTAGCATAATTACGATTCTTGCCGTTCTTATTAAGAGAATTTCTTCTTTATCGTTTGAATAGAAATGTGTATCAGCTTTCTGTGGTATCACATTCATACGTGAAACTTAGGTTGTATTCGCTGAATGCATATTGCATGTCATTTGAATCTTATGCAATCTCTTTTGGTGGAAAGAATACGAGGGTATGTATCGCTAACAGTGGTTTGCCTTGTGTCTTGTTTTTTCACAGTTTTGTCTAAGATTTAATCATGGATAGGTTTTAATCATACCGTTACACTTTGGTAGTGCTTAAAACAAAAATGAAGTAGTTCTGAGACTGAAGAAATCTAATTATAACGTGCACCGAATAAAGTTACACATGACAAACGTTACCCTTCTAATGTTTTTGGTAGATTCAAAAATTCTCGGAAGGCAAACACTTACTTTATTATGCCTAAAATTACACAATTCAAGAGCTAAAGTCACCATTCTGTTTGTTTTAGCCCTAAAGTTTCTGAAGCTGTAAAAGGGAGCAAACCAACTCCAAACACCTGTTTTAGAGATGACATCTCCAAGCTGAATATCTGATTAATGCTTACAACGAGACAGAGAACACGCTTTTGTACAAACAACAACACAGAGGTCACATGCTTGTCTGACACGATTAGTTCAAGTTTGGCTAGAATCCAAGTCACGCCATGATTAGACATGCCTGTCAGATTTAACCAAAACTCCTGATAAACGTACTATGTGTAGCCCGATTGGACAGCCGATTTTGAATAACAGCACTTATAATTATTCCGTTGTTTCAAGTACAGTGCTTACTGTAAGCTGCTGTGTACTTCAACCCCACAAAGCTAGTATTCCATGGTAGTTTTGTTGGAAGCGTTTAAATAACTACCCTTGCGACCTTGTACAAACAACACAGATTCACACACCCACACCCATACACACGCGCACACACGCGCGCACACACACACACACACACACACACACACACACACACACACACAGAAACACACACACACACACACACTAACATATATACAAAGATACGTCATGTTCTGTTAGTCCATTTGAATTTCCAACATTCGGAAGAGTTCAAACTCATCCTAATGTGTTTAGTACTCGTCCTGTTATCTAGAGCTTAGAAATATTTTAACTTAGCAGGGAAATGCCTCATTAAAACTGCCTTACCATTCGAGAATCATTTCAAGGCAAAATGAGTAGAGGACAATTATGTGATTATTCCAGGGTAAAAGGGCAGAGACTGTGAAATCAGGAACAGTCGGTGCACATGTCCTTTTCAATATCTTAGTAGCGATCCACAGCGAACGACCTTGGAGGCCATGTTTGTAATATGTTGGATGATCTCACTTCTTGTAAGTGAGGAGCTCCTTGTTGTAAGGGTACACAGTCACCATGGACACTACCCCTGTCAGGTGTCGTACACCTTTACCTTAACCCTCAGAAAACGGATTAACACGTATACAAATTAAAATACCTATCATTTTAGTTATTTTCATTATCTAAGGGGACGTAAAGGCATCCTGTCATCTATCGCCTGGAATTCTCAGTTTCAATCACTGCAGCGCAAATAACCGAGGTATTTACAAGTTATGTCGGGATTTTCTTTCTTTTTTATTTAACCCTCAACAGTACACCTTCCCGGACTGATTAATCTGTACACCTGGGGTCCGCACGGACCCCAAATAGTTTTTTGCTAATTTTTAGAAATTATCAGTATGCTACCAGCTCAATTGTTTTGCTGAATCGATGTGTGAACCTCTGAGTCCACATTACGTACAAAAATCATACATTTTTACCTTTTCCAATTTTTTGGTGAAGAAAAGAAGGAATCAAGAAATACCCGTTTTTAAAGCTTTGGAGGTTCATGGGACTGGGGGAGGGGGCTTATTGCCCCCCTCAGAACTCGGGAACGGTATATCGTATGGCCACCAAATTTTCAGAAGATGGTGTACTAGTGAAAATTAATCAATACAACAATTTTGATGTCGTTATGACGTAGTATGACGTCATTATGACGTCATTAATATTATTTTAATGGCTAAAACCGTTATAAATAGGTTATTCTCTTAAAACTTAATGGTATACAACGCAATTTTAACAAAAAGTGTTTATGATAAAATGATAAGGTCTGCTAAAGCTTATGTTGCCCTTAGCAACACCAGTGACGTCATACAATGACGTCATACATATTTAATTATCCGCCATCTTGGATCTTGGTTTTGACCAATGAGGTCATCAAATTAGCATAAATTATTAATAAAAATCACATTAAATTATATAAAATGTTATTAATGTTAGAAAGCATGTGTCACTTATCATAAAAGCCTGAAAATAAAGTAAAGTATAAGAAAAAAGTAAAGTATAAGAACGCCAGTGTATTTATTACGATCGAGAGCCGGCTGGGGTCCGCGCGGACCCCAAAAGAAAATCAGATACAAAATTTTTAAAAAATGGGGGAAACGGAATTTTCTGCACTGTGTTGAGGCACAACTTTGTGGGTGACAATTACCTGAAATTTCAGAAAAAAATCTTTAGAAACAAAAAAAATATTACAGACTATATAGTGCTGGGGTCCGCGCGGACCCCAGGTGTACTGTTTAGGGTTAAACGTGCACAGCGCGGAAGAGATTCAGAGAACCATTATGTGATCATGACAGGGTGAAAGGGCACGGTGGAAAGGGCGGAGACTGTGAAACCTGGTACAACCGGTACACACGACCTTTTGCCTGACGTACATGTAAATTTGAATCACGGAGAATTAGCTTGGACGCCAAGTTTGTAACATTTTGGACGAACTCACTTCTTGTAAATGAAGTGAGTTCGGGACATATGCACACTTTTGCGTATCGTCATCGCGTATGAGTTGCGTACAGACATTTCAGCCGTACGCGCAATACGCACAATTACTGTGACGCACATGTAGCGTATAAGTAACTAATTCAGTGTATGAGCTGCGTATGATTTCCGTATTCAGTGCGAGCGCTAGTTGTCTTGCTGCGAATGGTAGCGAATGTAGTGTGCATGCCGAGCGTATTCCGGACGCACCCAACTTATGTCCACCGCATTCCTAACGCACTTCCGACGATTGCCGAGTGTATCGCGGGCGCATTCCCTACTTATTCCTGCTGTTATTAATTACTAAATTAGGATGTGCTTTTTCCACTTCTCCCAAGCCTATTATATTTTGTGAGGTAAATTGAATGCCCGTATATAAACATAACAGTTAGTGTAAAAGCCCTAATAATTTGGAGATGTCAAGAAATACCCTCCTACAATAATTTAATTTGAAATCAATAAAAACACTGCATACTTTAAATACAAACACTTTACAATTACGCCTACATGTACACACTGAGAGTCTTATATGGTATTCATGGTCTATGGACACTATACAGTCTTCGGGCACTACAACCTGGTGATTTATGACTGCCAATTCATGTATTTACAGCCATAGTTCAAAGTGTCTACTGTCACAAGTTCACCATCTTTTGATGTTTCAGGCCATTGTGTTTATATGCACACATACCTTATTCCTATTTATAAGCAATTTTGTACTGATCTATGGACACTACACATTTTCTCGGACAAACAACCCAAAGTACAAGCAACGGAAAGACTCATATTTTGTGTTAATTACATATAGATACCATGTATAACATACAACATGGCGAGTCCTATCACCATTTTGGTCGGACACCAGAAAATACCTTGTTATGAAAATGCTTTTTTGATAACGGTAATACATTATCATCTAGTTCTCAGCAAACATGCTGTAAAGAGCCAATGTTACTCAACTCTTGTTTGGGTCACAACTTACTTAAAATGCTTTAGGGCCCTGTCACACTTCTGCGTATCGTCATTGCGCATAAGTTGCGTACAGACATTTCTGCCGTACGCATAATACGCACAATTACTGTGACTCACATGCAGCGTATAAGTAATATAAGTAACGAATTCAGCGAATCAGTTGCGCATGATTTCCGTATGCAGTGCGCAGCGCTAGTTGTCTTGCTGCGAATGGTAGCGAATGTAGTACGCATGCCGAGCGTATTTCGGACGCACACAACTTATGTCCACCGCATTCCTAACGCATTTCCGAAGAATGCCGAGCGTATTGCGGTCGTATTTCCTATACTTATTCCTGCTGTTGTTATTCACAGTGGGTCCTTCTCACATGCATATGGGCCACCCTAAAGCTGGAGTCACATTACCAACGGGGCCTGCTCGGCATGTTCTCCGGGTAGACGCCGGCCGGCGTCATGAAGCCGAACGTGCGCCGTCTGTCAGGGTCACAATTAAATGTTCCTTTACGGCTCCCTGTCGGGGCCGGCGTTGAGGCGGCTTCTAATTAAAATTCATAAAATTTTGGTCTCCTTGAGGCTTCTGTCGGGGACCCGTCTGATGCCTGGTCAGTCTCCCGTCTTGACCCGTGCGGGGTGCAGTAGGGTGCCGACCGGCTCTTGCAGTCCGGCCGGACAGCTGTTGGGTCCCTGGCGGGGTCCAGGGGTGATCCTGGCGCGTCACTGGCTGGATCCCGACGGGCTCCTGTCGTGTTTTTGAGCCGGTATATATATAAGCGCTGCTCGGCCTGTCACCGTTTCCTTTTTTTCTTAATGTACGACACGTCACGTGAAGAGTAGACTGAAGTTGGCGATGCAGCGTTTAGTGCAACCTGCAGACAACCTGGAAGACACTGCTAACGTGATCCACTGCTAACATGATCCACTAATAACATGATCCACTGCTAACGTGATCCACTGCTAACATGATCCACTGCTAACGTGATCCACTGCTAACGTGATCCACTGCTAACATGATCCACTGCTAACATGATCCACTGCTAACATGATCCACTGGTAACATGATCCACTGCTAACATGATCCACTGCTAACATGATCCACTGCTAATGTGATCCAAGTTGCTAACGTGATCCACTGCTAACATGATCCACTGCTAACATGATCCACTGCTAATGTGATCCACTGCTAACGTGATCCACTACTAACATGATCCACTGCTAACGTGATCCACTGCTAACGTGATCCACTGCTAACATGATCCACTGCTAACATGATCCACTGCTAATGTGATCCACTGCTAACGTGATCCACTACTAACATGATCCACTGCTAACGTGATCCACTGCTAACGTGATCCACTGCTAACGTGATCCACTACTAACATGATCCACTGCTTGCTAACATGATCCACTGCTAGCTAACATGATCCACTGCTAACGTGATCCACTGCTAACATGATCCACTGCTAACGTGATCCACTGCTAACGTGATCCACTGCTAACATAATCCACTGCTAACATGATCCACTGCTAACATGATCCACTGCTAACATGATCCACTGCTAACATGATCCACTGCTAACATGATCCACTGCTAACATGATCCAAGTTGCTAACGTGATCCACTGCTAACATGATCCACTGCTTACATGATCCACTGCTAATGTGATCCACTGCTAACGTGATCCACTGCTAACGTGATCCATTGCTAACGTGATCCACTGCTAACATGATCCACTGCTAACGTGATCCACTGCTAACGTGATCCACTGCTAACATAATCCACTGCTAACATGATCCACTGCTAACATGATCCACTGCTAACATGATCCACTGCTAACATGATCCACTGCTAACATGATCCACTGCTAACATGATCCAAGTTGCTAACGTGATCCACTGCTAACATGATCCACTGCTTACATGATCCACTGCTAATGTGATCCACTGCTAACGTGATCCACTGCTAACGTGATCCATTGCTAACGTGATCCACTGCTAACGTGATCCACTGCTAACATGATCCACTGCTAACATGATCCACTGCTAATATGATCCACTGCTAACATGATAGCAGTGGATCATGTTAGCAGTGGATCATGTTAGCAGTGGATCATGTTAGCAGTGGATCATGTTAGCAGTGGATCATGTTAGCAGTGGATCATGTTAGCAGTGGATCATGTTAGCAGTGGATCACGTTAGCAGTGGATCATATTAGCAGTGGATCATATTCGCCCAATGTACGCGGCTCATGCACAGGTGCAGATCCAGGTGCAGTTCAGCTTATAAACCGCGTATCTCATACGAACACCTAGCGTACTTGTACCGTGCTCGACTGATGCATTGCGTATTTATAACGTATGACCTGCGTACCAGCGTACGCAGCATAGTTTTGGACGTGCTCAAAACTACGCTGCGTACTGAGTCGTGCTGTGCGTGTGCTGTGCGTATGCTGTCGTACATAAAACGTGCATAAACCAACCGAGATGCAACTGACATGCGTATTGTGCGTACGGCTGCGTATGAAAGAATTGTCCGTACGCAACTCATGCGCGATGACGATACGCAGACGAGTGACAGGGCCCTTACGTTTTAGATATAGCCATAGCTGGAAAATATGGACCTCAAACTAAGGAGCAAAACCCATGAAGCGCCTGGCACAACTATTGAGAACGCTGTTGTTAATAAATGGAAGTGAATGGAAGTTTCAGCACCAAAGACAGGTCCATTTAACTCACTATCAACGATAGGCGTACTTAAAGGGGCATTATGTAACATTTTTGCACCAAAAATGAAATATTCTAATTGAAAAGATCTTTGTGTGATTGCAATTTACTTCCACTTTTCAACATATTTGTGCAATTATCTAACATTTCTGACATTTATGGTTGGCGCTAAAACAGCTCACAGAAGGCGTACTCAGTTTGTGGTACCACTACCGGAATGTAAACAAACATGGCTGACAGCTGTGTTCCTAGCTTTTAAACACACTCGTAAGGCGTCATATTTTGGCACCTCCACTTCCTGAATGGCACTTATTTGCAATGGAGTAGGATTGATTCGACTTACTTTGTAAAGAAATGACCAGAAAATTAATTTCTGTACCGTCCTAATGTTACATAATGCAGCTTTGAGAAAAATCTTATACATGTAATAGTATCAAACATCTTTTCTTTCTCTCAGAAGACCTAAATTAAAACTCATTTTCGTCAGTAATTGCAATGAATCCATGAGTACCATATGTCTCTGTATATCCACTAAGAACTTTATAAATAGCGACGCCTATCGATTTAGTAGCTAATTGCAATCGTCTCTGTTCGAGAGGACTGTGGTATAATACATGCCAACAGGATCTGTGCCCCTGTAACACATTCAGAACCTTCCCCTGATCACCAGCCGACCAAAGTTGGCTGGAGTTTGGGAGCAGTCTGGCCACGACTATCTTTCTTTACGAATCGAATTTGAGTTAATTTGAGTCACATTTACTGCCAACCACTTTGCGGCCTACTCCGAACACCAGCCAACCACCAGCCAACGATAGTCGGACCTTCTGTCCACACCCGAATGTTTTAAACATTTAGAACAACCAGCCGAACAGTGGCCGACCTCGCCGAACACCAGCCAACCACAGCCGACCTTGCTCCCGCCTACTTCTAACCACAGTTGGGTGAGCACTTCGGCAGAACGTACTGCGCCTGCGCAAAACCCTGATTTTTCACGTTTTTCGTTGGATGTTTGGTCAACGTTGCATCAAACGTTTGTCTGTTGCAGACGATATATTTTCCTATACAACATCTGAAAACTAGAGACAGGCTGTCAACCTTATATGCTCTAATACAACCTTATATGAGACGTTCTGCCAAAGTGTTATGCACAATACATTACGGGTTTCGCGCAGGTGCAGTGCCTTCTCAGCCGACGTGCTGGTTGGGTGAAGTTCGGCAGGGGCTTCACGCAAATCAACGTGTAATTTGTTTCCGCCCTAGGGCTTTTTAATCCCACATGATATAAAGCAACGCGTAGTCCTTAAATCCGCTCACACACCGCTTCGGTGTTGTAGGCACCTAGGTGTCCTTCCCTCAGTGTTTTCACTTCATCAACATTGCCATACTATCCAAAAGCAATGTTTTCTCTCGCTACAAACACATGTGTCCGTCTGTTGGCTATGTTGGTGTGTTTCGGCTACGTTCAAGCCCGGGAGTTTAGAATAGGACTGTTGTTGCCTCGGTCCGATGACTTGCTGGGGAGAATGGCGTGGGAGACGACGGCAGGGGCGGCCTCCCTGGCGGCGGAGACTGTCATGCTGGACTCGTCGCTTCTGCCCGGACATACGATAAGGTTAGGCAACAACCGTATTTTATTTACACCTTCCAGTTTAATTTGAAGCTTCCATTTTAATTTGGGACTGACCTCCAATATAATGTATCTCAGCAACCTTACACCCAGATGTGCTAATATGGCAAACTATTGGTAAAAACGGCGTATGAAATACGCAGCCATTGATGTCCCCCTAGGGATTAGTTCTATCATGGATAAGAATCTGAAACGTTATGCATAACTATGCATTTTTACCTATAGTTTGCGATGTTACATGTAGCTCAATTGGACGATTGCTGAGATCTAGTAGGTCAGTCCCAAATCAAACTGGAAGTCCCAAATTTTAAAACTGAAGGTGTTTCTATATTTTCACTATACTTAGAGCATTATATATTATGTTATCTTAAAAGATATACATTGTAAAACTTGATGAGCCTAGCCTGTGTGCCGTCCGTTTTGTAACGGGGCACCTTGCATTCGCTGACCCGAACAAAGCCTAGCCTGGGTGCCTACCGTTTCGTAAAGGGGATCCTTGCACTCGCTGACCCCCCCAAAAACCTAGCCTGGGTACCTTCCGTTTTGTAACGGGGCTCCGTGCACTCGTTGACCCGAACAAAAGCTAGCCTGGGTACCATCCATTTTGTAACGGGGCTCCTTGCACTCGCTGACCCGAACAAAACCTATAGCATGGGTGCCGTCTGTTTTGCAACGGGGCTCTTTGCACTCCCTTACCCACGAGTGCAAGGAGTACAAAATAGATGGCATCTAGGCTATGATAAGCCCCGTTTTAAATATAAA
Source organism: Branchiostoma floridae x Branchiostoma japonicum (assembly GCA_013266295.2). Classification (NCBI taxonomy): domain Eukaryota; kingdom Metazoa; phylum Chordata; class Leptocardii; order Amphioxiformes; family Branchiostomatidae; genus Branchiostoma; species Branchiostoma floridae x Branchiostoma japonicum. The sequence goes on along the minus strand of CM023824.1, from coordinate 26,278,700 downwards.
TAATCATCACACAGTGCTTTCTTACACCATTTACTTAAAGGTTCCACTAATAAAAGTATCTTCTTTTCAACGAAAATACTACAATTTTGGTTGTGTTTACTAGAAACACAACATTTTCTGAATGGATTACTATTCATTCCACTTCTTCAGACATTTATCATTATTGCTAATTTCCCGTGCCATTTACAGATTAACTTGTTTATATCAGCTGTATATTTAGGTTATCTCTTGTCGATTATCCTATATAGATCGACGTTTTCATTGTTGCATTTGTGTGGTCTCCATGCGTGTTTACTGTGTTGTACTTTCCACTTAATGCTACCGCGCTACTTCGGCACCACTCTGGGTTTTATCATCAATCTTTGGATTGAAAAAAATATGCATCGGGAAAAAGTTTTATATCTTTTGCCTTCTATGTTTTCTTTATGTAAATGCATCTTGGTTTTGAACAATGTTTCACTGTACTACATTTGTATTTCTGTCACGACACAGTCAATGTCATATGCAGCGGTTAAAGAAAGGACAAACAGAAATAATGAAGAGTAGATCTACATTAGACGATGTAAATACCTTATGTTAAGTTTTGTGTCATGTCATTATGCTAGTGTTGTCAATGTATTTATGTTTTGCATATTTCCTGTGTGTCGTAATGTGTGTTAGAACGGATCACAGGAAGAATAGCTGCAGTCTTGTACATGTATGCTAAATGTGGATCCTAATAAAGTCAAAGGTAGTTCACGGTGAAATTGTGTTCAAGTACTGTCATTACACTGCACAGCCATGTCATATACAGGAGCTAGCCCGGCGTCAAGCTGTCAACGAATTGTTTATTGCCAGTAAGAAGGTCGCCGAATTTTTAACTCGCAAGAGATTCGAGCGTATTTTTCGAACGAAAATCTACTCCAGCAAATTGAGTCAGGCTCAGTGTCATGCGCACATTGGCCTATCCCTAAAACCGCATAGTGGTCGAGAGGACGCCAGCCGTATTGCTGCTGAATAATGTCACACATTACCGAATATGGCCTCCCAAACACTAGCCGAACTCCCCCAAGCCATGGTTAGGAGTAGGTCGGGAGCAAGGTCGGCTGGTATTCGGCCAGGTCGGCTACTGTTGGGCTGGCGCAGCCGAACACTAGCCAACCTGGCTATGAAATGTTGTAAACATTTGGGTGTTGACGGGAGGTTCTGCCATGGCTGGCTGGTGGTTGGCTGATGTTCGGAAGTAGGTCGGAGGGGAGGGCATGGTTGGCAGTGAAATTAGACTCAAATTTATCTCTCAAATTCGATTTGATTCGTATAGAAAGGTAGACGTTGCCTAAACCTGGTCAGACTGCTCATGAACTTTAGCCAACCTTGGTCGGCTGGTGTACGGGGGAAGGTTCTGAATGTGTGACAGAGGCTTTAATTTATACTTTATGTACTCGTCGGTGAGCTATTTTCCTGCCGTGTGACAGAAAGGAAGGACAGGCAAAGATAACGAAGATTACATTGTTGAGATCCACAACTGACATTTTAGCTAGTTATCGATGAAATTGTGTTTCAAGTGTTTTCATGCTCATCATACTAATAGTATACCATCTGTAACCATGCTATTTGGAGTCACTTCTTACCCTCGCCAAGAATGTTTTCGGTACGGTGGGTGTGTCTGTTCGTTGGGGGGGGGGGGGGGGCAGCATTACTCGAGACGTTTTGGCTTGATCTTTTTGAGGTTCGGTACATGAGAAAACATCAGCAAAACGATTAAAATAGAAATTACAATCACGTAATACTGCCCCACAATAACGACAGCTGCTTATGAGACACGTCCTCTCGCAAACGTATGTCGCATTGTTGCAAATCCCCGACGTTTTAAACATTGAATGATTTATTTTTGTGGTTGAAGAGGAAGGGCAATTAGCGCTAAGAGCGGATCAAGGGGTACCAGCTGGGCCAATTCAGAACAGGGGGCCGCGGTAGCGTTTGGAAAATGGAATGGCATTTTTAATGAAAACTCGAGTGAACTGAAAGGGACAAATGGACCTATGAAGGCCGATATTTGCTTCGTTTCGTTTCGTTTATTTCGTTTATTTCGATACCCTTTAGTCAATGACTAATCTTCCAGGGTTCAAAACATATAAACATACAAACAGATTTAAAGAACTGGTAGCGAACCTCTCTCTGACCGTCAGCCAACCCAGATCTGAGTGCATTTGCTTGACAGGTGTGTCTAGTGAGCAAATACAGCAAATTCTACTCCATCTCCCTCCCCATAAAAACGGACTGTTCCAAACTCACACCTGAGCAAAAGTAAAAATTTACAAAGTAACTTCTGCCCTATGTGAACTATAAAGAACCGTCATATCACTAGCTTTATCTTTCCTAAACCTCATCTGTATAAAGGTTATTTGCTTGGTACAAAATTTATGTAAAATTAATTATATTGTATATGAGGGATTGTATATATTGCCTGTCTTGTCTATTGTAATTTTTTTTCTGTACGCAGACTCTTCCAATTCAGGGATGATTCTCATCCCTGCTGCAAGTTTGCTTTTTGATGTCATGAATAAAGAAATCATTAATGCCAATTCATCCCAGTCTGAAATGGAGCCTTCCCAAATTGACCCCAATTAGAGAATGGGCTCTTCGAGCAGCACCCGCATGTAAAATGGACCAGTCCAAAAGTCCAGTTTCCGACGTTTTCTGCATGTGCTTACAGAATAGGATAGGATTTATTCAACTTACTACATGTACATTAATAAAATGACCAGTAAATAGATTTTGAAAATCCAGTTTTGCCGCCCTAAAATTGCACTGGATGCCTTTGAGTTTGCAGATAATTGTTGTGATTTAGATATTCAAAATGGACTTAATCCCAAGTAAATCTAAGAGATAAAGAAAGGAAGGAAGAAAAACGGGAAAAATGAAGAAAGAAATACGGTCTTGCTTTCGTTATTACGGATGGTAACGTAATGCCAGCGGCCCTGTGTACTGTGAAGCTTTAGAGGAAAGCCTCGGAGAGAGTGACAGACAGACGAAAAGAGAGAGAGAGACAGACAGACAGACAGATATAGAGAGACAGAGACACACAGAGATACACACAGATACACAGAGAGAGAGAGAGAGAAAGAGACGTAGAGGAAGAAAGACAGACAGAGACAGACACACAGCGAGAGAGAGAGAGAGAGAGGCTAGGAGTAAGAAAGAGACAAAAAGACAGACAGAGAAACAGAGAAACACAGAAATACACAGAGAAAGAGAAACAGAGACAGAAACGCAGAGGGAGAGAGACAGACAGGACAGAGAGAGAAAGAGAGACAGGGAGGCAGGCGAGACAGAGAGACAGACAGATTTAGAGACAGAGAGACAGAGACATACAGGATACACAAAGAGAGAGAAGGGGAGACAGAGAGATAGATAGAGAGAGAGAGAGAGACAGAGAGACAGAGAGACAGACTGAACTGCCATTTACAGTCAAGATATAAATATCATCTGATACATTTACCTATTTGCACACTGTACGGATTGTCTACTAAATGTGATGCTACATTGTACATTTTTCACGTCCGTTTTCCCAGCCTCGTGTGGCGAGACTCGGGGTGTAATGCGGTGACGGCTGCCGGTCGGACGGTGGAACTCTACACGGACGAACACGTCGACGCCATCCTGTGTCCCCCGTGTAACGATGGTAGGGTCATAACAACAAAGCTACGAAGGCCCACAACGACAATGCCATACTGTATAGCCCTTGGAAACGCGGTGTGGAAGGGTCGCGGAAGAGCGCTATGGAAGGTATAGCCCTTGGAAGCGCGGTGTGGAAGGGCAGTGGAAGAGCGGTATGGCAGTGTCGTTTCGGGCCTTCGTACAAAGTGCACGGATTGTTTGTTGCATTCCAAAACGTGTTCATTTCCAAAACATTTCTTAACATGACAGTATAAGTAAAGCAGAATTTGAATTTTGTGGTCCTTATCTTAGATTCATCATGATAATCATCATCATTCCAGCGTATTATTACTCCAACGGAGGAACACGACTTCCATCTTAGATTAGTTATTTGAATTCTTAAATCATTCATTTTTTATACAATTTCTAAGAATTCAAACGCCCGAATCGTGATGGTGTTTCCTTCATTGCAAGTGTCTCTTTCTACACAACCAAGTGTTTTATTCAGCCGACGTTTCGGTAAACGTCTGTCACCTTCCTCAGGGCAATTCTGACTGGTTCACATTGCACTGCAGCATAAGTGTCGCTGCTATAGATGCGTTCCCAAACGTATTTACATATCTACAAGTACACATGCACTGTTTAGGGAACTGTATTTACAATGCGGTTCCAAACGTACAGAAGTACACCTATTAAAACAGTGCATGTGTACCTGCAGATACATGTACGTAAATACGTTTCTATAGAAGCGACACCTGTGCTGCAGTGCAATGTGAACCAGTCAGAATTGTCCTGAGGAAGGTGACAGACGGTCACCGAAACGTCGGCTGAATGAAACACTTAGTTGTGCAGAAAGAGTCTCTTTATTCAGTGACTTACCAACCTGATGAAACTATTCACGGAACATTGCAAGTGGTTTGTTATTAAATGATAAAGACCCATTACCTGGCGCTTGATCCGATTGCAGACGTCATGACCTAGCTCATATTACTGTAATCTTCCTTCAAAATGATGAGTCGATAATGGCTGACATCCACTCGTGTGTGTTAAAGCTTTTTAAGTGGTCTCTTTGATCTTGAACATCATGTAAAGTTCGGCCTAGCTAATGGATAGAGTAATTCCTTTGGCTGTGAAGGGCATAGAGGACATGTCGATTTTCTTGAGCGTATTCCCCTTGATAGATAAAAAAGTGACCTTGTGGATCAATGAGGATGGCTGTTACATTTTCGTTTGATCATCCTCATCCGTGTTTTTCATGCTTTTTCTTGTTTTTTTTCTGTGCGTAACGAGTCGACCAGAGAAAGCCGTAAGGAGGCCCAAAATAAACCTTGAGCTTTGTCTTTCCCAGAACTAACTATCTAACAAATGTAATCATAATCTATCTATAGCTTCTTAATACGTCGGTGAAGGTTAGACATCCATGTGATAGCAAGATACGCCAAAAAACAGTTATTCAAGCAACTGGATATGATTTTGGAAACGGTCAGACGTTTCAGGTAGCATCCACTACATTTCGTCAGTGACACTAAGAGACACTTTGGACAAGGACAATTGCAGGTTTATAAGCACAAACTATTGATTGATATGCAAATAAGTGAAGACAAATTTTGCGAAAGTCCAAAAGGAAACAAAAGTTAGACAAGTCAAGACCAGGATAATGCAAATTAGTGAAGAACTAGCTTCTTAAGTTACACGACCCAACCTATGCGGAAACACAGACAGGCAATAGACAAACACACAGGCAGATACACCCAAAACAATACCTCTGTTTTTCAAGGAGGAAAACATGAATAAAGCGGCCTTAAGTTAAACAGCGAATGTAAATAGCCACCACTAAACAGCAAGAACTAGATAAATGCCGACTCATTAATGTTATGCATAACAAAATTTTAAGAAATACGTACTGAAAAATACGTACTAAAGTAAGTACTTATGTCAAAGGCATACTTAATACATTACCAGATCTTTGCCTTCGCCAGAAGAATATGTTTTTGGTTTGGCCATGTTGGAAGTGGCTGTGCTGTGTATGTCAACAGTATAACTCGAGAAGCTGTAGATCTTCATGATATTTGGTAGGTGAGAAGGGGTTGTGGAAACAAAGGTCAAGTTCGAAAATGGTTCACCTGGCGTTTTCCAACAGTAGTGCAGTTTTTTTAATGCATTTGTTGTTTGTAAAATTCAGCATAACTCGTGCTCTTTATTACATATCCTCTCTTTGTCATACATACATGCATTATTAGTTTTAAGTAGAAATAGAAAGATTAGTAGAAGTAGAACTCTATGTTAGCATATGGTTTTATGCCATTCGACAATACATTCTGTACTCTTTGTCCTCGTCAGTTTGCAATTAGCCCTCGGGCATGAATTTGCAATAAAGAATTTCACTTATTCTGTTCTCATGTGGTTTAAATTTTCGCAGCTTGTGTCGCTTCCGCGCTCTTGGCTGGATATTGGAACATTCCCGTCATCACCTGGGCAGCCATGGATCCCCGCATGGACGATAAAATCCTCTTCAACACCCTGACTCGTCTGCTTCTACCGTTTAACAGTCTGGGCAAGGTAAACTAGTCACTGCACGAAAAGTTGGATTCACCAATCAGTAGTAAATGCCGGTAAAGTCGGGTGATGTTTAAACAGTACCGGACTATAACAATGATAGCTAGATAAAAGTTGAGTTCGGTAATTTCGAACTTTTAAAAATGGTAGTAAATGAAACTTTAATTTTATTTCCTACCATTGTAAAGTCAGCTACTGTTTACAAAGTAAACATTACCCGACTTTACTGACTTTTTCTACCATTGATAAATCCCTATTTTCCTGCAGTGAGTGGTGCTTACAGCACTAAGAGAACCGTGTACTAGATGTTTTTGCTCTCTTATAAAAATGCTTTATGTCTGTAATGATTAAACATTTTGCATGCTCATGCAATAGATTGAATGTAAATTGTACACTGAGAGAACCGTACCCAAGTGTTCTACACGTCGTTTTACTTTTATAAGTAATAACAATAAGATATTTTTACCCAAACTCACGTATGTAATGATTCTACAAGTTTTGCATGCTCATACAATAACGTATATGGATATTATATTCATTCCTCCGTATGTTTATGTATACAACAGACATAGGCAGTGATGAGCGCTAGCTTTTTAAAAGTATAACGATTATCTAAAATTCAAATATGAACGTTTTAAACTGCCAGTCTCAAAGTCTTTAGACGTTACATATATCCCTTTTTTGTTAGCTGTCACCAAAGTGGGTTTCCATATTGTTTTACTGACAGTCTTTTCACCTCCGCCCCTCCGAGTCAGACCTTATGATTTAATACCGAGTCCTATTTGTAATGGTGCCAAAATGTTTATTCTTAACACGTTTTAGGTTATTTTAATTTCCGCACTTGTCAGCTTGGTGCTGTACCGCCCTCCGTGTCATATTCTTATAATTACCGAGTCCCATTTTTGCAATGGAGACAAAAATAAAAGGATGACAGACAAGCTTGGTCTTATCTTTATTTCATGTTTTATTTTACTTTCCAGGTTGTTGCAATGATGTTTGAAGAATGGGGATGGACACGTGCCGTCATTTTCTCTTCAAATATGGAATGGCTCTGCACTCAAGTATGTGTTTTTTTAACGGTGTTGCTCAATGCAAAGCCAATAGTTGATTACTTCAGGTACTGAGCTAGGTAGGTACGACGGTTGTGTGACTTAGCCATAATATGGCGGTGGATGTTTGTTTTGAAAGATTGTGGATTGTATTCGAGAGGAAAGCATGTATTTGGGAAGGAGTTCCATAATTTTGCAGTCTGGGAAAGAAACTGTTGCTGTAGAAGCACGTTGAAATAGGAATTTGAACGGTGTATTGATGTGAACTGGAGGAGAACCTAGTGGCACGCTGAAAAGATCTCGGTGGGGAAACGAGTAGTGAGGTTGTTTTAAAAATCGGAGATGTATCTATACAAACGTTTATTGAATTAAGTTTTCATATACGTTCAACTTGACTTAAATCTACATTTGTATCTATATTAGAATACATACCAATTACTACATTAAAGACATGTAGTCATAAGACGTCGACCAATAAGAAGTTCGCATTTCATATTGGTTATGACGCTATAACCTCACCAGTGGTGCATACAGAACGATGAGGTTACATCAATAAACACCTCGACCAATAGGCTCCACCGATTACCTTGACCCTGGATCGATCAGATTCAGTCCGCCATCTTCGTGTTTACCGTATTGTGCAATGGACGATGCAGTATTCAAAGAACTTTCTGAAACAAATTTCGAATCAGTTTATTTGGGGTGCAACATACACGAGTGGACGGGAAGCTGACCAACGCTATTGCCGCCCAAGTTCGTTTTATTAAGGCTACATTTTGTTGTAAACACGCAGGCCTTATATAACACACTGTGGAGGACGGTCGCTAAGTTTGCTAATTTTGGATCAGCTTTATGATAATAACGTTATAGTAGTAGTAGTAGTAGACTGGTTTATTTCCACACATGTACAGGAGTTAAAAGAATGTTTGCAGCCCTGGGGCTGAATTGCACAGCGTTGACAAAATGTGTTACAAATATGCCACATATTCATTAAAATTCAAGTTATGTTACAGATTGGTTAAAATACACACTTTGTAAATTGGTCGATAATTCTCATAAAATTCATTCAAGTCAAGTCAAATTTGGTAGGTAGCTAGATGTCGTATAAAAAGAGAGTCGACTCAAGAGAAACTAGATTACTACTATTATACTCCCATTTTACAATAAATCGTAGATCGGGTTCGATTTAGATGTGATTATAAGTATATAATTGGATACTGAAGACAATAGTAGGATAGATTTACCTCCTCCCTCTACCGCCAATAATGTGGCATTTATAATAACCATCCTTCCAGGCCAGGACATCGGTAAAGGCAGGTCTGAGGAAGGTAAACGCCACTGTAGTTGCAGATTACAGATACGACATCGTGGAAGACGACGCGATGAGGGAGCTGCTGAAGGACATCAAAGAAACCGGACAGAGTAAGTTCAAGAAACCGTCACTGTCTTCATTAAGTAAGGCCACACTGGCTTAATTTGATGGATAACATTCTCTTGAAACCCCAAAACTAATGCGAATTATATTTTAGCTTTGACAGTTGTGTGTCTAGAAACATGGCGTGCAACTGCTGTCTACTTTTAGTCCAAGAAGCCGACTTATAGAACTATATAGAACTAGCGCTATATACACCACAAGCATATCATGGTATGTCAGCTGCATTGCCATTTCTTTATATTCCTGGTAAGTTAGGTGAAGCTAACCTGTTTATGAGCAACAATACTTCAATTCCTTGTCTCATTAAACATTACAAAATGTCTTGAAGAGTAACCTCATGTACTTCTGGTTACTAGAGGATTCTTTCAGCAGTGACAAGTTTTTGAAGGGTAAGAATACTTCATTACTAATAAACTTGTGGATGTACCAACCACCAAGTATCTAATGTCAGCTCAAAAAAGAACAAGAAATAGTCATGCCTTCAAGTACCAGAGTTATCAACCAAGGATTGAGGTGTTCAAAAACTCATTGTTCCTAGAACTATCGTAGAGTGGAACTCGCTGCCACCAAATACAGTAGGGACATCATCACTACATAGTTTTAAACAATGTTTAGACGAGTTAGACGTTCAAAGGTTAGGTGTAACAAGTCGTTCGGTGTAATGTAGCCAGCCGCCGCCGAGACGCGTACCTGCCAAGCTGGTGTGTTACGCCGAAGGGAGGTTATACCGGCTATACAGATACGGATACTTGTTAATAATAATAAACTGTCGTAGCCAGACCTCCACCGATGTTTTTCACCTCGCCTGTCAGTAGCAGACTGAAGTCTGATAACTTACGTTATCTGAATTCATGGTACGGTCTTTCTCTTTAAAACGGCTGGCTTGTATCATACATCATTAACGCTAGTGGATAAACAATAGGAGTGAGCTCTGAGCAGATTACACATTATAATAACCTAGAGGCTTACGTGGCTTATGCTGAGGTCACATTTCGAAACCGGGGCCCGGCCGGGCTGTTTCAATTAACGAAAAATCAACAATTTATATCAAGAATACTAGTATACGCAAATAGTTGCCATTTAATTTTTTCAACCTTTTAGTGCGACTTCTTTTATATCATACTTTTCGTTCCATAAGACTGCCCGACCGGGTCCCGGTTTGGAAAGGTGACTTCAGCATAACGTGCTTCGCCTGGTTCTTTCACAGTCATCTGCATGTGTCACCACGACAAAGAGACGGAACGCCGCGTCATGTTGCACGCCCACGATCTCGGCATGACAAACGGGGAGTTCGTTTTCATCAACGCCGTGACGTGGACTCTTGAGGGACAGCTGGGGGAGCCGTGGAGAGCTGGCGATGACAGAGATGAAGACGCCAAGCAAGCTTATGGCAGTGTGCTCAACGTAGGTTTATGAATGCTTCTGGAAGAATCATGTGTGGTTTATGCTGTGACATTTCCGAACCGGGGCCCGGCCGGGCTGTTTCGATTAACGAAATATCTACAATTTATATCAAGAATATACGCAAATAGTTCCCATTATTAATTCTTTTTTGTGCTTTATTGCCTTTTATGTCATACTTTTCGTTTCATAAGACTGCCCGGCCGGGCCCCGGTTGGGAAATGTGACCTTAGCATTATTGGGGTAGAATGGTACATGTACATGATAGCCATAGTCCGAATAAATATATTCATAACAAACAGAAAACGTCATATCATTATATAGCCAGACGACGTTGACCAATCAAAAGTCCCTATTTCATATTGGTGCGACAACTGAGAGACTAAAATTTTCCATAATAAAACGTGTGTAACACTGTACAAAAGTTGAATTTACCAATGGTAGTAAATGCCAGTAAAGTCGGATAATATTTACCTTGCAAACAGTACCCGCCTTTACAATTGCAGTAAATAAAAGTAATTCTATTTACTACCACTGTTAAGTCCGAAATAACAGACTTGACTTTGATTTACAACCATTGTAAGGTCCAGTTTTCGTAAACATTACCCAATTTTACTGGCATTTACTAACTTTTCGTGAAGTGTAGTCTAGGGGTCTGCCAGGCGTCCATGATAGATTAAATATTGTTATTTATTTTATACAAAGGTACGCATGGTGTTTCCAGATGGGCCTATAGTCGATGATTTTCGAAAGAACGTCGTCAAGCGAATGGCCGCTCCACCGTGGAACTTCACAGACAGCCTACAGAGAGGATTGAAGGTGCTCATCATTCTTTTCTCCTATAGAAATGTATTTATTTATGAAGATTTACCACATTCATGGAAGGGTTGACAGGTGACTATCACCTTTTCAAAGATGTCAACCCGGAGACCGGACTCTAAGGTTTGAATCACTCACGCCGGGAAGGACCTCTGCTCTTATTGATATGTGGTGGAATCTATGAATATGTGGTGCTCAAGATGCGGCTCTCCTTAAACACAGGACCTTCGGCTTTACGTCCCTAACCGAAGCTAGGTACTCATTTTCACCTGAGTCTGGTGGAAAAATAGGTGTTAAGTGCCTTTCCCAAGGACACAACAATGGGGCCTGGAAGGATTCGAACACAGAACGTTCGGTTTCTGAGTCAACCACAAAACCACTCAGGTCAATTACGGCCTGTGATTCCAAGGTGGTGGCGGTAAAATACGTATACGCTTGTAACTTTTGTTTGGTTAGCCGTATTTTAAAGAAATTTCACACAGTACTATCACTACTTATGTTTAATAAAATGATTGTGCATCTCTGTTGGTATGCTGTATTTTTTGGGTTAAAAACCCACATTTTGGTTAATAAAATATATCTTTATTTTAAGAGCCCCGTCCTCGGTGGAGTTTTCATTCTGGACCTTCATATTTCACCGTATTACAGCCAAACTAATATAGATTCAATTTATCCGTCGCTATTTTGCAGTCTATGAAGGCATCATAATTTATTTTGGTCAAAAATAGCAAAAAATATCGGAAAATATCGAGGACGGGGCTCTTAAAATAAAGATATATTTTATTAACCAAAATGTGGGTTTTTAACCCAAAAAATACAGCATACCAACAGAGATGCACAATCATTTTATTAAACATAAGTAGTGATAGTACTGTGTGAAATTTCTTTAAAATACGGCTAACCAAACAAAAGTTACAAGCGAATACGTATTTTACCGCCACCACCTTGGAATCACAGGCCGTAATTGACCTGAGCACCTTGCCACCTATTGCTTCAGATGATAAGCTGTTCTGTTTATTGCCGTGTGGAAGAAGGCATACAATCTACTGATGGTATATCGCATTACTTTCGGTTACGGAAGTATTGTTCTGGGTGGCTGAATTGTGGGAATTTGTATCTTTTTGTTCGGATAACTTCGGTTGCATGGTGGGTGGCAGTACTCTCCAAGCAGAGGTAGGATTTTGGGCTTATTTTTGGCGTGTTTTTAGGCTTTTTTATCGGGCTTTCTTTTTTCACTGAATTTTTTTTTCCACTCTATCCTATCTATTGGATAGAGTGGAAAAAAAAATTCAGTGAAAAAAGAAAGCCCGATAAAAAAGCCTAAAAACACGCCAAAAATAAGCCCAAAATCCTACCTCTGCTTGGAGAGTAGGTGGCAGGTGATTTTTCCAGTTGATTGATACAGAGGTTAGGCTGAAATGTAAGCCCGTGAGATTAAGGGGGTGGTGTGTAGAGGAATTCAGGAAGCGATTCCGCTCCACACTTCCCATACATTCGATAAAACCCAAAATACTTCCCTGAAGTCTACAGTCTCCGATTTCGTATTTGATAAAGAGTAAAAGTAAAGAGTTAATAAAACACATAATAAAGCGACCCTGACCTGAAGTTGCAATGTTAAATTGAATTGCTTAATGACAGTTTGATGAAAGTCTACTAGTAGCTAGCTATTGTTTTAGTTACGTTATTCCAAGGTTTTAGAAAGTGTTCACACGTACTAATGGTAATTCTGTTCCACATATCTCTCTATGCATTTGAGTACTCAAGTTACAAATACTCGACGTCCTCTACCACTTACTACATTGTATGTTGTCCTTCGAGATGTATTTCAACCATTTGTTAGTTTCTCTACCATCTACATTTTGCATTTGTAATGCATTCATAATGTATTTTAATCACGTTCGCTTGTTTGTTGTTGTTTTTTCGACAGGGAAGTGCATACTCTCCTTTCCTACACGACGCTGTCATGCTGTATGCCATAGTCATGAACCAGACACTGCAGTCGGGAGAAGACCCCAGGGACGGCGGAGCCTTCATGCGCCACGCCGGGAAGAAAGCCTTCGAAGGTCAGTAGTGTTGAAGATGACTCAGTTCATTTTGTTTGTTTGTTTGTTCGTTTGTTTGTTTGTGCCTTTATTTAATCTCAAAAATACTCCAATCGGCTGCTCAGGCCGCTTTTCATGGAGGTCGAGAACAAAAGTTAGGAGGAGTGTCAGAGGTCAAACAAATAATACAAATAATTGCTAACTCAACACAATATAAATGATACAAAAAATAAATAAATGCATATGGCATTGCATAAATAAGTCAATAACAATAACAGAAACAAAATCATACGTCATTAAGTCGATAATCGTTAAATAAAGGTCCGTCATTATGATAATAGTCTTTTGAAGGTTGTCAGAGAATTTGCTGCTCTAGCGTCCTGAGGTAGAGAGTTCCAGACAAGCGAGCCAGACAAGCGATGTTGTGATAACATCTGCTTTGCTTTTTATACATCTTTTGTTAATCTTTTTTCATTTTTTCAGTGAACAAAAAACAAACATAATTTGTATGGCACAGTAATCAATTATACATAACAATATAAAACAATAATAAATTATACACGGAAATATATACAAACCCCCTACCTAGCTAATAAATAAACAAATTTATTTTCGAGTCAAATCTAAGAAAGTATCAAGTCAACCTTCAAAAACAACTTCATTCAAAGAAACAACATCTGATATGTTTTGTTTTGTTTTCATTTGTTTTGTTTTGTTTTGTTTTACATCGGATTGCGGCCCCCTGTTGCAATGGAACAATCTTACATGTGAAAGGTCTAGGAAGACGTACCATCAAACCTTATTTGAGGCGGTATCAATGACCGTCGGTCCTCAAAAATCCACAATGTTGTTTCTGTAAATGATTGCTGTGCCATGCCATGTAAAATACAAAATAACGTTCGTATGTATGCACACATACTCGTAGATAGCTTGTACTTAGAACTCAACATGAATCTATAACACCATCAAAACTGATGTTTATTATGTATACTATAGAAAGTTTTATAGGTCTTGAAAAAAATAACAAAGAGCACCGGTTGTACATCAAACACACACAGAGGCACACTCAAACAAAAAGACGTATTTGTAGTAGCTGGACTATACAAGGAAATTGTCGCTGAAGCACCTAAGTACCTGGAAAAATTTTGAAAACTGTCAGGCGTTTCAAGTAGCATCCACTACTTTTCGTCAGTGACTAGGGATGCAGTTGCTTGAGTCACAATTTCCTTGTGTATCTCATTATCTGCATGTCTAATCGTCATAGAAGTAGCTGGAATATCTTTTAAAAACGATTAGAAGGTGGAAAATAACGTAACGGCCAAAGTTATTCTTATAGCATTGTCACTATCATTATCATCGCCATCGTTATATCATTAGCATTACTTTCACAATTATCATTAGCATCAACATCACCATTAGTATCAATATTATCCACAGAATCAATTATCATCAATACATTACAAACATGTTTTAAAAAAGTAGTTTGGACCTGAACCAAAAGAACCTATGTATGGTAGCCTGTTATATTTTTGGCTCAAAGGCATGATTTAGGCCTTCTGAAGGCCTATTCCAGCTAACTGCAGCACATTGGTGTATTAAGTTGACATCACTTAAAATACATGTTACAAACATGCTATCCTTACTCATTATAATAATCATAGTCATGTCATAATTATTATTATGAATTGTACGCTGTACAACGATAAGCGCCTATCGCTGTTTACCTTCCATTCCACTTGTTCAACTAATTTCAATACTTAGATCCTATAAATAAATTCAAGTACATTATAAGTGGTGACAATCCATATAGTGTGCAAGTAGGAAAATATATTAAGGACTTTTCAAATCTTAGAGACTGCATGTTAGAAAATAGTTAAACCTGTTATGTGGCCACTGATATATATTCTGTACGTAATTTCCCCCATACATATACTCTGTACGTAGAATTGTTTTATACATACATGTATTTAGTTTTGTTCGTAGTCATAGTTGACCATGCAAAAGTCCTGTACTTTTTGTCTAGTCAATAAAGAATTATAATTATGAAAATGCAATGTACCCAACGATAGGGATGTCTGGGACTGTGATTCTCGACAGCCGTGCTGATCGTGAACCTGAGTTCTTCCTATGGGACATGGACCCGAGCGGCACATTCGACGTCGTCGCCCAATATGACGCTAGGCCCACTGGAACAGAGGTTGGACTAGAAACACAAATTGCCTTGAAATTTTTGTAGCACAGGACTTTTATAGAACATCTTCATGTCCATGTTTCAAGTTTATTTATTTTACCAGGGCATTCTCAGATCAACGGATCTGATTTTCAGGTATTCCTGGGCACACACATTAAAAACATACATCCATAAAAATTACAAGTAGAACACAAAAAATATACAAATAATGTTACAGACATGTACATGTACAAAGCAGTCGCAGTATAGGCACATTTAGTTCATTCATTTTCCAGGTTCAGTCCTACAGTCTGCAGTCCTCTACAGTCTGTTTTTAAATGCTGATGTTGATGTCAGTTGTCGCTGATCAGCAGCAAGACTGTTCCACAGTACAGGCTCTTGGTACTGCAGGCTCCCCTTGAAGGATTCCACGTGTGCTTTTGGAGTGTCCAGCATGTGAGGGTCGAAGCTGTAGAGCTGTTTCGTAGCAGTGCGAGTACGAACTCTGAGCACTGGGGGTGACAGCCATTTAATATTGCTTTACCAGATTTGTGTTTTGTTATAATTTTGACTTATATAAGATAGAGGAAACATGGTGAACGCGAAGGTCTCAGAATCTGGCACCAGCAGAAATGCGGTGGTCACATCAAATTTGAAAAGTTCTGACTATTTTTTTAGCAAATATCTTAAAGTTTGGTGACTCCAATCGGGATCTCTGTCGATAGAATTGCCGATTCTACCAGATCGGCAGCCTGGTTAGCAAACTCAATTTAGCTGCCGAGTCTCTATTCCTGGAGAGGACAAAAGAGACTCCGCAGCTAAAATAGGTTTAGTAACCAGGCTACGAATTCGGAGTCTCTACCCTACAGCACAGTACGTAATTGAATTTGATTAATCGAATTTGAAAACATTGCTTCATTTGCCAGAAACTGTGAAGTTTAGGCCCCGGGAATCTAAATATACCTGCAGTGTTTGACATTGAAACACCTCGAATCGGAGACCATTAACTCTCAGTCATGTTGTGAGTCGGGAGAATCAACCTTCTTCAAGCAGGTCACCTGTCCGGCTTGAGCAGGTTTGACTGTATATATATATTAGCTATTCAATGCCTGGTGACCGCGCTCTATCGTAGCAATACAGGTATAAAGGTCAGTTTTCGCCAAAGATGTCTGTACTCATAGGTCAGTGATGACCTCTTACAGGAACTGGTGTTTGTCAAACACATCGTTTGGGGAGACGGCACGACTAACGCACCGACTGGGTTCAGGGAGTGTGGGTACATGAACGAGCAGTGCGCCTCTGAACAAGACATCCGAGATGAAGAAAGTAACAGGAAGACGACGCAGTTGGTCTATGGTATGGTAAAACTGTGGAGGTTTTGCTTAATGTCCAACAATTGGTTCAGTAAGTAAGGCGTCGAACAAAAACGGGCAATACGCAACAGTTGCCTTTTTTTACGCTCCAAAATACAAGAATCCAAAGATTGAAAAGTCATTACCATTGTCAATGTCTATTTATAAGTTAAAACACTAAAATAATCAGGATTTTCTATATTACGTTCAATGCAGTAACTAACATTGTTTTGCATATGAGGCGTCGGGAAATTAATGTTGTGTTTCAGGGTTTATTCTTGAAAATTTAGGGTCGGTAGGTAGGGATGTTAAAACTCTTCTCTCTTTAGATTTCGGCTAAAATGATCCTACAAATACAGTTTAACAATTCATCAGGACCAGGGCTATTACCAAGACCCGTCCATCCATTTGCTTGTGGACAAATATTTAATCCGATTTACTGAAGAAAAATTGTTTCTGAAAATGCGTAATATAATTTTTTTCAGAGGCTTTAAAATTCAGATGTCAGATTGGAAGAGTTATGACCTTGCCAGCGGTCGATTAAAAAAGAGTAGGGTGGGCACGATGTTCCTAGGGTTGGTCAGGAAATCGGAAACAACATTTTTCTTAGGCCTAAGTAAAGCAGCCCTTGGTAATACAAACAGTAATAGTTATACATAATACACCAATGATATTTCGCCATGTATCTTTATGAAGAAGTCTTGCCATGGAATTATGTCAGATGATTTCCAAACATCTTTCTTGTGGACAGGCCTCTCTGCTCTTGGCGTGGTTCTCATCCTGGCGGCAGGGATTGGTGTTTACGTCAGGTAAACATGAATGAGTGAAAGAATCGTACTTAAGGTGAATAACGTAATGATGATGGAGTAATAAAGTCTGCTTTTACGCCATCATAAATATCATATGCTGCACCTGACTACGGTATACCAAACTTTTTTGCCTCCGACACAAAGGCACATACATGTGTACTAAACATTATGGAACGTGGATTTCATGTCAATCAAATTTACTAAGAAAATTTACGTATGCATAGCTGGCTTTGTAACAATCGTACCGTTTCATACTTTTCTTCTTTATTTTCCAATAGGAAACGTATTACAGACGGCAAGAAAAAAGAAGGAACGTGGCAGATCAAGTATTGTGACATAAATTTAACAGAGTACGATAAAAAGGTACCAGTCTCTTGTTCATATTGTACCATACGTTCACAATGCAACAGCAGCTTCAAAGCTTATCTAAACCGCTGCAGTACCGTAGGTACCGGCTAGTAGGCTCATTAATTATCGAACTTGCCCTTTGTGACCCCTTCCCGTCCACTAAATATCATGTACAACCATTTTTTAAAGTTATGTTGTCGACATATATATTACACACATACATAGTATTACATACATACATACATACATACATACATACATACATACATACATACATACACAGCCCGCTACAGGACTGTTGGAAAACGCCAGGTAAACAATTTTCGAACTTGACCTTTGTTTCCGGAATTCCACAACCTGCTAATCACTTACTAATTATAATGAAGATCCATCCACAGCGTGTCGAGTCACACGATTGACGCACATACAGACCCAGACCAAAACCACTCTACCATGGCAAAACCGAAAAGTATTAACCTTCTTGTCGAAGGTAACAACTGTTATAAGTGCCGACCCGTGGTCAATGAGTCTGAAAAATCGTGTGATCAACAGCTCGCGTCTACAGGACCCTGATGACCGCTCTGGCTCCATTTTCTCACCTTCCCCTACATACCTTACCTTAGACCTTAGTTCCTCCTGTGCCTGATGGCACATCGGGCAGCAAGCGTCCACTTCCTTTGTCAGCAGCTACTGTCTCTGCCTCCTCCCAGGGGATGTTTGCCCTTCTCAGATCTTCTTGGAAGGTCCTCCGCCATGTGTTCTTAGGCCTTCCCCTCTTCCTTTTACCGTTCTGGGGGACCCAAGTCATTGCTGTCTTGGATTGCCTTCTTCTGGGTAGACGGAGGATGTGTCCCGCCAGCTGCAACCTCTTCCTTGCCACGATGACACTCAGAGGCTCCGAGTTGGCCCTTTCCAGGATCTCTTCGTTTGTTATGTGGTCCTGCCACCTCACCTTCAGTATCCTTCTCAAGTTTCTCTGGTGGAAAGTGTCTAGCTTCTTGGATACTTTAGTTGTGCATTTCCAGGTTTCGCTGGCGTAGATTGCAGTAGGTAGGACAATACTGTTGTACAGCCGGAGCTTGGTGTCGAGGTTGATGGTGGTTGCTGACCAGATGGAGTTCATCCGTCGGAACACTGAAGCAGCTTTCCCAA